>OZ012685.1:29260555-29270555 GCA_963942565.1 Maea johnstoni | reverse complement strand
TCAACGATGTATATTACGACGATAATGATGGTGATGTTTATTGGCATTTACACATGGGTAATATATATATATATATATATATATATATATATATATATATATATATATATATATATATATATATATATATACATATATACATATATATATATATACATATATATATATATATATATATATATATATATATATATATATATATATATATATATATATATATATATATAAATATATATATATATATATATATATATATATATATACATATACATATATATATATACATATATATATATACATATATATATATATACATATATATATATATATATATATATATATATATATATATATATATATATATATATATATATATATATATATATATATATAATTCTTTTTTTATTTATATTATTGATTTTTCCATATTATTCCAAATTCATCAGAAATATGCAACTACGTGGCTGTATGAATAAAACACAAACGAATGTTATTTTCCAGCGCTATTAAGTGTATTTTCATTGATAAGGTACATTTGAAACACAATTAAATCTATCTAAGGGGAACAATTATTTCGATTTATGGAAAGGAGGAAGTTCATTTCAACTCACCCTGATAAGTGCGTGTTCCGGCATATTGTCAGCAATGCGTCCATAAACGATTGGTTCTTTGAAATCTGACACGCGCTGAAATTCCTCCTTACAGTTCTTTATAATTATAGGCGCCACTTCGTTTGTTCTGGTCATGTTCTTCGCTGAAATGAAAACAACGGACACATCTTAAAAGTAAATAACCCATGCTTAGACAAGAAAAAGCTTGTAACTCCTATCAACCATGCTGAGTGATGTCATGTTGATCAACTGGTCTCATATATACCTCAGTCCTACTGATACTCTCAGTAGCAAACAATCTGGATTTGAAAGGTCCGACTGGGCCAATACCAATGAAGGTGATAATCCAGTACGCCTAGATTATCACCACTAGGTGCTGTCCTTGGCTGGCCCCCTAGGAATGGATATCAAAACAAAGGATTACACTTGAGTGGTGTTCACGAATCTCGACCTAGCAACTGTCTATTGTGGTACGGTCAAGAGAACAGAAGGCGGGGCCCTTTTGGTCTCCCTTGTTAAAGTGTTACCGAACGACATGGCTGTCCATGCAGATTCATTCGAGCTAGACCATTTTGACCAAAATCTTCATCTCATTTTTTGGCTGAAAGTGAATAACGATACAGTCTTCGAAGCCGGTATTTTAGAACATGACAGATATGAACCCCCCTATGTGCAAGGGCACGTCACAGGTACCTTGAATTCTGACAGGACCTGAAAATCAGCATTTACTGTGTAAACCACGTGCTGTTAGTAATTTTGAGGCTTATGGTAACATTCAAAAATGTTTTTAAAATACTCATCGTGCAGATCCCCTGTTGAGGTAGGACCTTACACCTTACCAAAGACATGAATGATCATATGGTAGACTCTCCAAGTAAAGGGTGATTCTTGACATTTTGCCAAAAAACGAAACACGTCCAGATATGTTCTCTAATGGTGCCACATTACCTCAAAATAGCCATTTCTTGATAAGTTTACCATTATTCAGCAACTATGAGATGTAACCTTCACAATATGTGTATCGAGTAGGTTTTTACCTTAATCTCTATATTAGTCAGGTTTTTCAGGTTTGTGTTGTTATTGTAAGGATTATTTTCGATAATATCATTTGATTTCAGCTTAGGGACACAGTTACCTTTATACTAAGTAAAGATTATCTGTCCCCTTGATCTTAAAACACTTACTGGGGCATAACTCTCCTTACCAGTCTTAATACGCTTTTCGAGGTGCTTACAGTGCCAACATTTAATTTGTGCACTAAATATATGGGCAGCCCAGACATAATACACGACCGAACGCCCGATTGCCACGGAGCTTCTTTGGCATATATGCATGGATGACCTCACAACTGAACACAGCTTTGATCCGCAAGTTACGTGGGTTTTGATGTGCTTGGTTTATTTTTTGACATATTATTCATAGGTGTTTGTACAATCAGGCACTTGCAGATGCCCGGTCGATTGGTGCAGGCTATGGAAGTGGTTGGCATTTTGGTAGGCCAATTCCAGAGCAATATCCTCATGCCAGGGTGCATGTCGCAAACGTTTCTCTTGTTTACATTCTGTTTTGTCTTTACAAGAAACAATTTCCAACCGTATGGATAGTGACAAAGTAGTCTTTGTGGCATATTTTGATGTTGCAAAGGCCTTTGACACTGTCTGGGTCAATGGCCATTTCTATAGCTTATACAGAATGGGAATTACGGGAAACATTTGGAGATTATTGTAACAAACATATCAAGATTTCCAGTGTGATGCTAGGGTTAATGATAGTTACTCTTCTTGGCAGTGTATGCTATGTGGCATTCATCAGGGTTTTATTTCTTTGCAGAAATATATTGCCTTCGTCAAACCTCTTTTCCATTAATAAGACAAGGATGAAGAGAATACTTGGGATTGTATACGATTTCTGCACATGGAGGCACGCATACAATGCCAAGAAGAGTGCTATTACTGTAAATTCGGAAAAGATTTTTTGTGTTTAGCCTCGGGCGTAAAAATCGTTTTTCTGTAAATTCGCAAAATTTAATCCACACAATATTTTGTGAATCTAGTATTGTATATGGAGAAAATAAGAGACAAAATCAGATAAACATAGATGTTTATACGTCTACCAAATGTGCCCAAGTACCACACCTCATATCATTATTGTATAAGGAGAAAATAAGCGGCTAATTCATATGAACAGAAAACATAGATTTTTATACAGAAAACATAGATGTTTATACATATACAAAATGTGCCCAAGTACCACACGGTCCACACCTCATATCATTATTGTATGTGGAGAAAATAAGCGACACTATCATATGAGCAGAAAACATGGATGTTTATACATATACCAAATGTGGCCATGCACCACCTTATAACATGCCGCACCAGGATTTTCATAACAGGGTGACCAAATTGGGATTTCAAGAATTTAGGGTGTCCAAAATCCCTGATTGAAAAGGTAAAAATTATTACACTGATTATGTACTTCAACAAATAAAATAATTGTATGCTTGATTATTCAAGAAATGTCTTTTTTATCAATTTGAAGTTAAACATTTTAGAAATTTAACTTGGAATTATTATTTATAAAAAAGACACATACCAAAATCTAGGGTGTCTTTTTACCTAAAACCAGGTATTTTTCATGAACCAGGGAGTCCAAAAGACACCCAGACACCCTGCTGGCTAAGACCCTGTGCAGCCGCACACATCTATTTTATAGTATACATTTCAAATCTCAACCTCACCTCTAATAACACAAATACACCAACAAAAGAAAACGGATGCGATATCTGCTGAGGTAAAATCAGCTGTTGAGAGGACGTGACGTGCATACTTTCATACCAAAGGTTCTTAGCAGTTTCTTAGAAACGGCTTATCTTGAGTATTTATTGGCAGATTTCAGTTTGTGTAACCTTGTGGACGAAAATACCCACTACTTGAGGAACTGTTATTGATGTAGCGGCTTTGTAAAAATAGAAATAATTAATCCAGGTAATCACTCAAATTACCTGTAATTAAATAGTTTTTATGGCCTTTTTCATCATGGCATTGGTTTTTTGACACCTGGTATCCCATCCACAGTAGCTATTGTATAACCTGCCCTCCCCCTTTCCAAAACAATGGCCATGGGTTTGGATTTCAATCAATGAATTAGGATGATGACGTCAATTGCCTTTTTTACAATGGTAGAGGGAACTAGAGTATACGGAAAAATACCATGTAAAAAATGAGACAACTTTTGCACATTCCTCCAACTGGATTCACGAACTAGAAAATCACACACATACATACATACACATATACTTAGACAACTAGATAGATAGATACATGTAGATAGATATATAGATATACACTGTACTAAAACCATATATAAAACTGATCATTCATACTGACATACATAAATACATACATACATACATACATACATATATACATACATACATACATACATACACACACATACTTACTAGATAGATATATACATATAGAACTCATCATTCATTCTTACCTTTAGCCACGAACTTGCTATCTGTTTTTCTCGACTCTGAAGGCTCGGGTGATGACATTGGTGAAGTACTTGCACCACTACCCATGCTGTGACTGTGAGAGTACCGAATGCCTCTGCAAAACAATGGAGAACATTCACAAGCTGCTATTGTATTGTTTTCTTCTCAATCGGTGGCGTTGCCATGGTTGGTTTGTATATTCAGGATAAGCAGAGCAAATATTTAGCAATCCTCAAAGCATCACTTATTAATTGAGCAGCGGCTGCTGTGCATACACAGTATTATACAAGTATTAGGAACGCACAAGTTGGATTTGTTTTGGTGTTGCATTATCCTGACCACTCACATTGTCATGGGTTCTTCGAATATATATATATATATATATATATATATATATATATATATATATATATATATATATATATATATATATATATATATATATATATATATATATATATATATATATATATATATATATATATATATATATATATATATATACTCGGACAAAGTAGCTCAGTTGGTTAGGTGTCGGACCAGTAATCAGAGGGTCGCTGGTTCCATTCCCGGCCGGGGCACTTTGGTCTGTCCTTGGGCGAGACAGTTTATTCCATATTGCTTCAGTCTACCCAGCTGCAAAATGGGTACCTAGCATAAATACGGCAGTGCTTAGAGCGTGTGCGCTATATGCTGCTAGTTGCTCTGAAACATCCCCCGGGGGATTGTAATGGTTTCCGTTTGTACAGGCCTGTAATATGAGATGCACAGTTCATCGTTTGCCTTGTTGACATTTGCTGGATTTATTAAGCTAAATGAACCACGCTGTAGCATAGTATAGCATGACGATTGCTCTATGGTCCTCGACCAACCAAAATCAAGAACCTTCAAAATCAAGAGGTATAATAACTATATATTAGGAAAGGATCTTCCGTGACTTGTTGATCTTGTTTTTAACCATTTTATTCCACAACTCCTTTATCTGTCCAGAAATCAAAAATGTTTAACCTTATTTTCGACTTTCTTTAATATTCCATATAAGTTTATTTATATTCTATCAAAAAGAACATTTTCACATTGACGCAGTAATTAAGATAAATGGTGCTTGGCCTTTTATACCCTTGTATCACATTAATTCACAATGGCTTGTAACTAAACCTACTGGGTCAAGATAGACTCTTTTTATAAATTCCCCAAAGAGATTATTTTTTATCGTTTCTGTTAAACATTCAATCATGTGCAGAACCACAACTTTTTCATCCAAAAATAATTGTATGAGTTCTTTAGATGTACATTTACACCACTTTCTATAAATCATAAATACTACCGTACATATATCAAACCTTGTGTATGTATGTATGTATGTTTATTGACTACACCAAAACGTAAAAGTACATCTATTAACTACTTATCTCTGGCGTTGGGGGAATCAACTGAGATCAGTTATTCATACATACCCTATTTTGCTCTGACATATGTTAGGTTTTGTTTCATCAAGTTTAGCATTGGATATCACCATTTTAGTTATAAGTATACAACTGTTGACTCCTACCTCATTTCCGAGATCATCCAGAATTCTCTCCCAATAGAAAAAGATGTAATTTATGTATTTTCTAAACTCAAGGCTTTTTATTTAATATTGTGCTTGCATCAACAACGAATCTGATATTTCACAAGAATGAACATATTCTCAATACTTTCAATCATTTAATGCATTAGGTCCATCACATAATGAGATTTTATCTTGAATCGGATGCGTTATTACTTCAAAGGTGGATTCCTTTTGTTAATATCAAGATTAACTGGAGCGAAATTAGCCCCAGGTTGGGTGCCGAATGCGAAGATAACTACTATTATGCATAGATAGAACTTCATAGTGTAAGTAATACAAGTCGAGTGATTACCATGTTCATTGTAAAACAGATCTTTCGTGTTTTTTGTTAAAGATCCAATAACTCCGAAATATCTTTATATCTGAGATATTTGTGAGAACCTACAGGGTATTTGCAATAATTACACCACCAGTCCCCTGCTGTGCACCTGCAAAAGACGTTGAAGAGAAGCCATTGGTGGTTTGTGGTTTGTGTCATTTTTTGTGTCAAGCTTATGGTATATCATGGCAATATAGCACGGTCATGTTATCACGTAGCCATTTCAGTGTAAATTCTGTTCGCGTTTCAGAATAACCTCCTGTGACAAAAGTTCCCTGTTCGAGAAACAAAATCAGATCAACATTTACATCACTGTTTGTATGATTTTTCCTGCCTGAAGTGCTTTCTATTAACTTGATTGAAACAGGTACGCCACAATCGCCACTTATTTCGGGCGTAGCTTTACATAAAGCGAAATAATATGACCAAGTCACACATAAAGGCAGTGATAAGTGGGTCAGCTGTCAATCATTTTCACGTCTTAAACATCCCATTATATAACTACTAGTATTAATTAGGCATGTTTCACAAGGAAGGTGAGAATGACGACACGACCTTAATCCTTACATAGTTTGCGTTTCTTGGGGAAAAGTGTCTATAACACTTATGACAATAGCATAGCCATAGTGCATGAGCGTTAGTTTTGAATTTGGATTTGGATTTGAATGAGAAATATCTCCACAAGATAATTTCTGCATGAGCGTTAGTTTTGAATTTGGATTTGGATTTAAATGAGAAATATCTCCACAAGATAATTTCTGCATAACGCTTGCGAAGTTATCACCACCTATTTAACAGGCCAGTCTTAACTGTTACGGATTCACATGTGTTATTCGAGAGCAATCAGTGCAACATTCCCCACTCAACATGGTAACACCTTCAGCACAACATAAATGTAACCTAGGATGATCATTAACATTCTTTCCGTGACACCGCAGCTTCCAAGGCCATCCAACTCGGAAACGAGGAAATAATAACAGCCTCAAATATCCCCAATATACACATCTTACAGGAAACCATATCCATCTACTGCATAATCTTCAACTAGCTTCGCTGGGAAATCAACGCTCTGTACCAAAGGAGCCACCAATTAGGCTTATAGCCCCTACATGGCTGAATCTGCATAGATTACCCTGCTAGATATAACTGTGCCAAGGAGTTTTTATTTGAAATTGGATTAATATTTTCTTGCTGTGTATACCCTAAATAAAATGAGTGTGGGGGTGTTGATGATGAATTTGTTATCCTAATTGTGACGATAGGATACGAACATTGTATTTTTTCAGCCAGCTGTGTTGCACTCGCCCTGCGGCCTCATGCAATACAGCTGGCCTCTCGAAGATATCTAGCCATATCCCATTTCTACAATGGAGAAAACTGCTACTACTACTACTACTACTACTACTACTACTACTAATGATAATAATAATTATTATCACTATAATAATAACAACAATAATAGTAATAATAATAATAGTAATAATGATAATAATAATAATAATAATAATAATAATAATAATAATAATAATAATAATAATAATGATAATAATAATAATAATAATAATGATAATAATTATAAAAATAATGATAATGATAATGATAATAACAATAATAATAATAATAATAATTTTAATAATATTAATACTAATACTACTACTACTACTACTACTAATAATAATAATAACAATAACAATAATAATAATAATAATAATAATAATAATAATAATAATAGTGATAATAATGACATTGGTAATGATAATAATGATACCAACAACAACAACAACAACATCAATCACAATAATGCATGTATGTATTTATGTATGTGTGTGTACGTTTTCATCAATACATTATGCATTTTGATACATTTGCATGCACATCAGATTACCACAGTTCTTCTCTTACATAAACTGGTTTCAGGACAATATCCAAAGAGAACGGCTTAGAAGATGGGATTAAGGTGTGTTCACTTTGAAATTGTGGATACGGCTTAAAAAATCTTCGTTTTGACTCTAGGCATTGGCGTATTCCTATTTATCTGTGCTGTTGCCACAGGCTTTCACGAAGGCATTATTTCTTACATGTATGTTCAACATAAGAACATGATACTGTTTTCAATTGAAACTTAGCTTCTAGATGGCAAATATTTCAGAGCAGGTGTGCGTTTTCATCGTTATCTTAATATCGAGCTCGGCAATATATAGATTTTCTACCTTACGAAAAAATCGTCCCAATGATATATATATATATATATATATATATATATATATATATATATATATATATATATATATATATATATATATATATATATATATATATATATATATATACATATATGGATATATAGTCAAATCCTTTAGATAGCTAATCAATTTCCATGAATAATAAATCATTTATCGAAATGACAAAGTCCTTTTGTAAACGAGAAACAAATATCGGTCAATGCGACTAAAATTCTCGCCACCATAGTTTAGATATTAGCCAACAAGACAATGATGCTAGTCTTTGTTTTCAGATAGATATGCTGTAGTGCTGCAAACATTTGCTGTGTGCCATCGCTATGTGTACGTACCTACTCAGCCACCGGATGTAAGAACATTACCGTATGCAGGTCGATTTTTGTCTCTTAGTTTTTAGAAAATCGACGTATCAAGACTGAGGCTGGGGGCAGAGAAGAAAGTTGCTAGTGCTTTGCAGTTAGATTGTGGTTTTTCAGGTTCTCCAGTTTCCTCCAAGACTTTCAACAGGCTCAAGTTACGATTTAACCCTTATGCTGGTGGTGGCTAAAATTGCCAATAAAAAATGAAGCAAAAAAGTTGAAAAGTGACTGAAACCCTGGCATATGGGTACTTTTCTGAGAGTCCTCAGCGAGAACAATCTCATGAATACCAACATGACAGGGTGTAGATGGTACTCAAAAGTCTTTATATCCGTGTGCTTTGGAAAGTAGCCTTAGCATTGGAAGGGTTAAACTGCATACCGGTAGTCAGAGAAAGAGATGAGAATCAAAGTTAAAATTCAAATTCGAGGCTGATGCTGCTGACTGACTTGCACCTATTAAAAGGCTCCCATTAACGTAGGCCGAGAAGGTAACTTCACGTTTGTTTTAACTGTGATCCTGAACGCTAATTGGTTTACAACTTATTGGATCTAATATTAGTGTTCATTTAATAATTAGCGTTTTCTTTAGACTAAACAAGGTAAGCGCAATTGTATTCATGATGTATGAAATACAATAATAGTATTCATAGAAATAAGGCTATGTAACTAACCTGCAGATGGGTATGTTTGGAGTAATTATGATTGTTTATGAATACCTATTTAGGAGTAATTAAGATTGTTTATGAATACCTATTTAAATAACTCAGTCTCTACCATTTGATCATTCATATCTGTGGTAAGGTCAAAGGTCCTACCTCAATAGGGGATCTGCACGACGAGTATTTTAAAAACAGTTTTAAATCTTTCCATAAACCTCAAATTTAATAACAGAACGTGGTTTATATAGTAAATGCTGACTTTCAGGTCCTGCCATACTTCGAGGTACGTTTGACATCACCTTGGGTGTAGAGGGTGTGCATATGCTAAAACTCTGGCTTCGGAGACTGTATCGATGTCCACTTTCAGTCAAATTATGAGGTGGAAATATGGGTCAAAATGATCTAGCTCGAAGGAATCTGCGTGGTCAAAGCAGATAGCCAAGACGTTTGGAAGCATTTTACAAGGAAGACCCATATTCCCCATCAGCCCCGAGGATCTGAGAGGGGATGTGATGCAGACGTGCAATAGCTTTTACTCCATAGACATCCGATTGATTTTGACATGTTCCCGATTCATGATAAAATCATTTAATTTGTTGAGTAGCCATAGGGTGTAAATATACACGATTAATTAAAGATCAATGGTTCTGGCAATTCAACCTCTTTCAGACAAAATGGTGTACTAGTATGTGTTTC
>OZ012685.1:29250555-29255555 GCA_963942565.1 Maea johnstoni | reverse complement strand
AGGCAGATACTTGTGTAACCAGAAATACTACAGCCCGACCCAATTATCGCCAAATAGGTCGAAATCAAATGTATGGCAAATGATAAATACATGTTTCTTTCAAAGTCGTAAAATCTTTTGATAATTAACACAGACTGTTGCTGTTTCCCTAACTGGTCATTTAACCATTAGAGATATGACTCCGTGTGAATTCCACCGATGTTAAAGCAATCATACCCAGTTTAATATAGGTGCCTTCCCTAACGCAGATTTTCTTTTCAGAAGAACCATTGCATGTTTAAGCACATTACCTACAGTAGGACACTCCATAAATAGCACCAAGTATTTAAGTATCTAAGTGTCATTCAGGAAGGACATCTTCTGTTCAAGATTCCATACATAGCACTAAGTTGTTGTTGGCTGTAAGTCTCTCACTTTCATTCAGCAAGGAAATCTTTTGTTCAAGATTCCACAGTTATTGCTGGCTATAAATCCCTCACCACCATTCGTCAAGGAAACTTTCTGTACAAAATTTAGATCAAGTCTCTTCTTGGTTACCATTGGCAACTGATTTGTTAGGCTGTCTTGGAATGATGACGTGACTAGAGTACAGTGATAATTATACTTGTGGACTCAATGGTAGTTACAAATAAACTTACAAACGTGCTCATTTAAAAAATTGTAATGAAAAAACAGGAGGTTTTTCTTCTTAACTCAACAAAATTGTCAACTCAAGCCTCATCTCTTTCGTTAAGTTGGATTAGGATTAGATTAGTGTGTCAGTGCTAGAAACAATTGGAATTGGCTTAGTGTATTGCAAAACGACGAGGGACTAGCATTCAAAATGACCTTTTGCAGAGGACAGATCTTTCCTTATATGGTAGATAAAGGGGCTAACATGGGTGGTGACTTTGGAAGAGTTGGAAAATGGCAATTGGGACCGGAAATGTATGTATGTATCCTTATCGACTGTAAAATAAATCTTACAAAATCATACCTCGATATGGTTGGATTATGTTAACTAGATAAAGTAAAAGAAAACAAATAGACAGGGAAAAAGGTTAGGTCAATAAATGGTCACTTTAGAGAGGGTGGTCACTTAAAAGGGTTGGTCATTCAAAGATGGGTTCCTGTTACTTAATAATTAATTACGTTTTTCTAAATGTGGGCACATTAGGGAGGTGATCAACATAGAGGGGTGGTCATTTCGAGGGGTTCCACTGTATACGTACATCTATATATATGCATAGATATATATGCATAAATATATATATACTAGTATATATATATATATATATATATATATATATATATATATATATATATATATATATATATATATATATATATATATATATATATATATACACACATCTGTGTATATATATATAAATATATATATATATATATATATATATATATATATATATATATACATATATGTATTTTATGTCTATATATATATACTATATATATATATATATATATATATATATATATATATATATATATATATATGTATATATATATATATATATATATATATATATATATATATATATATATATACATATATGCGTGGGTATATGTATATAATGATTTATTAATTGTTGCAGGAAATGGCGATATCAGGTGTTTTTCCTGTAGCACGGAAACAGATGGTCGCTGTGGCAACCCACACTATGCACTAGACCAGGGCACGATGACCTGTACTAATGGGAAGACCTGCATGAAATCGTATGGACGATCAAACGGTATGTACAGTTTTCAAACCTGCTAAATGTGTTTGGTAATGCGTTATGTACTTATTGCCCCAATCTCAAAATAGGATTAGACACATAATTTACATACACTTAATACACAGAGGGATTTCACTTTCATGGCAAATCATTGGCACTCAGTGTCATGAGTAATTCATAAATCTGCCATCGTAGATATATTTATACCCTGCTGGGTAAATAAAACATTTTATCTCATGATTGGCAAAATTCTAGGCTTTTGATTGGTCAATTGCCATATGATATGAAGTTGTATTAACCTCTCAGAATCCTATATTAACCTCCCAGTATTTGTATGTATGTATGTATGTTCATTTGTATTACCTATGCAGAGGTCGAGGAGGCAATGATGAGATAAATTCGTTATCAACTGTTTTGGAGTATGATACAACTTATATCTCGCAATCAGAGGGCTGTATCACACTCGGCTGCGCCTCGGGTGATACAGCCCTCTGATTGCGAGATATAAGTTGTATCATACTCCAAAACAGTTGATAACTAATAGTACATGTAAGAGCACGATTAGGGTTTTTTTGTGACAAATATCTGCAGACTTGGTAGAGTTTTAATTTTTGTTAGTCTAAATAGTTTTTAATTGATTGGGTCCTCTTAGGGTACGTTTAATGGTTTTCAGTATGATAATATCACCAATTGCAACAAATTCTATAATTATTATATTGTCGAGTTTCCGATTGAATGAATGTAATTTTCAGTAAATTAGTCACTTTTTGTTGTCATCTGCTTTTCTTTTGTCACAGGGAGGCAGGTCATTACAAGAGAATGTTCTAACTACCACAGAAGTATTGCCTGGGGGTGCCAAAAGCATATGGTGAAGAACGAAGAATTTCTCTTCTGTTTCTGCGACTGGGACATGTGCAATGGAGCGAGAAGACCGGGATTCACGCGAGAACTCGTCATGATTGTACCTATGATCACGTCATTTCTAATTACAAAATTCGCATACTGAGCACGACCAGCATTGGGGGAAACATTAACCCATATGCTGCAGGTGGCCATTTTGACAAATCAAAAATGATGCAAAAAATCTGAAAAATAACTGCAACCCTGACACATGGGTATTCACTAAGTGAGGGCCTTCTAATAAATACCGACATGACAGGGTTTAATCAAAAATATTTGCGTCCTTGTGCTTGGAATGAAAGAAGTGTTAGCATTGTGTTAACAACAGAACTGCATTACAATCAAGTCGTTGCTTGAATTGTATCCCATGCGATTAGATGCAATAAACATACAGATACAAATACTGCAGAGTTCACCCCAGGTTTGCATATCAGCTCTATAGCAAATGCCAACATGGCCTTACATGTACGTAAATACTGGTATATATTGTTAGGCACTTAAGCACATAGTGACATTAACATCATACACATAGTTTCAATTTAAATTCCTCGCATGGTCAGCCTGGAGCAACTACATCAACACTAAATCATGGGCTACTGGGAAGAGAATTGGTGTTGTTAATGTTTCGGGGAAATTGCTTCCAAACATAATAAACATGGTAATAAGAAGAATCCACTGGAATACGATTTACACTTTAGTGCATTTAAGTATGTAACACTCGTTCTTGTAATACATTTTTAATAAAAAAGAAATATGTATGATAATTTCCATCGTATCATTTTTATCAACCAGCAAACATTGAATTGCAAGAGGTAACATAAACGTGTTGAAAGAAAAGATATCTTAAATATCTAGATAAGAAATGAATACATGTGCAGCTCGTCAGACACTTTCGTCTCTGACATGTTTAAGAAAGTGTGAATTAAACTCACTTTAAAGTGAAGTAAAATAACTACCTTCTTGTACAGGCAATATGTTCAACATAAATAATAGCAGTCCCTTCTTTTGATTTATTTTTGATACAACAAAGATGGACCAAATTAATGTTTTGTGTCTCTAAATGTTTAATCAGTGCCATTTAAGGTGTCGAAGCTATATTAGTTTATAGTGTGAAAACATCATTCTCTATGATACAAAACGTCCAGCTTTGTGTGTTGTACCTGTTAGTGTGTGTCGTAGCTATATGATGCAATTAATGATATCGATTTAATTTTTGCCAATGGCTTTTAGATTTCGTGGTCATACAATGCCTTTTAAACTTCACTTATTGGTTTACATATCAGTCACATTTTACTGTCGTGGGTGTGTTTTCGTTCATTGCTACCCGCCCCCGCCGTCGACGTTAACGTTAGACTTCCTGTGGTTAATAGATGTCGCCAGTGTGCACGTACTTCTTTTGCGCGTGCGCAGTGAAAGGCGGCAATGAAGATCCCCTGCGCGGAAACCAGCACGATTGAAAAACACTGAAAATAAAAAGAAAAAGTCAAATGTCTCTTTTACTTCTATGGCGATAGATAGAATTAGGATGGGGAGAATGAATTCCTTCTGGAAACTTTCCAATCAGTCTCAAAAAATACAAATCAAATATTGTTTATTTACTTTTAAGTTGGTTATAATATCCGTGTCTGAATCTTTTCGTGGTCAATGTTGCATAAACCAGAGGGATCTATTTATAAATAGATCTCTCTGCATAAACTTTTATAGAATTCATATTATAAGTCTAAATGGACATGACAAAATGTTCTGAGAATTGGACAATTATTTCTTTTGTCCCATTTCAATTAATCCTATATATAGTGATTGCTATTTGATACACAACCTATAGCGATTTACAAAGGCACAGCATTATTTATTGACACCCATTTACGTCATGGGTCGAATCTGTCACCATGCGTTAAAATTTACGTGTTTAAGTGGTGTTTATCTGGGTCGAATCTGTCACCATGCGTTAAAAAGTTACGTGTTTAAGTGGTGTTTATCTATTTCCTTTCTTAGTGGCCTTCTATTTTCATTCTAGTTGTTTCTTACCTGGCCTATGAACTGCACTGTTTCCAGGTAGTCATTAGCAGGATTTATCGCCCCGAATGCCGTGAATCCCCAGGGCACTCCAAGCAGAACCAACATGGCCACGGCTCCGCGAAGCTGGCTTTTCCAACTCGCCTGGTTTGCTATAATAAGAGAACGGAATGGTGTGGAATTAAAAAGGGGGATTGTTCTGAGTATTTACGATAAATATAAGATATATTAAGCAGGTCATTTTTTTTTATTAAAAAACTACACATAAAACAAGTCGTTGACGAAATTAAATCCTGACCCATTCACATCGTGTTTAGCTCCAACTTATGAGCACCCGTTGGCCAGTGTAAAACTGTAACTTAAACT
>OZ012685.1:29243289-29250355 GCA_963942565.1 Maea johnstoni | reverse complement strand
TATATATATATATATATATATATAATATATATAATATACACACATATATAATTATATATGTGTGTATATTTATATATATAATATATATATATATATATATATATATATATATATATATATATATATATAATATATATATACACAATATATAATATATATGTGTATATATATATTATATATATATATATATATATATATATATATATATATATATATATATATATATATATATATATATATATATATATATATATATATATATATATATATATATATATATATATATATATATATTTATATATATATATATATATATATATATATATATATATATATATATATATATATATATATATATATATATATATATATATATAATAGTTGATATTGAATTAGGTATTTAGGGAAATTATACGGGTTTATATGAAATTCAGCAGTATGATAAGAGAAGAAGTAATATATCATTTATTATGGCAACACACATGTATATGAGGATATCTGTGGTGTCTTATATGTTCCGGTGTGAGCAATCTCTCGCTAATGACAAACGTACTTCCAGGTATCTGCCAGGTGTACCCTGCCTACGACATGTACATGTATACCTATCCACAATCATCGTCAACCAACCGAGACGTTCAGTGCGGCGAGCCTTCCATATATCATACGCCGAAAGGGTATTGCCCCATTTTGTTTTTGATGACAAAGGCTTGGGTTCAATTGGGTCTAGTCACAAGGGCTCTGTCAGATGCAGTTGCCCTTACATCTGATACATGTGTATGGTGTGGGATTTCTGGAAATCCGTATTTGTCCGAATTATTCATAATCTTCGTTTCTTTGCATAAGGGAAATTCAAGAAGACTCCGCCGCACCTAGATACCGCCCCACTGTCCCCTCAGTTTAACCCTGTCCACCCCTAGGCGATAGTTACAGAGCAATGGGCGGTGTACCCTGCCATGGGTCAGCGGTTTGGACATAAAAATGTAGTATACCACGCCCACAAATCTTGGGTGTGCGTAAGGTGTTTGAGTTCAACCGTTCGCGGATCGTTTATTTATAGTAATTGTACTAAATAATTTTCTAAAATACAGTAATATTTTAATCGTCAGAAATTATTTTGATAATCAAACAATAATTCGAAAAATAAGTTTTTGCTCGTACATGCTTGATATTCAAAATATCGGTCCATTTCTTGAAACATGACGAAGGCTGCCAGATCAGACCGTGTATGTGTGTGTACTGCAGAAGCAAGTGGGTTAAATACTTATATATGCATTTATGTATGTATCATGATATTCATAAAACGACGCCAGACGGATGCAATGTTGCAACTCTATTTCGCACGGACATCTTGACCAATATTCCGTCCGCCGTCTGACCGTTGACTGACCATTAGAAAGCCACTGGGGTCCCTACCCAGTCAAACATACAAGGCCAAGTGCTCTTTCCGCAACATAGCGCTAGCTGGGCTTTAAGTGGTGGGCGCGTTTGCGTGACGTCACCGGCGCAGCAAGGCAAACGCCAACCCTGTAAAAGTTGTATTGAAAAAAAAACGGAAGTTGTGCGTCTGCGTGTAAGATCAAAGGTGCGCTACGGAGAGGTCGACGAGGGCGGTAGAAACCCCCTTAAAAGGGCGACGCGGGCTGTAAAGACGGAGAGTCTTTCCCAAATATCACCAGTGAACGGATGGGAGAGCGCACAGAGAGTGCTTTAAGAACTCTGATTTAAAGCCTACATGCAGTACAGTACATGTAAGTTTGTGAACGTCACTCTGTTACCACCCCGTGTCAAGACACAAGGACCGTCTTTAAAACAGACTACTCGACCTCAAAGTATACTAGCTTAGTATAGAGTATTGACTTGCTCCACGATACTATACCATAACATACTCTATCATAGATCTTCAGCTAGCACCCTGAGAGAGTGAATCCACATAGAGTTGGATCTACTTCTGCACAGCACAAGAGGTCTACCCGGGCGACCGTCGTTGACACCCAGTGGAATTCCCCGTCTGATGAGCAGCACCTAGCAACCAGAAGCGCTTCGCCAGTCGACGAGGAAGCACAGCAAAGAGCAGCAGAGCAGTGGGAGAACTAAATAACACTACCCAACTTAGCACTGCCTTCCCACTTCCCACAGGCCTTCCTCCTGCACTGGCCACAACAGACGTCTAGGCTCCTCTGTCTGGGCCAAGTTCTACAGTAACATACGTGCAGGGGTGCTCCTAACTTATATATATTTACATTCACTGTATATACATAGATACATACATACATGCATACAGGGTGCCCTCCTGTGCCATTAACACATAGACAGGGTGAGAAGAGAAGTGAGTGCATAAGGACACTGTTATAGGGTGAGAGATCCAAGGAACCAGCCTCCACTGAGGGTGCAACAAGGAGGAGAATTATATATACTTATAGATAATAGTAGGAGGACTGCACACACGCGTCGTGCACATACACAACGGCTCTAGGATGTTCACTACACAATGGCGACTACTTATACTCTGCCAGCTGGTCTTGGCAACTCTAGAGCATTACAAGGTAAGCAGTCTTCACTATTTTCTTCCTGCTCTTTTTGTTTCTGTGTGGGCGCATGGTTGTGAAAAACGTGAATACATACAGACCTTGACGGATATAACTTATGGGAAGGTCTAAGACAGCCATAAAGTTACAATTCTACCGTAAAATCCTAACGGTTGCAACCTGACAGGATTTGATAAATAACCCTTCACCCCTATTATCATGATAACAAACATATCCAATGTTGTCCTGCTAATAAGGGGTGTGTTTGTATGGAGACGGCTAATTTTCAGTCAGAAGCAAAGGGAAATGTTGAAATGTATGATCAGGTTGACCAGTTTGCATGGGATGAAAAGGGTAGGGTGGTGAGGGGGTTTGAGGTTCGTGAACCCCCCTTTCTCCTATATGTATCAGCAGCTGGGTCTATCCCCTGATCTTTTTCCTCCCCCTACTGGGCTAGCTGGAGAAGTTGTGCTAGACACAGCAGTCGACACTACTCTATTTGCTTGGCTGAGCACTACTAGAGCTGCAAAACGCCAAACGCCGAACATGTGGTAATTCCCAAGCCGACCCAAATCCTTCTCGCAATCCTACAACATCCAACATTTCTCCAAAGCTACCTCTGCTTTTTGCACCAACAAGCCAGCCAGCTTTAATGACTTGGTCGTGTTGAAACATGAAGTATGGTCTAACTAAACTCGTTGTATAAGCTATGTGTCAACACTGTGTTGCACGACTCGCTGGCTATCCTTTCGGATGGGATTTTTCGCCTCCACTAGCTAATGATATATATTGGTTTTAAGTGACCCTCAATTCAGCAGCAAGCGATACTATACACACTGTCTTCATTGTCACCGGGACAGGGGGTCGTATTGGGTCGCCTAGATCACAACAAGTGCTTATCTCTGTTTTATAAGGTCATCTTGCATTAACACCTGAATATGCAGCGCAGGTAGGTCATGCTGTGTAAACATATGCTAACCTGCAGCGACAGCGGTATCACTGACTTACCTGCCCGCCACAGATAGCAGGCTTCGCGTAACTACTACAAAGAAATACATCTAGCATATGAAGCAAAGAACAACAACAACAAAACAATAATAATAACATTAACAACAACAACAATGATAATGATGGCAATAATAATAATAATAATAATAACAACAACAATAATCATACTACTACTACTACTAATAATAATGATAATAATAGTAGCGATAATAGTAACGATAATAATTATGATAATACTCCTTTGCAATGCTGTACGATATCCCATTCTACATTAGCCTTGCCTTGGGGGACTGCCCCCATGGACGTATGGTCTAGTGTTGCGGTCGTTGCACGCTGATTGCTCGACGTTTCTCCCTACATGTACTTAAACATGCTCTGGGATTCGAATCCCACATGAGGCTAATACGATATTTGACAGGGGCTTGGGATAACTTAATGACTTTCTTAGTATTCCGGTGTCATCTAGAATAGTAGGAGAGGTGACAACCAGCAGACTTGCAACTCATGTCAAAGGCCATGAACGGCAACTTCAACGTAACATTTCGGTATCGATATGTTTAACATTGCCAATCAGCATTTTTACAAATTAATGTGGGTAGCATAACTCATTTGCTACTGTTTAAGGCCAAAGGAGAACCTGCAGAAGTTTGCTATCTGTGTTTGTGAGATTCAACTTAAATCTCATTAACAGAAACATAATTACGCCGTCGTTTCACACCGTCTCTTTATGAATTATTGGTGATTGAACCCCATTCCCCATTTACCCCAAGATATGAAGATACACAAAAACTATGATAACAGTTTGACATTTTCTCTTGATTGTTCTGTCAGTACCCCATGTTACCTGAAAAAGCCCAACACTAAATTATTGTACGATCCTCGGCGCCCGTTCAGGTCACCGACAAGGGGTTCAAACCCACACAATACCCCCTTCTTACCAGCACCCTCACCGGAGACAGGGTGTCGCTAGTCGATGAGCCTGCTGTGTGTGTTTGTCGATCAAACAGATCTTTCCCGCTTAGTTAAACTGCTGACAAAGCTAATCCTTGCTGCTGTCTGGAGCCGCCATTGTTGGAGTAACAAGGGGGGAGGCCAGGCAGTACGCTGTCTTCTTCGTGTTGGCTGGGTTGAGTTTTCAGTATAGCGCACGCTAGCAGGCCTGTGTCTTGCATGCTGACCACGGGCCATGCGTTTGTTTAGGAGTTTCCTGTCTGATGCACTCCTATACTAGCATAGCCCCAATGCTGAACGCAACGCTTCCCAATCTCAATGCACGCAGGCTAGAGGTGGCCACAGGCTCCTTCCCCCTCTGTGATAGCGCACCTGAGAGGAGCACCCGGCCCCCTTCCCATCGCCTCCCTTCCCCTCTTGCTGCTGGTGAGTCATAGCACAGCACAGTACAGTAGGCTCGGAGATCACCCAAAGCGGCCCGAATGAATGCATGGATGAATGAATCATACATGAATGAATACATCATTTAATGGCAAATTTTTATTTATGAAAAAAACGTAGATATAAAACAAGCATAGAAAACATTACATTGGTCAATTTGGTCAAATGAGTCATTCGACAGCAGCACGATACATCAGGTTCAGAGATCACCTAAAGCGACCTAAATGAATGCATGGATGAACGAAGCTCTTTTGACTATATATAGGTATACATTATTTAATTACATATTATCATTAAAAGAAAAATGTCAATATAAAACAAGCATAGACAAGTTAGATTGGTCAAATTGGTCAAATGAGTCATTCGACAGAAGCGTACAGTAGGCTGGGAGATCACCTACCAGACAACTAAATAAAGCGACCTGAATGAATAATGGATGAATGGATCTTTGTTGAATATATATAGGTATACAATATTTCATCATATATGTTCATTCATAGTAAAACGTAAATATAAAACAACCATAGCAAAGGTTAGATTGGTCAGACACGGAAAATTCGGAGATTCTAAATGTCTTTCGGAGTTGTTCTATATCTGTAGGTTTGAAATATTGTGAGGACTGACTTGATGTAGGAATCATGAGGTAGTCCTAGGGAGCCAGTGGCCTGGGAGCATAGTAATGGGTAGGTCCCCCTACGGGCCAGTCCTCCTCGAGACTAACATGATTATTACTCTAAAACAGCATCATACTGCAGTGCCATCTACCAACCCATTGGGGGATTTATATTGGGCTCTGCCCTGGAACATAGGCTAAGGAAAGTGGAGGAGGATGTGAACTAGTTGCTAGTTTTGCGTGGTAATGTTCCCTTGTAATATGCACCATGGGTCACAAGAAACCCTTACGTGACGGTGTGGGGTACACTATAACCCCTTTATATCCAGCACACACACATATACACACACGCCTCAGTGACTAACCCACTACAATGAATACCCAGCTACAACTTGATAGTTCATTCAGTAAGTTTTCTGACTAGAAAGCGAACGATAAGTTGTGGGCCCACTGGTCAGACCTGTCACCCATCGTCATTTCATTCTCTTACTCCCTCTGGTCAGACCAGTCACCAAACTCTCTTACTCCTAAATGCATCCCCGATGGCTGAGTGGTCTAGGGCATTTTATTCGCACCCATCGCCGTCTCTCACTATGGCGCATAGGTGACGGCGTCGCCAAATTTGGCTCGAGGCAGTATCTACATCCTCATGCGTTTCATCTCAATCTCACAGCATTTTCTCATTTCAATAATGAACCGAATGCCCCCTTTGAATAGATCTACCCCCATAAGCCAGTCAACTAGAGACAGTTCTGGATTCACTCTCACGCATGGCTGTGTTTTAGTGTGCTACATTAGAATATATGAATGGAATTGAAACTTGATTATTATCATATCTGTGTCATATTCATGTTTAATCGTGACTAACCAGTAGTTATTGGCCGAGAGAACCGGATCGAATATCCGGAGAAAACCACCGAGTCGCTTACATCTTACTTACATTCTGCGTGAGGGATTCGAACCACATATCGTGTGCAGGAGTGAGGTAGACAACCATGTTCACGGGCCCTCAAAAAGGCAATGCGCAATGCTCTAGATGGCTCAGCCTTGGGACTGCCTCTGTATTAACACACATCGTCTTTGTTGATAGTTTATTGTAATATATCTATTTCTCTTTGTTATCTATGCAATGCATTGTTAATGTCATCACTCTCAGTGTTACAACGGATTGACCTGAATAAGTGGAGACAATAAAAATAGCTGTTTACAGCGAATCAAAAAAATGTCCATTGGACCTAAAAAGGCAAAGCGCTAAGCTCTAGATGGCTCGGCCTTGGGGCTGCCCCTACATTAACACGCAAGTAGTTCGCCTGATCCAAAACTGCGGATGATCTTCCTTTACCTAGCAGAAGATAGAAACTAATATAAACGGCGATTGACCGCACATTTGGATAGATCGTGATATACAAGTAGTTTATACCAAACGTACATACCCCTTGATGCAAATCTGCAAATTATGTATCATGCAATCTTAATGCAAAACAGCGTAAAGGTTTCGTTTCTTGAAAGCGTGCTGATAAATTGCCAA
>OZ012685.1:29195789-29238289 GCA_963942565.1 Maea johnstoni | reverse complement strand
ATTATAGTTTGGGAATGAAGAAGAATGCAACCAGTCATTGCTGGAAATATATTTACCTTCCCTCTAGAGTTGTCAGGAAAAATACAGTTTTATTTTATCTCCCCTCAAAACGGTGGTGAAGCAAGAGTTTTTTTATTTTCTCTTTCAATTGGTCGGGAAAAAGTAAAGTTTAATTTACCCTCCCGCTATAGTGGTCGGAAAACAATAAAGTTTTATTTTTTCCCCCAAAAAAAACAGTTATGAAAATGAAATACTTTATATATATATATATATATATAACATCATTCAATTGATAGGGCCAACATTGTGTATATCTGGAAACCGAAAAAAGGCAGGAAGTAGTTAAGATAGAATAGAAGCCGCCCTAATAAGCTCTCAGGTGGTCTGGATGGTACAAACAAAGGCCTCATACACATATGGTCAGTAGTGTTCTACTACTAGAGGCAGCAGTAAATGATGTCTTTTCTCAATTTAGTTTTTTAGCATTCTTAAAGGATTAATAATGAATAATGATGTCTATTGACGGAATAATTTTTGAGATGGTGGTTAAAAGATGCCCATGGTGGAGGGGGGGGGGGGGTGAAATAATATCAGCCAGTACTATTAAAACAACACATGCTTAGCATCAAGTTCCATCCAATTACTATACACAAGACCAAAGTGGATAGTAGCTTGATATGGATTAAGCTGTGTGGAGGACATGAACATTTGAATGTAAAAATTGATAAGTACATGTACATACATTTATGTTTAAAAGTAAGTTTATTTCACTATTCATTTAGATAATTCTGAGCTAATATTTCTTTTATGTTTCTCATTTAAAATGTACATAAATGAGCGTGAATTTCAGTACCCTTATCGAAGGGCAGATTGGTATTCAAATAATCGTTTGCTTCACAAAAGAACCCATAGGATAGGGGCACAAATACTGTAATGTTGGCCTATTGTAGCAGGATAAAATTGAATCAATTGTTATCTTTAATGCCACATTATAACCTTGCTTCATGGCATACATACAAAGCATCACATTTTCTACCATATTAAGGCTAATTTGTGACAAAACGGGTAAGAGAGGCCAATATCTCAAAATGCTCACGGATTACAAATTACTCTCTTTAAATCAATCATAAAAAATGACACAAGGTTCACCTCCAAAATGGGGGTTGAAATTGAATGTTATTTGTGAGGTCCTTGCTATATTTGCTATTGGATTGGTGAATATCAAGTATTTGTGTTTTTGAAATACAGGAGCCTGAAAATTCGACATTAAGGTTGATTTGTTCATATTTTGTCCAAGGGGGGTGGGGGTAATGGAGGCCAATATCTGAAAATATGTTCACGGATGCCAGGGTGTCATTTGACATTTTCGGAAAAGGCATGCCTTACTCTCTTTTAAACAATCATAAAAAACCTGACACAAGGTTCACCCCAAGAATGGGTTTTGGCTGCCGGACTACAGTACATGTAGTAGTGGTAGTAGTAGTAGTAGTAGTAGTAGTAGTAGTAGTAGAGGAAGAAGTATTTAACCAAATGAGTAAAATTAAGAACTATTTGTTCACCATTTCAATCCCCCCGGGGATATTCCAGAGCAAATGGCAGCATATAGCGCACACGCTCTAAGCACTGCCTTAGTTGTACTAGTTACCTATCTTGCAGCTGGGTAGACAGAAGCAATATGGAATAAACTGCTTGCCCAAGGACAGACCAAATTGAACCAGCGACCTACGGATTCCTAGTCCGACACCTAACCAACTGAGCCACTTTGCCCCCAAAGGGTGGGTGGGTAAGATAGGCCAATATCTCAAAATGCTCACGGATGCCAGGGTGTCATCCAACATTTTCTGAAAAGGCATGCCTTACGCTCTTTTAATCAATCATAAAAAAAAAACCTGACACAAGGTTCACCCCCAAAATAGGGTTTGGCTACAGGACTACAGTAGTAGTAGTAGTAGTAGTAGTAGTAGTAGTAGTAGTAGTAGTAGTAGTAGTAGTAGTGGTAGTAGTAGTAGTAGAAGTAGTAGTAGAAGTAGTAGTAGAGGAAGAGGAAGTATTTACCCAAATGAGTAAAATTGAGAAATAGATTAGAAAGTAAAACTCTTATATAAGTCGATGTAATGCTGTTCAAAAGAGCAAAATGCAGGCAAAATCGTACATTTAGTTAAGAGACATATTTCTGACCCCTGTTCTTAGCAGTGCGGGTATGTTCAGTTGTCAAAGTACCAAAAAAGACAATTCATTTACTACCTAAATAAGTCATATTCATGTTCTCCGTTTCCTCCACTAGTTACAACTGCGTAGTCATGATTAAGCTGCAATATGTCAGAAAAGTGACGGAAAAATTCAAATTCTAGCTAATACTTCTACTACTACTACTACTATACTTCTACTACCACCAGATGCAACTCGTTATTCATGACAGCCGCAATATGGCAGAGAAAGTGATGGAAAATCCAAATTTTAGCTACTACTACTACTACTACTACTACTACTACTACTACTACTACTACTACTACTACTACCATCAGATTCAACTAGCTATTCAAAACTTAGCCGCAATATGGCAGAAAAAGTGACGAACAATCCAAATTCAAACTACTACTGCTACTACTATAATTATTACTACTGCACGTGCGACTTTAACTTAGTTGCTCCCTGAACAATGTGTGGGAACACAAGAAACAACAGTTCGCTCTTCTCTAGTGGTAGTATTGGTAGCTATAGTAGTAGTTGTAGTAGTAGTAGTAGTAGTAATAGTAGTAGTAGAAGTTGTAGTAAGTTTGAGAACCTAGAGTAATTGTCCAAAAGTTTAATGCAGCATCCATTAGAAATCAGAATCTCTAAACTAAAGTCTGGAGAGGCACAACCAGTTGAAAACATGGTGCATGCTATGTCAGCGTATACTTCATTAATCGTCCCCCGTTCAGTAAATGCTAAAATTGGCTATGCTTTATGTATTTCTCATAAGCAAAAGTTATTTGTAGTCAATTACTTTCCACCCCCTTTCCTCGGTTTTGATCTGATCTCTGGGGATTGAATGTTATTTGTTTTTGAAATACAGGGGCTTGAAAATGCGACATTAAGTCTGAACCTGACACAAGGTTCGACCCCAGAATAGAGTTTTGACTGCCGGAATACAGTAGTAGTAGTAGTAGTAGTAGTAGTAGTAGTAGTAGTAGTAGTAGTAGTAGTAGTAGTAGAGGAAGAAAAAGTATTTAACCAAATGAGTAAAATAAAGAACTAGAATAGTAAATAGTCATATATAGGTCGATGAAGTACTGTTCAAAAGAAAGCAAAATGCAGGCAAAAATCATAAGTTAGGGGACCTATTTCTGACCCCTGTTCTCAGCAGTGCGGGTATGTACAGCTGTCAAAGTATAAAAAACAAACAATTTATTTACTACCTAAATAAGTCATATTCATGTCATATTCACTAGTGACAACTGCGTAGTCATGAATAAGCTGCAATATGGCAGAAAGGTGACGGAAAAATTCAAATTCTAGCTACTACTTCTACTACTACTACTACTCCTTCTTCTTCTTCTTCTACTACTACTGCTGCTACTACTATGAATATTACTACTGCATGTGCGACTTTAATCTAGACGTGCCCTGAACAATGCGTTTATTCTTCTCTAGTAATAGTATTGGTAGCTACAGTAGTAGTAGTAGTAGTAGTAGTAGTAGTAGTAGTAGTAGTAGTACTTTAACCTCTTCAGTGAAGAAAGTCGTATCACTGGCTCATTCTAGTTCAGCAATTTCGGTATTCATTACTTCCCTGTCTTTGGTCAGTTTAAGGCAGTGTATAATTATATGTTCAACATCTTCAAAAGATGGTGGCATAAATCGCAGTATAGGCTTAGGGAAGCAATCTTTTATGTATTGATATAAGTCATTTTTAAGGTCACTCACCCTATTGGCCAACTTGGCCATGGTTTCACAGCAATCAATCATAAAAATACCTGACAAAAGGTTCACCCCGAAATTGGGTTTTGACTGCCTGACTACAGTAGTAGTAGTAGTAGTAGTAGTAGTAGTAGTAGTAGTAGTAGTAGTCTTATTTAAGTCAATGTAATACTGTTCAAAAGAGAGCAAAATGCAGGATAAAAACATACACTGTTCTCAGCAGTGCGGGTACCTAGCTGTCAAATTCCTTACTACCTAAAAAAGTCATATTCAGGTAGTTACAACTGCTGAGTCATGACTAGGCTGCGGTATGGCAGAAAAGTGACGAAAAAATCCACTACTACTACTACTACTACTATGGATACTACTCCTACCACCAGACACTCATGACTATTCACGACTTAGCCGCAGTATGGCAGAAAAAGTGATGAACAATCCAAATTCAAACTACTACTATTACTACTACTACTACTACTACTACTACTACTACTACTACTACTACTACTACTACTACTATGAATATTAATACTACACGTGCGACTTTAACCTAGACACGCCCTGGCAGAAAAAGTGACTACTACTACTACTACCACTACCACTACTACTACTACTACTACTACTACTACTACTACTATGAGTATTACTACTACACGTGCGACTTTAACTTGCGCCCTGAACAACAAACAACAGTTCTCGTTGATTGACTTGCATTGATGACCTAGTCAGTTGTGAATCAAAGGGGGGGGGGGGGATGAGAGGGTTCATGCAGTTTTAAGCTTTTTTAACGTAAATGACCCCCACCCCCTGCATAACCATATTTCAAAGATAAATGACCCCGCCCCAATCAGGATTCCAAGTTCCACCCCTGGTAGTAGTAGTAGTAGTAGTAGTAGTAGTAGTAGTAGTAGTAGTAGTAGTAGTAGTAGTAGCATAGGATTAGCATTAGTCGATTGCTTTAGTAGTAGTAGTAGTAGTAGTAGTAGTAGTAGTAGTAGTAGTAGTAGTAGTACATGTAGTAGTAGTAGTAGTAGTATATCATGCTGCCCGTAATGAATAATTTCGTCCGCAAGAATAGAGGTCGCTTATAGGATAAAATAAACTAGGTTTATTAAGGGCCATTTTGATATGTTTTCATGTGGTTTAGCCTTATGTGGGTAAGCCAGGCGAGGATCATTTGCAGTATACATGTTTGCAGCTTTGGTGTCAAAATTCATTGTTTAAATTTCAATAGCCTGGTGAGGTGAATTTCTCATGTATTGACCCAAGTCAGCTCAGACTCGAGCATGGGAGTAAACATGTAAACACTCAGGCACTAGACAAAAGATATACTCCTGCAGGTTTCAACTGATATAATCGTAATTGTTTGCAAGTTGTGGTGATAGCGCGGCCATGCGTTATCAAATGAACACACAAACAAAGAGATTAGTAGGTTTAAGGAACAAAGGTCTACCTGCAGCATTCTATATGTGTACTATCCTGTGATAAGGGAAGCAGCACCAAAGCTAGCTTATAGGGTTAATTATCCTGACTTATTTTCCATCTGCCCTGCCTCTATTTGACTATTCAACCTACGCAAGGTATATCATGCCTAGAAAGTCTTCTGGTGAAGAAAAATACCCTCTCGACAGAAAAAATATACATAGTGTTTTCAGACGGAGCTTTCATAACAAACACAATTTCCTAAATATAGAGAAATGACTGATACAGAGGCCATCACATTTTTCTCAAATTCTAGCTCTACTTAAATGTCATAACTTATTAACTATTATCAAAGATGAGAAAGCAGTGATTTTCAACTTCTCGATTGCTTCAGAACAGTCAACTGCCATGAGGTATTATAAAAGTGGGCCAGAAGAGTCACAGCGATTAATCTCCAATAGCAATGTCTACACTATAAGTTAAGAATATATATGCTAAACAAAACCAAGACTATGCAGTAATGATATGGGCTATTCAAGAAAAAAACGAGCTGGTGGGGGAGGGGGGGGGGGGGGGGTAGGAGCGCACCAATTGTATATCCCCCACAACTATGTATTTCTTGCTGAAACCCCAACATAGATTTACCCAAATAGGTAGTATTCAGAACTAGAATAGTGAAATTCCTATATAAGTCGATGTAATGCTGTTCAAAAGAGAGAAAAATGCAGACGAAAATTGTACATTTTAGTTAAGCGACCTATTTTTTGACCACTGTTCTCAGCAGTGTGGGTACCTACAGTTTTCAAAGTACAAATATCAATTTATTCACTACCTAATTAAGTCATATTCAGGTTCTCGGTTTCCTCCACTAGTTACAATTGCCTAGTCATGACTAAGTTGCAATATGACAGAAAAAGCAACGAAAAAATCTGAATTCCAGCTGCTACTACTACTACTACTACTACTACTACCACTACTATGAATAGCACTACTACCACCAGATACGACTGGCTATTCATGGCTTAGTTGCAATATGACAGAAAAAGTGACGAAAAATCCAAATTTCAGCTGCTACTACTACTACTACTACTACTACTACTACTACTACTACTACTACTACTACTACTGCTATTACTATGAATAGCACTACTACCACCTGATACGACTGGCTATTCACGACTTATTCGCAATATGGCAGAAAAAGTGATGAAAAGTCCAAATTTCAAACTACTACTACTACTACTACTACTACTACTACTACTACTACTACTATTAGTATTACTACTACATGTGCGACTTTAACTAAATAGAGGCGCCCTGAGCAATGTGTGAGAACGCGATAACAACAGCTGGCTTTGACTGACTTGCATTAATTGACGACCTAGTCAGTTGCCAATCAAGGGGGGGGGGGGGTGAGAGGGTTTAACATATCCACTTTTGATATATACAACTCCAAAATTTACTCGCATTTCATACAGTTATAACCTTTTTAACATTTTAGCTAAGCGACCTATTTCCTGACCACTGTTCTCAGCAGTGGGGGTAACCACAGTTGTCAAAGTACACATATCAATTTATCGACTACCTAATCATTTCATACTCAGGTCCTCGGTTTCTGCCACTTGTTACAACTGCCTAGTCATGACTAAGTTGCAATATGACAGAAAAAGCGACGAAAAAATCCAAATTCCAGCTGCTACTACTACTACTACTACTACTACTACTACTACTACTATGAGTATTACTACTACACGTGTGACTCTAACTAAATATAGGCGCCCTGAACAATGTGTGAGAACATGATAACAACAGCTGGCTTTGATTGACTAGCATTAATTGACGACCTAGTCAGTTGCGAATCAAGGGGGTGGGGGGTGAGAGGGTTTAACATATCCACGTACGATATATAACATTCTCAAATGTACTCGCATTTCATGCAGTTATAGACCTATTTTCTGATCACTGTTCTCAGCAGTGGGGGGTACCTACAGTTGTCAAAGTACAAATATTAATTCATTCACTACCTAATTAAGTCATATTCAGGTCCTCGGTTTCCGCCACTAGTTACAACTGCCTAGTCATGACTAAGTTGCAATATGACAGAAAAGTGACGAAAAATCTAGTCACTACTACTACTACTCCTATGAATAGCACTACTACCACCAGATACGACTGGCTATACATGACTTAGTCGCATTATGGCAGAAAATATGACGGAAAGTCCAAATTCAAACTACTACTACGACTACTACTACTACTACTACTACGTCTATGAGTATTACTACTACAAATGCGACTTTGACTTGCATTAATTGACGACCTAGTCAGGTGCGAATCAAAGAGGAGGGGGGGGGGGTGAGAGGGTTTAATGTATCAACTTTTGATATATACAATTCCGAAATATACTCGCATTTCATGTAGTTATAACCTTTTTAACGTAAATGACCTCCCTGCATAACCATATATTTAAAATAAACTCACCCCGCCCAAATCGGGGTTCCAGGTTTCACCCCTAATAGTAGTAGAAGTAGTAGTAGTAGTATTGTTAGCTAGTTGGATTTGGAATTACGTTTTTCGTCACATTGTTGTTAATTTATGACTGGCCAGTTGTAAGTAGTGGAGGAAACCGTAGTACCCAGCGAAAACTACTGCCTAACTACAAGTCACTGCCAAATTTCTCACATGCCCAGGCCGGGATTCAAACCCAGGCAGTGGTGAGTGACTGTGTGCAATCGGTGGCCTAAGACCACACGGCCATCAGAGCAGGCCCTCAGTATCTGTAGTAGTTGTAGTAGTAGTAGTAGTAGTAGTAGTAGTAGTAGTAGTAGTAGTAGTAGTAGTAGTAGTAGTAGTAGTAGTAGTAGTTATAGTAGTAGTGGTGGATAACAATGGTTTTAACCTTTCATAATAAAAGACTGATTGTATGCATTGTTGTCACATAGGCAGTCTTCATCCCGATTTCCATTTGATAGCTTAAAACAACCCTATTTCTGAGAAAAGAAACAAAAACGAATTTCGTTGATACTTTACCTGATTACTTTATGGCCATTTAGTGTCATAAAGTTATGTTCAAATGTTAATGTGATTATTGGGATGGCCTAGCATCTGCTTGCGGCGGTGGTTTTCACCGAGAACACTGATTTCCTTCACTACTTACAACTAGCTAGTCAAAATTAGCATAAACATGGTAGAAAAAGAGTTGATAATCAAAAAGCCAAATTTGAAATGCTTTCGAATGAGGCTCTTCTTAACATTTATTGAAATCAGGGAGATCAGATCAAAACCGAGGAAAGAGGGGGGGGGGGGGGGGGTGGTAATTCATTTTGTTATACCTCACCCTATATTAAGAGACACTATCTGTCAGAAAGAGGTGAATAATAGCACCGGCGGGTGAATAATTGCCAGTCAATAATCTCTTTTATTATACCTCACGTGAGGATACTCTTATCCTATTGGATGAGAGACATGTGTCAAGACTGTTAGCAACCCGTGTCTCTGTAAGTTGCTTGACAGCGGTCACCATTCAACATCTTAGCACCCGCTGTCAAGGAGACGACGTATTAAAACCCGTTGTCATGGTGCTGTTTCACGATTCCCTATATTGTTGAGGACGTCATGCTTTCAAGATCCCCAAGCGTGGCGAAATGCGTCAATGCCTGAGCAAAATGCCGCCGTCAACAATGGGATAGTGTTATTGTTGAGAACGACGATAAAGAAAATTACATGCGCGAGTGTCTCTATTTAGAGAAAAAAGTAAAATGTCAACCCAGTTGAGATGGTAGGTTGTTCGGTATGATAAAACAAATAGGACATCCCAGCATGGTAAACCTGCTGCTCCGATATTGCACTGCCCAAGTGAGTTTTGTAAGTTTCAACTTGTCATAGATTTTGGGTGCCTAAGGGTGAGGGGTTGTTTGGTATAATAAAACAAATATGACATCGCTGTGGGGTTGCCAACATGATAGTCTACCCCTACAACAATGCACAACAATGAACGTCCGTGCGTACACAATGCAACAATGCAACAGTGTTGCGTTGTGCCAACAAACGGAGACAAACACGCACGTGCTAACAAACACTTAGCAATAACGTGGCGATCATAACCACGGAGATGAAGCTAAGTCGTGCTTGTCGGGTCATTAACGCTAAAAAGTTTATAACTGCATGGAATGCGAGTAAATTGGGAGATGTCTGTAAGTAGGTGTGTTGAACCCTCTCATCCCCCCCCCCCCTTTTGATTCGCAACTAACAAGGTCGTCAATGCAAGTCACTCGAAAAGAACTATTGTGTTATCACACATTGTTCAGGGCGTGTCCAAGTTAAATTCGCACGTGTAGTAGTAATACGTATATTAGTAGTAGTAGTAGAAGCAGTAGTAGTAGTTTGCATGTGGATATTTCGTCACTTATTCTGCCATATTGCGGCTAAGTCGTGAATATCTGTCGGTAGTAGTAGTAGTAGTAGTAGTAGTAGTAGTAGTAATAGTAGAAGTAGTAGCTAGAATTAGGATTTTCATGTCACTTTTGTATTACCTACGACCCACTTTTGTAATGTCTCATGGCAGTGTGCAGCCTCTTAACTGACAGCTGCTTATAGTAATTGATGGAGTAAGAGACCACATAGTAGGAGTCGTTTTTAGATACTCCTTCTTACATTAAATTTTGCCAAAACATAACCATTTGAAACATGCATTTTGGGTATCAAATGGTAACAGATTTGCTCGAAATGTCACGTCTTTATCGCCCAGAGTATTAAGGAGGAAACCGTATCACATTTCTCTGATTTTGACTGTTCTAAAGTTAAGCGATCTAGAAGCTGAACATCACATTTTTCTCATCTTCGAGAAAAAAGCCTAGATAAATAGTTATGAAATCTAAATGGAGCAAAATTTGAAAGAAATGTGATACCCTATCTATCATTCATTTCTCCCTGCTGCATGCTACTTGGTCCAGATGTGCTTATATTAAGGGCCTGGTTTAGGAGTTTAAGGATATGATGATAGCATCTAGCTACTTATTCTAGATTTATCAGGCACACTGGATACTATTTTGAATTGTTCTTCAATTGATAAAGACTAGCAGGATTGTTGTGGTTCTGGTCAGATCATTTATCCCTAGACAGAAATACCACATTTAGTAATCACTCAAAGTACTCTAGGGATCTATAAGTTGGCTCAAACAGGAGTCATCCCTCTAGTTTTCATATTTTGGTTGCCAAATAAAGTACTATCTGCTGCCCCGAATATTTAAGGATTAATAGATGGTGTCAGCTAGCCTAAACCGGTACATTATATTAACAAGCGCATCTACACTGAGTAGCACACTTAATCTGAAAAAAATCAGAATACATCATGCTTAAAGGACAATTCCACCATGTATAAAACAGAGGCCCAAATAGTTTATTATGGTATTCTCTACTCAAACCCAAGTTCCTACCAGTGCCAACCTTCATACAAGAAGTATAGAACAGCAATATGAAGGTTGGCACTGGTGGGAACTTGGGTTTAAGTAGAGACTACCATAAGAAACTATTTGGGCCTCTGTTTTATACATGGTGGAATTGTCCTTTAATCATGTGTCAAATAATTGAAAGGGCATCTGGAAATTGTTTGTGAACTTTTGGAGATAAGGATAAAAAGTTTTATAAGTTTACCAGAAACTTCACCTTCTCCCTCTGCTTTTTTTCGCATGGTCACTTAAGTAGACATATCACTGCAGCTATCACCTATCTATGAGTTAACTTTGATTGAAATTAATAGATTCAACTGATAATTAATAGTTGATATCACTTTCTTGTTAACAAAATAAAGTAAACAGGGGCAAACAGGTCCAATACCCGCATGGGTTAAGAAAGTGTACCACATCCGACCAGTTAGTCGAATACGTTTAGGCCCATAGGTGTTGTGGAGCGAAATCTATGGATCCATAGTTGCTCAAGTTCTAGTTGTCCAAATGGTTAGACATGTAGTCTGATATTCCCAAGACCTTGTTGGTCCTCTTGACTGGAATTGTGTTGTGTGACATACCTGAAGTGTTTAAGCATACGTTCACCGAGGGTTCTCATGGTGTGACCAATGTACCAGGCAACAGCCCAAATAATATCATTGTTGTTTAGAAGGACGCAGATCAGAAAACTGACGCAGTTGTGTCAGTAGTAATAAGGACTTAAACACATCAACACTGGAGAAAAAACTGATTGCTCTTCTTATGCCCCAGTTTTATATTGTTCTTGTTAACAAAATGTTGTTTCTACTCTTAGTTGCCCAATGTTTTCAGTAGTTATCAACATTACCACTGAGCAACTTTTCAGTGAGTGCACCAAATTTGCAGCTCCACCTATTGCTAATCAGACCCAACTTTTATAGGACCAAAGTGGACAGGCAAAAATATATATCTTGTATAACTTAATTTTGGTAAAGTGATTTTGCATTTTATGATGCAAAATGGGTATGATAAGTTCTTCTTTAGGTGTACAACATAACAAACGCAGAACATATTCACTATTTTTTGAGAAAATTAAGAAAAACATGTGCGTCGACTAATGGGTGTTGTTGTAAATCTGCCTAAAATTTAATTTGTCATAACTTGCAAACCATGAATACCAGCTATTAGAAAATGATATTTCAACCTTTGCTTGATGAACACTGCTGAATGACATAAATTAATTAACTCTAAACTGTTTTGTATGCGATTGGTGAGCTTTGACCTTTAGTCGACAGCAGATATTACCATATGGGCGACAATTGTCGACCAACGGTTGGTCTTTTGTCGACTAATGGTGGGATTTGTATACATATATATATATATATATATATATATATATACATATATATATATATATATGTACATGTATGTATGTATATATATCATGAGAGAGAGAGAGAGAGAGGGTATATGCTGGTTACCAATATACTGATACATGAACCTTAGAGCTTGAAATAATATATATAGTAAAAAAGAGTTACAATTTCCGGTATGAATCAGAATCGTTGTTAATCCCTATGTTATGGGTTAGGCGTAACATTTCGCTATTCGAGGATTTCTCACCAAAAACTATCCCTGTGCCGGCGCACGCTCCTGTCAAACAGTGACCGAGCCGTCCCGTGTGTCGTAATGACTTCAACTTGTGGGTGTGTTGTGTTGAGTCATTAGAGAACAATGGAACATACTGGATATGTCGGAAAACCTAGCGAAGAGGGGCGTACAGCATCATGACACATTTGTCCAAAGTTGAACAACTTTTACGTCGAAAAAATTAAAAGATATATTCCATTTGCGTCTGCGAGGAGGGTATCAGCCAAAGTCCAATGTGAATTTGTCTTGGGACTTTTTATATATGTTTTTCTTTGGTATGATCATAGATAGAGCACGTTTGTTAGTTTCCCTACATTGATGAAAAGTTTTACAACAAGGAAATTAAACCCTAGTGTCAATTCACTGTGACATATTCATGTACATTTTCCTATATGGAATTCTGATGGACGATAAATAACCAATGTAACATAAAAAGAGGAGACAGACAAGTAGTTGTAAGGCAAAAAGTGCATGTAAGTGCTTTTTAAAAGGTTGCACATGGCCGCATGGTTAATACCAACATCGTAAGATTCATTTACCTCGACTGTGCTGTAACACAGACTGCCTATTTGGTAGTGAGTGCATTTTCTCTGTTCCAATACGAACAAAAACAAACGTGTTGGTTCAGTTGACATTTGACTTTGTATTTTAACAAACATTTTTTTATTTCTTTAAACTTCAAATTGCACACGTGTGCAACAGGATTTTTATTTCTCCATAGTCATTCAATTAATAAAAGAAAAAACAAGTACATAAAGTACAATAAGTTGTAGGACAAACAATTAATGGATTACATTCATTAAAAAATGTTTATAGTCATCTTTTTGCAAAACTGCTAGATAGATCCATGCCCACAGAACTGAGTTCATTTACCTTTCTACCGCAATAAGCATTGCGTTCAATCGTTATTTAGTAGAATTTTTCTAGGAAAGAAATGTTTCGTTTCCTATGAAAATGTTTCTCTTATGAAACTGGGTGACCCGTCTACATGTATGTAGCCAGTGCTTGCGCGCCCTCTGGCGACGTTCATTATGGAATGCTCTCCTGGGGCATAGTGCATATCACTAGAAAAAACACATTGAGGAAAACACTGTTGGAATTAATTCCAATATTACCGTGGTGTACGCAGCCAGCCACAATATCCCTAACCTAATGCTTACTCATTCGTGCGATTAGGTGGAGAGAGAGAGAGAGAGAGAGAGAGAGAGAGAGAGAGAGAGAGAGAGCATTTTGAAATGAAACGGGCACACAACATTCTTTATGTTAACGTTATAATGCAAATCGTCAAAATGCCATTTGCAACGTTGAACAAAACCTGTTCTAAAGTACCAATGGTTGAAACCTTTTGTGACCCGTTACAGTCCAGTCCTTGGGACCACGATTTCCTACTGACTATACATGTAGTTCATATTTATATGTCATTGATACTCTTGCATACGAGTATGCTTACATATAGTAATCATCAAATCACAATCAATAAACATGCTACTAATTGGAGTTTATGCATGTGAGTTTTGGCGTGTAATTAAATGGCTGGGTCTAATAAGAACACCATAACATACATTTATAAAGCATGACCAATAGTGATGTTTGCATCCATGTTGCTAATCAGTATGATTAGTTCGAATATGAATTCGTGCAAGCAAAACAGATTGGTGCAATTTGATAATTCATTTACTTTTGGAAAAATGTATTCCTGTTTAAACTTATGTTACTTACTTATGTTTAAACACTTGGTCATACCTTAGGGTATGTTTGTACTCAATACAAATGATACAGCCATCCATCAAAGAAACTGGAAAATACATTGCATTGGACCAAACATATACTGTAATAGACGAGATAACGTGCATGCACCAAAGCATAAATACATAATTAGATTATTTTAAGCAGATAGAAAAAACTAATTAAGCGTTAGACAATCAATGGTCATGCAATGCATTGTCTGATTAAAAAACTGTCTCCATGGCCGAGTGGTCTACTGTGTTACGCCTTCTGCTCATTATGTCTCGCCACTGCGAGAACTGAGTCTCCAAGTATAACCGAGTACATTATGACTTATCATGTCACAAATGAAAGACAATGTATAAAATACGTTATGCATCCCATACCAGAACTTCTATCTAAGAGAGGGATCACGTTACTCTGCTTTTAAGCGTATGTTTCAAATGATAACTTAAAGGAGCAGTCTAATCATTTTTAGTTTGGGGTTCTTTAGAAGGAGCAGATGTAATTATATAAGAATCAAATCAAACCTGGTGTGAAATTTGTTTTATCTGCCTTAAAAATGAATCTTTAGTTTTTCTCAGGGCTAGCCTGACTGACCTCTCATGACCTCCCAGCCACTGAAGTGGTCCCTGAGCATTAGGGGTCCTAGCAGCATGCTAGGAAGCTTGTGTTTGAGCCTCAGCCACTATATTAAATTAGACCCTACACCATGTAGTACAGTTGGTTTAAACAATTAAACTGACCCCCAGTTTACTGATATTTAGGGAAAAGAGAAGAATTATTAACAAATTCATTTTGAAATTGAAATCAAGTTGGTTTTATGAGCATCTCTGTTATCTCTGTCTGAGGCACATTATAGAACTCTGGAAGGCCTATGAATGGCAAGTCATTTCCTGGATTAAATGACTGTCAGTAGATTTCTAGGCTTTTCAAATTGCTTTATTATAGATGAGAAAGCACCTGGTTTCAGTTTCTGTGGACGTGGTAATCCCAAAAGTTCACTTTTAAGGTATCTCTTTGAAACGTGTTCTGAACACACAATTAGATTTGTCTGTCATGAGTGGATCCTTCCTTTTGATAGCAATAGTCCATTTTTTTTCTCAAATTCATATCCTTTGGAATTCTATGAACTGTTATCTTTTTATCCTTTGCATTTTCTGTGAGTGATAGTGCAATTTATAGCCATGCAGTGAACTATTTCAAGACTTCCTTGTATATCAGTAGAGAAATGACTACTGCACTACTATACTGTCTACCCAGATGTTCTCTGCAGAGGCACGCCACATCGTCATCACTGGTGATTAGAACCCCGGGTGTTAAGCACATAAGCATAACCATGGCTGCCTCCAGTAGGGTGTTTCTGGCATTAAAAGTAGCATTTATCTCTGAACTAGGTGCAATTGGGTAGGGGGTGGGTGGGGAACAGACTGGATACATGGTCAGAATCAAATAGAACCCTTATGTAAAATTGGTGTACTTCCCCTTTAAGCACTATAGTGCTATGAAGCACTTTTCTTGGTGACATCTTGGGAGGTACTATCGCTTTTTGCATTTCCAAACATCAAAGAGATTCCCTAAACATAAATAGAGAATAGCTAGGAGACCAAATACAGTTTTTTTATCATGAGTGACAATAACAGGCCAAAGACTGAAACCGACAACACGATCATATAATACACAATCTTCTTTTCTCTTCTTTATTTATAAAACTTTCTCTGTGGAGTATTTGCATAACACACTATTTTTCTTCGTCGACTCTCATTGAATGGAAATTAAGATAAATATAAGGCTAAAGCATATCAAATAGTTTACCGTATGTAATCCTGAATAAGTAATTTCAAAATAATCCATTCGTTGCAAATTAGTTTCTATGCGGTAGGACATTGAACATATGCGCAATTAGTAGAGAGACGCAGTTTTAATTTTGGCGCAGAGCCATATTACATGACGTTACTCTATAATGAACATGTCCTGTACATGCTTGTCGTTCTGGTCTGTTAGCGTCTATATAATGCTTCTGCTCATTTCGGCGTTGGTGGTTGACAGTAAGAATGTTTTCATTACTGGAGGATGAGCCTCTCGCGAGAGATGTCATGCCAAATGTAGATAGTCAGATAGCAAGTATTACTGGAGGATGAGCCTCTCGCGAGAGATGTCATGCCAAATGTAGATAGTCAGAGAGCAAGTGTTACTGGAGGATGAGCCTCTCGCGAGAGATGTCATGCCAAATGTAGATAGTCAGAGAGCAAGTGTTACTGGAGGATGAGCCTCTCGCGAGAGATGTCATGCCAAATGTAGATAGTCAGATAGCAAGTGTTACTGGAGGATGAGCCTCGCGCGAGAGATATTATGCCAAATGTAGATAGTAAGAACGCAATCGTCAATTCAGAATGTTATGTCAAAAAGGGAACCTGATTTTTGCCATTTGATTGGACCCTACGCGAGAGTGCCAGCAAGGAGCACACCTTGTTGGCTTGTTCTATTGTGCGCAATACATGTTGGAGTTGGCAACTTCCGGGGAACCCTTGTGTGGCATCCTGCTCGCATTATAAACCAAGGGGGATGTGTGGATCTGTCTATGGATACTATGCATCTAAAAGATATCTTGGCCCTCATTAGATCTGAAGGCTCTGCTCTTACTCTCCCTCTTTTTCTTCTTTCACTTACAATAGTTATGCTTTGTCATTGTTCTTCAACAATAACAAAGGACCACTTTTTGCTTATATCTTTTGGCACTTAATGACCTCTGTGTGTCGATGTGCCTTTAAATACATGTATTACAGCATAAAGATGTCCCACGTTAAGATATGATTGAAACAATTCTTAAATGCAATTGTCAAATGCACATGCCCCAAAACGTAAACGGATAGTACTAGTAGTAAATGCCTTATCAAATGTGCGCTTTCTATTATATTCATGAACAGGTTTTACAGAACAGATAATGATTACAAGTTTAGTCATATCAGTCACTTATGAACAATTTTATATAATATATCGTATATCTGTATGTGTGGTATGGTACTAATTATTCAAATTGAATTTGTTCAATTCAGTTTTATAAGAGCCATGTGCAACTTGGCAAGGTCATTGTGATGTCGATAGTGCGGATGCTTGAAATCGGGTGCTGGTCGCAGTTTATGTGGTATAGCATTTTATTTGCAGTAGCGAAAACAGGACACCAGGCATAAAAGAGCCTCAATATATGGAGACGAACGTTTATTTCCATGTATGTACTTTATTACGTGTTAAACTGAAAATCCATAACTGGAATAAAAGAATAATGGATATTACAATAATACAAATGTACAAAAATGAAATAAAAATCCGATCACATATGTGTGTGTGATTTGAAACTTAAAAAAAGTTATAGAGACGGACAATGGTTCATATGTTATAGGAGGCAAGCTACGTCTCTATGCTGTGCTGTTTAAGGTGTCTGTGTTTGCACAGGTAATGGACGATAGATGTAAGCAAACACTCACTCAGAATACCTGCATCAACGCAGATCAAGTCGAAAAATCGAAAACGCTACACGATGGCTTAAGCACTCTTCGGGACGTAACACACATGCTGTGAGGGGTCGGCAGGGCACAGACAACAAATGCTGTGTGTGGATACAGCAAGTAAAATCCCCAAAGCCAGACAAAATAACACCTTGACTAGACGGGTCTCTGTTTACACTAGCCATGTCAGACATGTGTTATTAGGCTGTCAAGGTTTGTGTTGATATACGCCAAATAGGATGGTAGTTTAGTTCTCGGGCAATAGAAGAACATCGTGCTCGCTGACATAGGTGGAGGGGGAATTGGGATGGCATTCAGTGGAATCAGTTATTAAGTGAGTTTTTGTAATTAAACTTGAGCAGGCGCCCTACCCCCTGCCTACATCAAAGGCTGGGATGCTGCGCAACATGTCAATGAAGGCAATTAGAGGTCCCAGTCCCAGGCCCACTGCTGGGCACGGGGAATGTACCACACACGTTCCCATGCAACTTTACCACATCATCTAACCATCATCCCTACTACTGCTCTCTGGGCATCATTCTAGCATTCTAGCACACAGTTATGTTGTCTGGGTCACAGAACAAAACATGCGGAGGCGCTTGTTGCCAAGTGCTTAAGAGAATTGGCCTTCAGATGGAACTTTTTGTGCTGGGTGGTTTTATACTGTACATTGGCCATGTCTCTGTAGAGTCACTCGAAGCTGGATCTTTATCCTTGAAATGAGTTCACTTTAATTCATTCAAAGCTGGATCTTTATATTTGAAATAAATTCATTTTAATTCATTCAAAGCTGGATCTTTATATCTGAAATAAATTCATTTTAATTCATTCAAAGCTGGACCTTTATATTTGAAATAAATTCACTTTAATGATTGCAATATCGAAAGCAAAAAGCATATCATCGTTGCATATTTCTTTTTAATTCTCTGTAAAAAAAGTTAATTTTTTATTTTTCTGTTTGTTCACTCTGTATATATTCATACAAAGAGAATAGTGTACAGATACTGTGTCATGATGTATACAAGCAGGTTCCTAGCATACTGGCAAATATGTGATCATTGCTTTTCCTATTACTTTTCCTTCTACTACTTCTACTACTACTGCTGCTGCTTAAACGTAAATGTGTTGCTATTATTATTATTATCATCATCATCATTATTATTTTTATTATTATTTTTATAATTATTATTCTCTTGTTACTTCGGTTTCCTTCACCAGAGACAACTGTCCCGTCACGATTTCACCATTAAATAGTAGAAAAGGAAACCCAACGAAACTCGTTTTCAATTCATGCAAATCAATCGATAGTGAAATCTAGAGCTACTTTTTTAAAGACATTTCTTTCCTCATTCTAGGTGTAAAGAGAACTATAAAGCGGCTGTCCAGTTATGAAATAGTCGTTCCTTTCATCGCTGACGACCATGGCGGATTCGTAAGCCACAACCTGGACCACGTATCAAACCAGTTTCTTCATAAGCACTCGAGATTAAGAAGAGACGTTGAAGCAGAAAGTCACAGAAAACATCTAAACATTGTCTTAAGGGTCGGTGAGGATCGCCTCCACCTGCGGCTAAGGAGAAATGACAAACTAGTGGCGCCCTCTGCCGTGGTGGAATGGGAATCTGCAAACTTGACCACCGCTAAACCTTTAAGCAATACCTGTTATTATCAAGGGCGGATTAGAAAGGACCCAACATCTTTTGTGGCCATCAGCAACTGTGATGGCTTGGTAAGTACTCGTTTAACAATGCATATCAAAATAAAAGCATGCTTGAAAAACATACAGTGCCGGAATTTATTTTCTGCACTAAATGCGTTGGCAGCCCGGGCATAATACATGACTTCACGCCCGATCGCCACTAAGTTTCCTTGTGCATGGATGACCTCACAACTAAAAAATGCTTTAATCCGGAAGCTTCATGGGCCACTGATGTGCTACGCTTATAGTTTGACACGTTATCCATAGGTGTCTGTAGAACCAGGCACTGGCAGGCGTCTGGTCGACTGGTGCAGGAATTGGATATCTGTACTGTAAGGGAAAGTATTCTTAACGTACAGTGTTGTTGATCACATTGTACAGTTATTACATGAAGACAACTGTATACGTTTCATCGTCGTGTGGTGAAGATTTCTCTTTATTTCCCATGCAAACATTTCCTTATATTTGAACAGGGACACGATCAAAACATATTTGTAAAGGCTTGATCACTGGCCACTCTGCGGTTATAATGATATCAATGACAAATCATCATCATCATAACAATAATAATAATGATAATAATAATAATGATAATAATGATAATAATAATGATAATAATAATGATAAATATAACAACAACAACAATAATGAAAATGAAATTAAAGACAATTAGGTGCAACTACAAGTGCTGTCATTTAATTCTTGTACTAAATACATGGGCAGTCTGGCCATAATAAATGACCGCATGCCCGATCGCCAACCAGTTTTACCTGGGTATGGAAGCAACCACAGGTCCCTGACCTCACAACTGAACATAGCTTTGATTTACAAGCTTCGTTGGTTATTGATGTGCTTGGCTTATTTTTCCGACATGTTGTCCATGGGTGCTTGTACAACCAGGTAGTGGAAGACGGTCGATCGACTGGTGCATGAATGTCTGTACTGTATGTGAAGATAATTGCATAATATCCGGGTTTGTGTCGCTGTTGATTCGTTTGTAATGTGGTTGAGTTAATTGCAATGTAAGCCACTAAGGCCAAGATATATCCTGTTTCTCATCCTACCTTTGGCCACAACTAGCCCCAGGTCGCACAACAGTGAGGGTGTCTGTCAAACTCCCCCCCCCCCCCAAAAAAAAAGAAAGATTTCAAAACTGTATTGACGACCTCCTTTGGCTCACTCTCAATCAGTCTTAGATCGCACCATTAGGGACATACTTTGCAGCCAGGTGATTTAACATTGTTTGTGGCAAGCACAAGTTTTGTCCTTAGAAAATGCAGCTGTGTTGCATCAAATGGACAAGATGATTCCACAGTACATATAAGAACCGGATGCCTAGTGTGTACACCCGGATACTAGTTGACCGAATTGTCCACTTGCCAAAGGTCAAGCGTCTATGTAAAACTCCCAATGCCCCATTTAAACAACACTTGCGTGAACCTGATGTTAGTTTCCCACTTTGAGATATGGTGACTGTGTGTCCTATTCGTTTTTTCACCTGTTCTTTGCGTTCAAATGATTGTTATTTATTGGTAAATGCAGTTTGCGTGCCGACCAGCGAGCTTCCAATGATGAGGTTGACGTTCAGCTTCTGCTGGATCTCAACCTCCTAAAAGCTGCCTCGTAACGATAAATAGATGAATAAATGAACTGTCATCTAGGTAGATGAGTAACATGTAATGCACTATCTATAGTACCGCAAATATGGTGACACATTCAGTTAGGAAATGTCATATCGAACGATATAGGAATACATTTGAATTGGGATTGTGATTGTTGTCAATTGTTCAGCCAATTTAGTCTATGACTTGGCTAGTCATCAGCCAGTGGCCTTGTTGCAGTGATGACACACAGAAGTATGCACTGCGTTAGACTGCTCAACCGTATATATATATATATATATATATATATATATATATATATATATATATATATATATATATATATATATATATATATATATATACATATATATATATATATGTATATATATATATATATATATATATATATATATGTATATATATATATATATATATATATATATGTATATATATATATATATATATATATATATATATATATATATATATATATATATATATATATATATATATATATATATATATATATATATATATATATATATATATAATGTGTGTATGTGTGTTAGTGTCTATAAGCCACATTTTTCAGGTTTGCTCGGCTTTGCCTCGCAGCACCTCGGGTATATGACATGCAGCCCAGCCCCAGTGAAGAACCTATCAATCATAACTGTACGTGTGGGGCCGTTTATGAAGCACGGTCTTGAGTGTGTACTCCTCTCACGTCCTGTTCAGGCAACAAGTGGCCCTGCTGAGAGTAGTCTCCGTGCCTCTGCATCTGTCTCCCTGCAAACGAGCAGGATTATTTTGCTAGGTACCCTAATCACTTTGACCCCATCACGATCCTGACAGCATTTTATCCAGACAGCGTTCTCGTTATCAGGTGGGTCGGCCATTCACGCAACTCTAGCGTTGGCCCATACAAGGTGGCGGCCATCTTGGTTCTGGCACGCAGGGGCGTCTGCAGCCGGTGATGGATAGATTCATCCCGCAGCCACTATCTTTCAACTGCAGTCAAGAATAATTAAGAAGTTGGACGACCTAGAGCTGGCAACAGCTGATTGAGCCACTTTCACTTCACGTCACCCCTTCCTGAAGCTCTTTAGTGTCAACCTGTCTCCCCCAGCCCTCCCCCTCTCGCCTACATGTCGTTCCCCACGTTGCCCAATACTTGCGCTCCCCAGCCATGAACCCTTTAGAAATCACGGGACATAACTAACAATACCTGCGAGCGCCTGATTTGTAGTCGAACCAGCATGTGGTTATATCAAAACCGCCTATAAACTCGAAATATGAAATGAATCATTTAAGCAGAATTGATGATTATTCTTTCCGGTTTACATAAAAGGGGAATATGTCTGGAAACCGCATCACTTAATTTTGGCAAGAAATAACGAGAAATCATTGGAAATGATTTTAAATTGTGAGTCACAAATAACACCCCATGGATGTTTTTGATGAAAAACTACAATAAATCATTGGAAATGCTTTCGAATGCAAAATGTATATTAACACGTCGTAAACTTACATGTTAACACTTATTAACCATCAATGGTATTCCAATACACATGAAAACATCACATATTGCAAATGGCATTCACCTTGTTATTCGATCATATGTCTTGCGCGTACGTCATACTTCTTGCATTAGGTTCAAATACATACTGTAAATCCGTTTAATCTTCTTGTAATTTATATAAGCGCAATTCGCAAAGCATGGCAAATAATATGCGGATATTAATGGAATTAATCGTGATATATAACTGTGATCTACTACTAATAGGACACCACCAATGTGCGGACATTATTGAAATGTTGCTATCATTTTAACTTAGAGATATCACGAATAAAATGGTGCGGATCTATAGGGGATTAAAGTTCAATGGGGCCTACAGTGTTTGACTTATAGAGGTAATAAGATCATTATGCACATTATAGGAACTCTATTTCATACGTGAAACTGCCTCTTAGGTGGTTGTTGGCAACTCCCGGACCTTTCAGTTTGGACTGGGAAAGTTGTGCCAGAAGCTCAGAGCTTGCAGGTTGAGTGGTCGTCTGAAAGGCCTCACACTGTATATATCACTGTGTGCAGGGAGTGCCAGCAGAGACCCAAGATGAAACAGCTAAACATGTACTTTTGACCAGAGCAGCAAGCACCTAAGGTCACTTCCCTGAACTCACGTTGACTTCTTACTCACTAACGCTCCTGTCAGTGTTCATCCTCGGGATGGAGCTTTCTCCGATGTGGAATGGACAGTGCACATTACTCGCGTTGTTCATCCTCGGGATGGTGATTTTCCTCGGTGGGAAAAGGACAGTTTACATCGTATTCTTTGACATCCACTTTCGGGTATCCCCAATGTGTCATGTCCAGCTGATAACCTTATAGTTCAATGACCTTTTCGGACCCACTAGTCATTTATCACTTAATCTACTGGCGACTATTGCCTTGGATAGTCTTGAAGTCTTGAACAAGTCGCCATTAGTAAAATTCCAGAGCTGTGTCTCTTGGTGTACTTATTCTCTTTATATATAAGTCAGCATTGCTATAGATAGGATATAAAGAATTGCTTTAATTTTCTGTTTGTTCAATGATTTTAGAGGTCATTGGACTAGTCAAACTACCATACAGGTACGAGTGCGAGTCATGGGAAGTTGCCAGTGACTTGGGGTTAGGCGGTGGTTTTCGCCGGGTCCTCCGGTTTCCTCCACCAGGTACAACTGGCTAGTCACCACTTGGCCGCAATTGCGGGGCAATATGGCAGAAAGAGTGACGAAAAACGAATTCCAAGAGTCGTGTTATGTCATACCCCGTGATAACCCTTTCACATACATGCATGCACGCATGCAATCATGCACACACACACACACACATTGGCGCTGTTCAGTGAAAGTAATGGCATATTTCGATGTGTCCTCAGGGGTACATCCAAAGGTGATCCAAAAGTGTCATTATTAAATTTTGCATTTAATTGATGATTCCCTTAAATTGTCTACCACAGCAATGACCCATTTGAAGAAAATTCGTCTATCGTATATTTAAGTGTTTTTTTTTAATGAGCGTAGATAGCGAATGTGGGGATGGTCGATGATTTCCCACCTACCCAATTCTCACACCCATTAACACATGCCACTAGTCACAATTTAGGCTTTAGCCTTTATGCTGCTAGAGGCTAATTTGGCCAAATGAGGACGATTTCATTCGCCCAGCAGGTCACGTTGACATTGTGTGACTACCCAAGTACAATTGCACACTATGGAACCAACACACAGCTGTTAAGGGGACTTCATCATCACAGTGCTAGATCACCTGCTAAACCCTACCTTCTAAGATAGAACCTTCACCTGTCTGGTGAAAGAGGAGTTCATGACCGCTGCCAATACTATAGATGTCCAAACTTAAGAATCGAGACATTCACAGAACCAAATGTAACATGTGTCTAAAACTACTTAACTTGTGCTTTTATGCTACACACACACACACACACACACACATATATATATATATATATATATATATATATATATATATATATATATATATATATATATATATATATATATATATATATATATATATATATATATATATATATATATATATATATATATATATATATATATATATATATATATATATATATATATATGTATATATATATATGTATATATAAATATATTTATATATATATATATATATATATATATATATATATATATATATATGTATATATATATATATATATATATATATATATATATATATATATATATATATATATATATATATATATATATATATATATATATATATATATATATATGCTATTAGCTACACTTATGGACGGTGGAGTTGACTTAGTGCATTATTTTTTAGATTCAACATTGATAGCAATGTGATAAGTTGGTCGTTTGAACTCTTATTTGCACTTGATAAAGATAAAGAGCGATAGTGTTTTCAAGTGTACAAACGTGTGCACGCACAATTTAGTGAGGTATTTAATGTGATAAATAGGTAAAAGATTATATAAGGTAGATGGAGTATCGTAAACCACTTCATTCCCTATCTTTCTCTCTCAAGCATATCCCGGATACATGTAGGTAGGATAGGGTACAGCAACCTTTTTTGGCACTCTTTCAAGAAGCCAGGTCGGTGCACAATGCCCATGTTAAATGCTAATTGCCACCTATCTATCATCTCCTAACGTTTACTGTCCAAAACTACAACACTCTCTCTTATCTCCATCTAGAATGCAGTCTTTGTTCGCTGTCCTATCTTGATAGTAGTTTGATAGCGTCGCGGCTGTTCGCAGAGCCTGAGGCATAAACATTTAGCACAGTATCAATGAAAATATGAAGCCATGTTTAAGTCAGGCCTGTCATGCCCCATGCACAGCTGCCCACCTAACTCAAAATATTATGACAAGGTAGCCGGCGCTGAGTGTGATGAATACAGGTAGAGTTGTATGTCTGAAAGGCCTGCTATTTTTCATACGTCAACTTCTATACAGATGGACTGTGATTGACCTTTTATTAACTTGGGTGTTCTTGGGCGGCTGGATCGCTCTGTACGTTATGAACTCGCAGGCTTTTCATGAGATTCTTTGAAGAATTACACTTGGATCAAAAGTGCATGGATTCCTGCGGCGGTTTTTCTAAACCCAATGTTTAGCCTATCCGACTTCATTGATTGAAAGGCTCTTTTCGTTTTCATTAATAAAGGCGATTGCACGTTTCACGTGGAGGTTGTAGTATATTCGCTTGGTCCTCGAATACATTTAATCATACAAGATTGTGGTAGCTATGATTCGTATTTAGCGGTACACGTGAACATGCAAGTAACATTGTAATTGGCATCCATGTGTGTGTAGCTTTTTGTACTGTGATAGCGACCTGTTAATAGGTGAGCCTATGGAAAAAACGGTGCAACCCCTGCGTGCACCGTTTCACCTTACCCCCACATGGCCCCACAGGGAGATAAAATGTGCATTGTTGCAAATTGGCATTCCACCGCATGGCATATCCACATTACATCAACATTTGGTCTGAACTCCAGGCATGACAAGATAGGCAGCCCAGCAAAATTAACCCCACATGTTAACACGTGCCTTGTATAAATCGTCTTCATGCATTTCATGGTGCAACATCTTGCATCATTACGAAACATCATTTAATGTCTTAGATTCAGGACATAGATAAGTAGTTTCCGTACATTTCCGTCGTGTTTACAGACTACACTACCATTAACAACCCTTGAAATTATATGATATGCTTAGCGTATATATCAAAAGTCGAATATATATTTTATTAATATTCGGCGCAAATTTAAAACAAAAATCGGACAGTGCGGGCTATTGCATCTGCGAAGTATGCGAGTGGTTGTATGAATAGGTTGTTTGGTTTTCTACTTGTTCAGTGATTGGGGTATTGCAGGGTCGATTCCATTCCGGGGCTTTTTTGTCTGTTCCAAGACAGTTTACCTCCTACTGCCTCATGTACAATGGCCTATGATACCGATACCTAGCATACACGGTTGCTTGATCGACAGGGAGTTGAAATGATTCGTCGATTAAAAATGCTTGCTTGGGAATAACTGGTCGTGTTTTATACATAGATAGAATAAAACGTTTATATGTAACAATAATTATACATGTAATTACCACTTTTTATCTAACGACATTGAGAGGTATAGGGCAGTATTATTGATTAAAGAATATATAAGTGCATATGATTAACCGTTTCTTGTTTAATTTTATAATTACTGTATAACTGGTATTTTTACGGTCAATTGATTTTTGCTATTTTCGCGCTGCCAATGATAGCGCCAAAGAAACATCCTTCAAATAAATATCCTGCTTTGTATCTGCTTTGTTTGAGTCCTTAAATGTGTGAATTTAAAGCAGCACAAATACACTCCAGCAGGGCTGTAAAGTGAAATGTCTGGCACTCCAAATTAAAGCCGTCTTACAGTAATTCATCAAGGAGGTACTTTCCTATTGGTACATTAAAATACACATGTATAAATAAGAACAAGTCATTGATATACACTATACTCTACTTGCAGACTGGTGTAGTAAATACGAAAGATGGGGAGTTCTTTATTGAACCCATGTCTGCGGAGAGGAACAGCACAGGACGAGCTCACCTTCTCTACAAGCGCTCAGCCATACAACCCAGGGAGAATAATGACCTGAAGAACGACTTTGTGGAAACTGTTCAGGATCATGGTAAGCCTTAAGAAACTCTATGGTATTCCTCTGCAAAGTTTCACGTGAATAAAAAACTGCGTTTTATTTTGCAAATTTTTGAGACCATGTTTATTTAGCTCGGGACCCATGTTTACTATAATCTAACAAGTTGACTTTCTTCATTTCTTCATATTTAAATACATTATGTAGAAATAAACATTCTAGTTGGTAGTCTGTATTATAATGACCATATTCAGTCATATTTGAACAAGGCAGTTCTTTACAAAAATTAATCAAACTTTTGAGTTTTAGGATACAATTGAAATAAATCAATCCATCATTTTCCTTTAAAATCATTGCAATACCAACATAGATCAATGTAGGTTATAGAGCTAATTTTTTAGTCCTATATGACTAGATAATTTGCAATACGGTTCATGGTGCCCATCAGACGAGTTGCTGTTTTTGTTACTGTTTAGTTCTACGCACACGATACCTTTCTTTGATGAACTACTTAGCATTTAGCACCCCTTCCCCAAACGTGATGACATATGGCAATCAGATTTAAACGGTTGTTCTATTCAATTTGATAACAATTTATAATATTGATACATTTAGATGATTATTTATAGGTCATTTTTATTACTTCAGTCTCATTGCGAAGGAGCTTACTTATTTTGCAACTGTATGTGAACTACGTCATGGCTTCATTCGTACATTAAGATAACAATCAGACCATTTACTGATGACGTACATGTAATACGCGTGTCGTTGTGGCAATTGCAATGGTGGTATTGGAAAAATGATGATAATAATAATAATAATAATAATAATAATGATAATAATAATAATAATAATAATAATAAAAATGATAATAATAATAATAATAATAACAATTATAAAATTGACTTGTTTCAGATTTCATACCCGATGCGATTGAGCGCATTAAGCGCTCTGTGCGCAGAAGAGGACGTAGCCACAGGAGAAAGCGACACCCAGCAAAGCACCATAGATTGCATATGGAAGTTCTTATCGTGGCTGATGAGAGTGTGCGGCGATTCCATGGCGCCGACAGGGTGGAATTATATATGCTGACCCTATTAAACATAGTAAGTGGGTTCCATCAAGTATATTAGTATATTCCTCAGCAGTACTGTAATCCCAAAACAAGAGATGCAATGGATATGTCCACTTTAACATTATTGGTATACGCGATATGCTGATTGTCACGATTGTATTCTTCCTTAATGAAATACGGTAGAGCCAAATCCATTGTGTATATGTGTTATAATGGTTAACACACAAGTATTCTGTACATCGTTCTCACCTGGATATGACACTAATGATAATGACTTTGGAATAACGCATTATATCAGAAGTATTAGAAAGATGGTTGATAATTGTGACGTGAAAACCGTATTTATAAAGTTTTTCAAAGGAGCCTTGTTCATAAATATATCAAAGACGTAGGCGGAACGATTTGGACCGTCACAGGTATGGATGGGTTAAGATATTATGGAAGAAATCCAAAAATCAATATGAACCAAAATGAGTCAAAACCTTTAGTCATAAAGTTACCAAGAAGCGAAATCTGTTTCCTGGACACTTGGTGCCAAAGAAAACAACTATTAAACCACTTCCCTACAAAAACGAGATTAGTCACTATGATCGATCGTGATCGATGACGACACGATACAACTCATATTGGATTCATATACAACTTAGGATCATAGTCATGGGCACAAAATACTGACAAGCATGAACAAAGATATATCATATTGTATTGTATGTTTATTAACTGTATATTGTATACAAAATCATACGATATACAAATCATACATTTAGATATACAAACAAAAGTTGAACAGATCAATTAAACTGAAATATAAAACGAAAAAAGAAATAGTACGTGTGCGTTCTGTTTACAGTTTATGTAATAGATCCATATGAGTTACTAGTATGAACATTGATCAATGTTTTTCTTATACTTGTTACACCCGTAGTAGATATTTTTTATTTCCTTCTATGAATTAATGTACTCTTTTGTATACACTACTGTTAACAACAACGCCACTGTCACTACGCAGTAATTGTACATAAGTAGGTTGCGTAATCAACTATACAATTGTGCAATAATCAATAATCTATTTTCTATATACTATGCTTCTTTGACTTTTCAGGTGGATATGGTATATCATCATCCAAGTTTAGGAGTAAAGATTAACGTCGTGGTTGTGAAAATAATGTATGTGGATGATTCTAGAGTAAGTATCTCAAGTCTCGTATCGAGCATTTCTGAATAGTTTGTTCAAAATACATTCAATCCTACTTTATGACGACCGCACCAGAAACGGTTATGTGGTTTCACTTTAGGAATCGTTTGCTTTTTGAGATGTTATAGTTGAGCACTGGATGTAGAAGGAAGAGATTTTATTATTCGTTGATAAGTATCAAGTAAACGATTAGGATTTGAGCATGGATCATATTTCTTCAGAGCAGAGGACATCCATCCAAGCCTGTCACAGCAAAGGTATATCACTCGCCTATCTTGAGCGACTGCACTTTTTAGAATATAGATGTTTCAACAGGAATTAGGAGAGGGCACTTCTTACGAGAAAGAGGAGGTGTTTTGCTGTTAATGGTATAGTTTTAAATACCCGCATCATGCATCAGGATTTGTGTAGGAACCAGTTTCGTAAAAGGAAAAAGTTAATATGTGACTATCATAATGTGGTCAACCCGAGGGGTTCCACTTTGTATATATATATATATATATATATATATATATATATATATATATATATATATATATATATATATATATATATATATATATATATATATATATATATATATATATATATATATATATATATATATATATATATATATATATATATATATATATATATATATATATATATATATATATATATATATATATATATATATATATATATATATATATATATATATACATACATATATATATATATTTATATGTATATGTTTATATATGTATATATGTATAAAGTGGAACCCCTTCAAGCGACCACATTTTAATATTTCCTTACTAACTTTTTCCTTTTAGCTTTATTTACCAAAGGGAACCCCTCTAAGTTGACCAGTCGTGGGCGATCCAAGGTGGTCACTTTAGAGGGGTTCAACTTTACATACATACCTATGTACATACATATACATTATGTGCGCGTGCATGTTCATATGTGTGTTTTAATTATGAGGCATATCCCAAGAGTACTCCCCGTCATAAGATTACCGCGACAAGCCCCTCCCACCGTTCCCAATATCGCTTGCGTGTGTTCCCTCGCGTCAGCGGCGCGTCTTTGCATGTGACAAAGCAATGTATTGGGTTACCTTTCTATCCATAAGGCAGCAAAGTTGAGCAAGGAGAGATGGGCTCGCGGATGACAGCCTCTAGAGGGGAGGCATTAAATGTGAAGTGGCCCGTTACTGAGTTTTAGGCTTGCCCAGTGAAGAGTAGAACGTCAAGTGCACATCAAAGTACAGCTTCTGAATGATGAGCAGCCAAAATTGATGCATGTGTCATTCGCCTTTCAAGGCGGGAAATCAAGCAGAATTTGGACAATACCTACGCTTTACCTGCGCTTTTCCTACACACATACTACGTGCTATTAAACAGCCATGACTAAGCGGCGAGTGTTTTTGGCTTAAATAAGACAGCCAGGGCTTTTACTCCTACCTACTCTATAGCACATACACGGACTGGTACCGCTATTTGCGGAGACTTTTGGGCAATTTCTCAAAACGCTTCTTTCATGTTTGAGCACTTTGTCAAAACGTCAAAGGCACGTCCTGTAATCATTGGACCCCATCCGTCAACTGCGGGATGAAAACACAATCTTTGAATTGAAGAACAAGACCACCTTATACCGGTGGGCCGCCAGTAGCTGCTGCAGTGCTGCGAACACAAGGACACACTAGGAGGTCCTCTTTAAGGCAAGGCCCGGGGTCAGCACATTGGGGGCATCGCCACAATCCGCCAAGGAGCCTTTGAGACGAAACGGTCTCTACCTGGGAGTTATACACGTCTAAGTCATAATACATGTAAAGACGCCGCGACCATCTTCAGTCTTGCAGAATCCTAGACATTGTCCTGCCTACGAAATCTCCCACGCTACCATAGCCTCGGGCCGTCGTCATAATGCATGAACATGCTCCCAATGAAGGATAATACTATAGAGGGCATTGTGAGCGTCTTGTCCCCCTTAAACTTCTCCAATCAGCCATGTGATTTTGCCCTGTAAAAAGCTCTATAAATAGGCAGGCATATAAAAGGGTTTCCTACACCAAACTATAGGGAAACGTGCTAAACTGGTATATATAGCTTTCGAGGTGCATCGACGCATATAAAAAATCTGTGATTTAGAGTAATGTATAAACTATCACAACAAATAGCTCTGACTGATGATCCCTATAATATTGTATAAGTTATTATTGTGTCTTGCTTTTTCTTCGTGTTCTTTCATTGTCTGTCTGTACCAGTATATAGCTCTAAGGGATGTTCGTATGTTCTCCTCCTTATCAGATTCGTCTTTTTGGTTGCAGGCGAAGTCTTTTTTAGTTAAAGATGAAGCAAAGCGGACTTTGGACAATTTCTGCCACTGGGCCTACAGTAAGACACCTCGCAGACACAGTAACCCGGAGCGCCATGACATTGCTATGTACCTGACCCGATACGATATAGGCCCCGCAGGTAAGAGCAGTCATACTCTATAAGCATGAGGGCTGTGCAAGGGGAGCAGCTCAGCCATGGGACTCTCTCTCTCTCTCTCTCTCTCTCTCTCTCTCTCTCTCTCTCTCTCTCTCTCTCTCTCTTCTAACTTTTAAATGTCTGGTATGGTATTCGAAGGTGCTCAAATCTGACTTGATTTTTAAAAGCATACTTTGCTTGATTGAAAACTCTTAGAAAGATATTTTTTAAAGAAGTACTTTGATTCTGATGCGAATGGAATGCATGAGTAAAAGTACCGAACTTTGGACAATGCATGTAGGTCATATTATTGGGCAGAGAAAATGCCACATGATTGCCAAAATGCAGAAGCCCCCCCCCCCCCCCCAAAAAAAAAAGAAAAGAAAAATAAGGCTTGTGCTAAAAATACTCTGGAATATAGCATAACTCTTTGCATATTACCATGTCTCTTAAACTGTCAGGCATCTGCCTGTCGATACTAGTTTTGAATATTTTACGATGTTGTCCTCTGTATAAGCCAGCCTTGCTAATACCAATGCGATCTCTTGACTCCTAACATCCTAACCTAGAACAATCGCATGCGATGATATGCACTCGTCCATAAGATCCAATTACAGACAACCAACTTTGATCTTCCGTTGCTGTCTCGTTGTAGGAGTTCAATATGGCAAAGCTGGTCCACTTGGGGACAGCGTAGCAGACATGGCTTATTTAACCCGGTTGCATCTCGAGTGCACACAGACTTTAACATATGTATTTTGACATGTAACTGATCAAATACTGATATAGTAATAACATAATAATTTGAAGAGGTAATGTTCGGCGCTGTAGAAACAACATTTTCAGTCATGACCAAACAGTTCTGAAAATGCTGATTTGCTATTAAGATATTAGCATTTGTGTCAGAGCATGTGTACGCTGGACGATATCTTACTAAGAACAAACGTAACCATGAGTCTGCACAAACACAAACACACTCACATGCATGCATATATATATATATATATATATATATATATATATATATATATATATATATATATATATATATATATATATATATATATATATATATATGTATATATATACATATATATATATATGTATATATACATATATATATATATATATATATATATATATATATATATATATATATATATATATATATATATATATATATATATATATATATATATATATATATATATATATCAGTCCGTTTGTGAGTTACTCATTCTCAACACCTCCATGCTATTAGCGAGAATCATCGAGCGTCTGGAGAAAAGCCTAAACACTGAACTTCTTACCACAGGAGTGTTTTTGCTTTTATTGAGACATCGTTAATTGACTTATCTGCAAGTGTAGATCAATACTCTTCAGCAGTAACTGGAGAAGCTTGGCTATCTAGTAAGTTTACATTGACGCAGCCAAGCGTGCCGTTTTGACACACTCGAGCTAACCGAGTAGTAAATGTCGGCGAAGATGAGAGAGCGGGGGAAGCTACAGGGGCCAGCTCTCACACACGGCCAGAAAGCGTTTGTTTTTCGTCATTACGCAACAGTTGATCTGGCGAAGTCATAAGTCAGTTAGCTGAGCGCATCCTTACGAGAGCTGGCAGGGCTGGTTACATGAACTGGCGGAACAGACCCGCTCTCTGTACAGCTCTCGCAGCAGCTGGACCTCAAACACTTGATGGAGCGGGAGGGTGGGGCACTCACTTTCCAGAGAATACGGGACGTACAGTACAATCATTTAATTCCTGCACCAGTCGACCGGACGTCTTATAGTGCCTGGTTGTAAAAACACCCATGGGTAACATGTGAAAAACATGCCATACACATCGATGACCCATGTAGCTTGTGCATCAAAGCTACCTAGTAATCGGGCGTGCGGTCATTTATTATGCCCGGGCTGCCCATAGATTTAGTGCGGGAATTAAATATCGGCACTGTACAGACTTTGGGGGTACTATTAAGGCCATAAATCTTAGGATTTTATAGTTGGAAAACTCCGGGTGTACCACTAGACAGTAAACCTATCTACTTGGATTCCTCTTGAAGTTTCTCACTTTTGGGAGGTCCTCATAATATTTAAGTTCTAGTGAGAATCTCAATGAGTGAAACCTCAGTATGAGTTGCATGAGTTTTCACTGACCATCCAAGTACTAATTGTAGCACATCAAAACTAAGTGTTTATGTGACAATCTTAAAGGTCATCTCAAGAATAGTGATATATATGTTATTGTTATTCTATGCTGATGGCCCGACCCAGCCAAAATGGGCAGGAGATCGAGCCCCCCCCTCAAAAAATACGCTAACGAGTGTGTATCATTCAGACTTCTCAACCAGGACATAGCACACCCATCCATTATAACAGCAAAACATGGCCAATGATTAACTCTTACTCCTTATCCGGTCTTATCATTTCTACTCACCCTGAACGCACGGAGAACACTTCAAGTGTCTACTGATACGTAAGATTTTAACAACGAATTACGGTATGAATAGTGATTCCATATGACCAATATGAAATTGGGACAAGAATATAGGTGCAATATTAGAATTAGCGAGATTCATGTTAAGAATCTTAATCACTATTGGCGAAGAAGAGTTAATAGTGTTCCTGGATTTCGTTATGGGCGTTTATTAGTAATACTCTTATGAATTTCAATTTTAGTCAGTTCATAATAGATTGGGTAAAATTCGTGCAAATTAATTCCTCTTCAAATGTTCTGCAAAATGGGCATTCCTCTGATCAGATTCTACTAAGTAGGGGATGCAGACAGGGGGATCCCCCCTCACCGTACATTTGGTTCTATGTGCGGAATTCAGAATTTTGTTTTTTGTTACTTTTTCTGCCATATTGCGGCTAAGTCGTGACTGACCATTTTTGACTGGTGGAGGAAACCGGAGTACTTGGCAAAAATCACCACCTAACCCCACGTCACTGGCAACTTTCCAATTCTTCAATAATGTCAAAGGACCAATTTTTTGGTAATTCTAAAAGGCCTTTGTGTGCCGATGTGTCTTTAAACCCTCATTCATTCATGATTGAGAACGGTTCAGAAAACTTCAAATTAATAGCACAGCTGCATGGCATGAAACAGTATATGCAGTATTTGAGTTCGGGATGGATACGATGTGCCTTTTTCAGACAAAATCAAATCTTCAGGAAATACGGTTCAAAGTTGCTTCAAGTTCTGCAATAATAAACAGAAATGTCTAGAAACCACAGGAAGATGTGCAACTCATTTAAAATTTTGAAAATTCAGACTCTTGTTTGTTATTATTCAGGAAAGATTGGTAGTGTTGATGACCCAGCAGAAATTGCGATAATATAAAAGTGTGTGTTCAGTGAAGGTAACACTAAATTAAATCATCCAGATTAACTGGAGACGTTTTAATTCCAGAAAAGTATATTTTCATTGGGATGTTTTAAATTACTTATCAATTTAGTGAACTAGCCTAAATGATATCCATAGAATTAAGGTTTCCTCGGATCCTTTTCAACTAATTTTGATCTTGCTTAAAAGGTTATTATGACAATTTGGACATGATACCTTTAAATACGTTTACAGTGAATTTAATAACTACATGCAACGTTTCTAATCATTGACGAAAGTTTTGATTCGGTAATTGATCACATTCAAATTCACAAACTGTGCTTATCCTATTCACTGGTTAAGTCAACATGAACATCAACGTACCAAAAAGTCGATGAGTGTAAATATGTGATTGATACGGTACAACTTGGTCGTACCGTTTTCTCGAGCTCACCTTTTGTGAAATAAAGATCCTTTTGTATAACGGGGTTTTGTGTATTCAGCATACATCGTGTTAGTATGATAAACACATTCAACTGACACAACCTTTATTCCGAAAGAAATTGTATGTGAGAAAAACACACAAAAGGTAAAAAAGATGCAACTCGTGTGGCCTGCATCCAATCTTAATTAAAGGTGGCTGACATGATCTCTCCATTGCAATCAACCCTTCTAATGCTGAGGCTACTTTCAAAATAGCACGCAAATAATTTTGAAAACCATCTAAACACTGTCATGTTGGTACTCATTGTACTCTCAGGTATGTACCATGTGCCAGAGTTTATCATTTTTTTAATGTTTTTTTGCATCACTTTGGATTCGCCAAATTCGCAAATAGCAGCATAAGGGTACATCATGTAGGTTTTATAGAAGTGGGTGGTCACCGAACATGTGTTAGTATAAGTAGACCGAGGTATGACCTCGTCGGGGCAGCAGTCGGGGTAAATGACCTTGTAATACCCTGCGTACCAGACAAGCATAATAAATAAATACAAACATTCTTGCATGGCAACAAGACCCCTACAGTAGTAACACACTGGGCCACTGTTGTGCAGGCTTAACCAAGCTTTCCTCTTTCAGCCAGTCGGAATTGATAAGTTGAAATGACTCCACACTGCGCGAAGATGTTAAAATTTTAAGCAATTTGAAAGTTTGTTTAGAGATATTGATGTTTCAAAGGTATTTAGAACACTATGAACAAACATTTTAGCACAGTTATCATTGATTCTTTCTTAAGGTCTTATCTAGAATATTACTGTTACTAATGAACTGTTTGACACCAAGTAAGGCTGTGGCAATAGTAGAAATAGTGCATTTCAGAACTACAGCTGTATTGCGAAACAGTTGCTCATGCGAATGATGAAAATAAACACCGTTCAACTTGACAAAATAGGAAAAAATGTGTTCCATCTACAATTAAAAGCACAGGATCGCCCATTGAAGTATGAATAACTGAGAAACGTTAGTGTACGTTTGATTTTCCCTTTAGTTATGTGTGTGTGTGTATTTATGTATGTATTTATGTATGTAAATATGTGGGTATGTAAGTATGTACATGTAAGCTTGCATGTATGTACTTTAGTATCTATGTATGTATATATGTATGTATATATTCATATATATATATATATATATATATATATATATATATATATATATATATATATATATATACATATATATATATATATATACATATATATATATATATATATATGTATATATATATATATATGTATATATATATATATATACATATATATGTATATACATATATATATATATATATATATATATATATATATATATATATATATATATATATATATATATATATATATATATATTTATATATACTGTTTTTATATTTCAGGGTACGCACCTGTGACGGGCATGTGTAATCCAGCCAGGAGTTGCACGGTAACAAAGGATGATGGGATGTCATCTGCCTTCGTCATGGCTCACGAAGCAGGGCACGTGTAAGTAAATCTTGTTTAAAATCTACTTGATATTTTTACTTGCCCTTGCCATGGCTCACGAAGCCTGACAGGTATGAGTGAATCCTGTTTACAATCTACTTGAGCTTTTTACTTGTCCTTGCCATGGCCGGCGAAGCAGGGTGCGTGTAAGAACACCCCATAAAAATCTACTTGGATGTCCTACTGATGGCTCACGAGGCGGGGCATGTGTTAGTAAATTCCATTTGTAATTTAGTTGAAATATCTCACGTGCCCTTATCATTACTTACAAAGCAGCTCACAGTGTAAGCTAACGTATTCATACTTTTCGGTGGGGTTTAGTTACTTGCCCCGAAAGGTAAGTGTTAGTATATCGTTTTCTCGATATACTTTATATATTTTGTTGCCTTGCCCTTTAAACGGCTCACAAAATGGTAATAATTGTTAAATCACAATTGTGATAACGTGCATGTACCAATACAGTTTATAAATCACACACTTCCAATTGAGGTGTTGATAATGCTAAGAGCTGAACTCATCGCCAACAGTTTATGTTTCCACCATTGCATAAGTACCAATAAAAGTTCAAACACAACGTTTTCCGGGCTACATTGAAGTCACAACCACATGTTTCTTCCTATGAACTTCAAACACAACTCCGTATGGTGAAGGACGGTTTTTGCCTGTTTTATGAGAGATTGACTTTTTAATACAATTTTCATTACCTCCCCCATCGCATGACCCGCCAAACAGTTCATCAGCAGCTGAAGGCCCAGATGCTTAAGTTCCACTTGCAATCTCGCAGTTACTATTTTTTTCTGCACCCGATGACATATCAAGACCCAGTGCTGAGAGCGACAGGTGGTTCTGGGGGTGCTGCTCGCGCTAGGCATTATGGGTAAATTAACCATCTGTTTACCAGGCCATCAATCAAGCATGCCTTGAGCAATTGTTCTGTGTTATTGCTGGAGGAATTACGCATTCCAATATGCACTCTTTCACCTAATGAGGATAAGACGATAGTAAACAATGCAATTTAATGAAATCAGGGCGAAACACCCCTGGAGGGTATGGTCCCTTGAGGGTAAGGGAATGCGGTTTAAGATATGGTTCGCACTGTGCTAGTTTCAACTCTAGTCTGTAGAGTCATTTCTTAACCTTTTCGTTCTCTGAGAGCCCCTATGGCCTGGGACAGAAGCGTGTTGATGAATATTTGGTGTTTTGAATATAGTGATGTTCTTTGAAAATTGATATTTCTAAAAGGTTGCTGGACCACATCATCGCATGCAATAATGTAGCTAATATAAATCACAAGATTAGGAAATAGGCTCCTTTATATATATAAATATATATATATATAAATATATATATATATAAATATATATATATATATATATATATATATATATATATATATATATATATATATATATATATATATATATATATATATATATATATATATATATATATATATATATATATATATATAAACCTACCTTCTGCGCTGCCTACTCCATTACAATAGTGTGGGTGTGATTAGAATATGAAGACGCACTTAACGTGGTGTGGGGCATGGCGCAGCGGTGCAATAGAGGTATGGTTACCCTTAAACACAGTGATCACATGGATCGACAGGATAAATACGAAAAAAGGTTACTATTATTTCCGGTCGTTTTATGTGTAGATCAAAAGAAAGATATCCAATGCTGTCGACCCTGAGCATGTACATGTTATGTGTGCCTAAACGTTCTGAACCGGAACATATTGGATGTCAAAGTGTTGTTGTTTGTGGTTAAGTCCAACGACGAGAAGTGAAGGTTTTTCACCACGGTGTGGTTACTGTTAGTGGTACACCACAAGTTCCCCTCAACGACCCTTGTCCGCATTATGGTTATCATATTAAATGGTGACGCAATCCAGAAACAGAATGTCACAGGCACTGTCCTAAAAAGAGATTTATTATGTGAAAAATAGCATAAAACATTACATAAAACATTAGGCTAAGTAGTCAAATTACGCAATTATCAACTTTCGTCATGCATTACACGATACCTACTGACGCAAAGCGTGCATTCTAGATGTCTGCAAGGTATCAGACTTGCTAGCCCCTTACAAGACACATTTTTAAATCATCTCTTTAAAGTGAATTACGAATGTAATGAAACAAAACTGAACATAGTTATTGTTATATTCATTGTTGTTGCTTCTACATGATAAACTGACTTTCCGTATTTTTCAATCGATTGAGGTAAAAACATATCCTTTGTATTTTCAAAGAATCAATTATCTTGGTCTCCTACATAATACAAATAAATTTTCCCCTTATGACACAAACGGAACATTTCCGTCGGCATTTTCCACTAAACTACTCAGCTTCGCTCGTGGCTTCCAAGATGTGTACTGACTTGAAATTGGAAAAACTATTGTTAGATTATGGTAAATGCCGCAGAAAACAACAATCATAATTAAAATGAAAATATATTTGATTTGGCTGCTTTGATTGCAAGTGTTATCATTACATATAGTATTTAATTCACCATAACATGGTGCAGACATTTATATCCTTTCGGGTTTGATAGTCTCTTCATAACATTAGCTAATTTTCCGCACGAGTTGTAAGGTAATGGCATGCATGAATTGTACATACTAGTATTAAATATATCAAAACAAGTTTGTTCTAGTAATTGCGCGGTTGGCAGTGACCTACAACTATGAGCTGACCTAATTGTTATGGTTTGGTAATCCGAACGAGCAAAAAAGTTGTTTTGACATTTGTTGGAATGTCACCCAAACACTAAACGGTAAACAAAACACGCAACAACATAATCTAGTGAGGTCGGCCTCTCGAAAATATTTTGTTTACAAGGCTGTACAGGAAATGCTTTGGACTTCCAGCCAACAAAACGGCTTCATTCATTAAAAGAGTGTATCGTTCCTATATGTGACCTTAGAATTGATTTTAACAAATCCCTTTATGTTCGAGGTTATCTTTAATATATACACCTTAGAATTAATTGTAAGAAATCCCTTTATGTCCGAAGTTATTTGTAATATCTATACCCTAGAATTGATTGTAACTAAACCCCTTATGTCCGAGGTTATTTGTAATATCTATACCTTAGAATTAATTGTAACAAATCTTTTTATGTTCGAGGTTATTTCTAATATTTATACCCTGATGAAATGTGTGCTAATAATTAAGAAAAAATACACCATAACATAATTTATTGAATTTGATTATAGCGCAAATCAGACTACAGTGTAGGTAGACAGACTTTAAAAATGCATCTTAAACCAAATTTCATTTTGAGTCTTATTTTTACAAAGCACAATACTTTGAATTAGGACATGCTGACCCATTGGTGATATTTTAAGAACGGACAAAACGGTAAAAAATCGTCATACGTGGTATGATATTTTATGTATGTGTACTGAGAGTTTGTGTTGTTTTTTGTTATTGCTGAACAAAATCTGCTAAATGGCCTTTGTGCGCCGGTGTGCCTTTATAAGCAATCATTTATTCATTCCTTTGGACAATATTTGACCACTCCCCGCCTCTCCATTTTAGCATGGGGATGCAGCATGATGGTTATAACAATCCTTGTGATGACGACCCCACTGATGGCAAGATCATGGCGCCTCTGGTACAGTCCACCTTCGACAGACACTACTGGTCCGAATGTAGCAGGAAAAAGTTAATGCATTACATTGGGTAAGTCTCATTTTAAACATTTACGAAAATATTCTGAATCTAGGTGCAACGTGGAATCCATTTGAATCTAGCAGTCACTGCTCTTGAAATGTTTTGTTTGAATTATGAATTCTGTATACAATGTATGATGACCTGTTCATTCATTTATTCATTTAATCATTTTTATCAACATTGTCACCAGCTAATGTCATGTCTTCGTCTCAGACCGCCAATTTCTTCTACTTTTACACTATACATGCACTGTATATGTATCAAAAGTATCAAGTCGTTAACTATTTTCGTAGTTGCCATTCTCGATGTAAAGAAAATGATTATTTTAGCAATAATATGTAATCTCCCAATTTTCGTTTATCCATATATGTATATATATATATGTATATATATATATATATATATATATATATATATATATATATATATATATATATATATATATATATATATATATATATGTATATATATTTATATATATATATATATATATATATATATATATATATATATATATATATATATATATATATATATATATATATATAATGGACGATTCCATTCGTACTAAATTGCCCGCGCATTGGGGTATTATGTTAGATATAACAGTGCTTGATAAGCGTTTTTATTTGAATACATGTAGCAGTATCACAGAAAGATATCTATCTTGACATTTCTATACTGGAGCTTAAGATTTTATTCGTTATAATTCGGAAGCAACTTGGGGTTTATCGATGGTTTCCTTCGGATTCAACTATTTCCTATTGAAAACAGTATTGAAGACAGTTTAACCTAAAACTAAGCATTGGCGTGTATCCTAGTACTAAACGGAGATAAAATCCAGAGAGTACTAAGGACAAATGTTTTGTGGTGATGTAAGAAACCTGATAGAGGTATATGTATGGAAGAGTGACCAAGCAAACATAACGTGGCATTCTGTGGTCAAATGCTGCAGTTAAGGTTGAAATCCTTCACCTGTGTGTGTACCCAAGGAGTCAGCGTCAGTTCACAATCACTTTCTCTTATATCAAAACATCAACATCTGTCCCATGACTCACTGGATGTAGGGGATATAAAATACTACACATAAAATATCAATACCATTTTCAATTTAGTCAGTTTTATGAGTGATATAGGTATATCAAATATAAAAATGTTTGTTTATACTTTTTTAGATTTCTGTATTGGTAATTGCAATTTTAGCAATGCCAAAAACTACTAAAACAAAGAAACAGTTTCTTCATGGTTATTATAGGAAAGTGTGTGAAAAGTTCTAACAGCTGCATATGCGTATACATATATACAAATTGCATTAAGCTTTATGTATACAACTTAATGCAATTTGTTTAAGATTGTTTTGAATGAATGTGTATTCGTTACTTGTTGATGAAAAAAAGTCACTAAGCTTATATACATTTGTATGATGAAAAAGAACAACAGTAATGGATGACCTTTTAAAATTTATCCTTTGTACAGTGCACATGCAACGCAAATGGCTTGCTTTCTGAGTAGAAATAATGCTTATACCATGAGTATTATTGCATAGTTGCATAAGATCGACCACCCATGCCATTGTGTATGCTTAGTTTTCTTCTCATCTGCGTCACTTTATCTAATTGAATGAATCGGTTAACCCTTGTGCGGCTGGTGGCTAACCTGGTC
>OZ012685.1:29120789-29193289 GCA_963942565.1 Maea johnstoni | reverse complement strand
AAAATAAAGTGTTTTATGCAATACGTGTAACCATGAACTACTCACTTTCCTTTCTGAAGGAAGTTGCTGCTTCTGTTTAGGAACAGCTTTGTGGAATTAATTGTGTCTGGATAATTATTGATAAACATACTGAAAACCTATTTTCTAAATAACGAAGCCATTATTCAGAGCAGATTCCCTCGTTCTAAATCTGAAAACTAACCGCGGCTACGTTTCGTGAAAACCAATCGTGTAAGTATTGGTTCTGTCTCGGAATTCAATACATACACACATTAGTTATATTTGCATGATAATTTTTGAAATACTCAAAGTAAGCACAGACGGCTTTCCAGGGTTTGTTACAATGCCGACGTCCATTCCCTGCAGTAAATGCGTGGACAGCCCGGGCTTAATACACAACTGCATGCCTGATTGCCACCCAGATTCATGGGCATAGATGCATGGATGACTACAAAATTGAAAGTAGCTTTGATTCGCAAGATACCTGGGACATCTATGTGCTTGGCTAATTTCGTTGACATGTTATCCCGAGTGTCTGTACAACCAGGGACTGGCAGACGTCCGGTCGACTGGTGCATGAATTAGATGTCTGTACTGTAGAGTGAACAATCCACCAGCACCAATCAGTCTTAAAACCAGAGCAACCTTGAAGTATTGCCTTATGCCTGGTCTATTGCAAGCACGTGTGGCCTTCAGGCCTGTAATTAGTTGTATTCTCGGTGGGTGGTTTATGGCGGGAGGCTCGTTAATAACTAATATACGACCAACAACCACCTGCTGTAACTTATGTTGGAGGATTTATCTCTAACCTCCTTGTTTCTCATGATGTAGGAGTTTAACCTTGTTAGGATACTAAATTCTACTTATACCATTGCTGTTGACAGGCCTGAGCAGAGAGTTGCCGCTTTGAGTGCCCTGTACGTACCAGTACTATGCGTGTACAGTTATGTACGTACTATCAGAGAGTACGTGCACGTGTGTGTAAATAATGCTAGTACAATAACTAAGTGTATCAATAAAGTCCGCCAATACTCTTACGAATCAGTATTTTTCCATTGATAATGGTAAGAATCAGTATTGCACAATTGAAATATTGGATGTGCTATTTACACTGGCGTGTGCACTGTATTTTCATTAATCATTAGCCCAGTGAGCTTTACCTTTTTTCATTTTGTGATTAAATGCAAACTGAGGCAAGGTTTGATTCCAATGTTTCGGACTGCAATCCAATATTGACACATTCATTCATGACACATCAATCCGTGCTGCGGCACAATCAGACAAGAATCTTTCGAAATACCTTTCATATTCAGGTATCTTGGGGAAAATATATTTATTTCCATGTCACAGTTGAAAGTCTCTTAGCTTCAAAACAACACTTTTCATATGAAGAAAACACAGCAAATGATATCATTGATGTGTTGACATCTGGAAAATGCTGATGCCATTCATAAAAAGTTATAAGATAAAAGTTTTAAAGTACTCTTTGTCATCCACATGATTGCCCAATAAGCAATCATTGCGAGCGAAAGTTGTAGCGACCATGACAATGATGGCCTAACGCTATTAGCTACTGACATACATGACAGACATTTAATTCTTGCAGCAGTCGACCGGACGTCTGACAGTGTCCGCCTGTACAAACACCAATGAATAACATGTCAAAAACATGCCAGTCACATCAATGGCCCACGTAGCTTACGAATCAAAGCTACATTCAGTTGTGAGATCATCCATGATAAGGAAAATAGTTGGCAATCTGGCTTGTGGTCGTGTATTATGCCCGGGCTTTCCACGCATTTAGTGCAGGAATTAAATTTCGGCACTGTAGTTACGACGACGATCACCTAGATTAGCTCTCTCTCTCTCTCTCTCTCTCTCTCTCTCTCTCTCTCTCTCTCTCTCTCTCTCTCTCTCTCTCTCTGACTGATTCCGTTCCTTGCTTCAGGGAATATGATTGTTTGCTTGACGCACCAACAGTGAAGCCTCGGCCCTGGCCGCGGATAGAGAAACCGTACGGCGTCAGCTGGGGGCTGGATGATCAGTGTCGACAGGAGTTTGGAGAAGGCTTCCATCTTTGTAGGGCGGTAAGTAAAAAAGTTTTCTTTCAGAAAAGAACGCAACATTTGTATTCGAAGCGTGTTGTGTTTTAAGCCATAACGTAATTCAATGGGTGTATGTTTAAATGAGTAAAAGACAAAACGTAGTAGCATGATCAGTAGAAATACGTTCAAACAGTTAAGATGAATTCCTTACTTTATCTCGTACATTTAGTAAAACAAACATGCTAGGAATACCACAACATAATATCATTACCCACAGAATAAAGAAACATCGTTGTTTTCTGTTAAAAGTTTAGTCTTAAATTTGCATCATTAGAAAAACTACATATGAAACGTATACATTGGACAAAATCCACTTTTCTGAATAAACGATGTAAAGACCGAATAGTTGTTTCCTGGATCGACTTTTAGAATAAAGATGTGTTTCTTTTGTATTTGCTTAGTTCAGTACGTTGAACCCCTGTGAGACGTTGTGGTGCAGCACACAAGAAAACCCTTACCTGTGTAAGACCAAGAAGTCTCCTCCACTACCAGGAACTGCCTGTGCAGAAAAGCAGGTAACACCACCTTGCTGACTTTATACACACTGGTTTTTAACTGCAATTGTTTTCATAATGTGCTTGCAAAATAAATGTGATGCAGTCATATCTTTATTTGTTTTGTGCTTGCAAAATTAGGGTGAATCAGTCTTACAGTACAGATTCAATTTTAAACTATAATCTAACCCAGTATGCTACATTGACTTATTTCCGTACCCCTGACTAAACCAAAAAGAAGCCAGAAAAGCATATCTGACATGGGCACATCTCAGTATAACCATTTTCTATATCTTCCCATTTGAAATGTGCAATACTGAATAAAAAGTTTATGGGGCACTTAAAATGTTAGTCAGTAAGTACAACTAGGTAAAGCTTTTGTTTTCCATTGGCTCATGGACAGTAAGGGTATGAGTGAGAAAAACCATGCTGCCTTGCAAAATCGCTTCATGTCATTTTCATACATTTTCAAATTTGAAAGATGCAACACGTAATGATAGATTTTAGTAGCATTGTATGTTCACGCTAGTTCTGATGACAATGTAATGCCATTGTTTTGCAGTGGTGCATGGAGGGGCAGTGTATCAGTGAGAAGACGGGCAAGAAGGTACCTCCCATACACGGTGGCTGGTCCACCTGGTCAAGGTGGGGGCCGTGCTCCATGTCCTGTGGCAGCGGCATCACATTCCGACAACGATCCTGCACAAAACCTGTGTAAGTTTCATTACTGGCTATTGCAATAAACATTGTGTAGGCATAATTATTGTATTATCTGTAGGCAAAAAATATATGTAAGTTACTTTACTGTCTATTGCAATAAACGTGAAATTGCACAAATTTATTAACTATAAGCAATAAACATTTATAAGTTTACCTATTGTATTATCTAAAGGCATCACATTCTGACAATACTCCTGCACAAAACCTGTGTAAGTTTCATTACAGTCTATTGCAATAAACAATGTGCAAGTGTACTTATTGTATTATATCTAAAGGCAATAAACATATGTAAGATTTTCTAAAGTCTGATACAAAATCTCCCTAATATTGATATTTGAACTTCCACATTTTTAGTAAAATTCAAAACTCTAAAAACAGCCACATTCAAAAGGTGGCATGGGAAGTTAGCATATGAACACCTGTAGCGTATTATTGGTCTTCCTTCAGCTAAAGTGCTTTCTTTGATATGGTATTCCATGTTCCATAACTTTAGACACAATCACAGGTAGAGGGCTTATTTCTGATGAGAAAGAACATAGTAGTGTTTAATGTGGGAAAATGGTATTAATTTGAAATGATTGTTACAAACAGGCCATTTTTAGGGTCTGCTGTTGTGAAGTTTCTTTTATTGGGATATTTTTGCATCTTTCAGCCCTCAGTATGGTGGACATAATTGCGAAGGGGAGGCTGAAGAGTTTAAGCTGTGCAAAACCACGGTAAGAACTTGAGATACAAATAACGAAAAACAGACTCCCTGAGGCTGGAGTTATGGGCAAATTTCTGTTAAGCTTTACGCTGCTGGTGGCTAATTTTGTCAATACAAAATGATGCATAAGACATGAGAATTGACTGAAACCCTGGCACATGGGTACTCATCTGAGAGTACTTAGTGCGAGCTATCCAATGAATACCAACATGACAGGGTTTAGAAGTTTTTCGAAAATCTTTGCACCCTTGTACTTGGAGAAAAGTAGCGGGCGGCATTGGAAGGGTAATGCGTTGGCTCTACTCTCTTGTCACAAAAGACATTCCATGATCAAGAACTCTACAGACAAATCACTGAAATCATCGTTCATTTGGAATAATCCAAATTGGTAGGTAAAATGATATGTTGGCTCCTGTTTGATGCTGAAAATGTGTGGGATAGTAGATTGTAATATTACCTATTTCAATGAAGTTCCAATTTAATTTTTCAGTTACAAAAAAAAGTGCATAGAAACAATATTGGATTTCAGTTTTGGATAATAACTTCATTTATTTGCTACATAATAGTACACCTTTTAGGTTAACTAGAAGCGGGTCATATATATGTATAGATATATAGATATATATATATATATATATATATATATATATATATATATATATATATATATATATATATATATATATATATATATATATATATATATATATATATATATATATATTTATTCATAAACAAATCAAACTATTAGCTACGTTTCTTTCATAAACAAATCAAACTATTAGTTACATTTCTTTATTCCTATACTTTCCACAGAAATGCCCAGGAAATAAGAAAGACCTGCGTGCAGAACAATGTACCATGTACAATAATGTTGAGATGCCCAACTACAGGAAACACACATGGCTTCCACATGAAAATAAGAATGGTAAGTATACAAGCATGTGTCTGTAGCACAATACATGGTTTATGTTTTGAAAATTCCTACAGAGCTCTGACGGTTGAAACGACAACCCAATGTGACAATCAACTGAACCTAGAATATATGTGATAAAAACGTATCATTGCTTCTGATTAAGGCCTAAACAAAAAATATGTTTGTTTCCTATTACATGCTAGAAAAAATAGGGTAGGTAGGTAGGGAATTTATTTTATTTTATCATATATTTTTTTTCTCTTCTCCATGCTGTATTAGATGTAAATGTAAAGCAAAATAGCAACATTTAAAGTAGTGGGGTATCTAGATATATTTAAATCCACTGAACCAGTATTATATGCTGATATTTGATGTTTTCTTCTTTCTTTTTTCAATTGCTTTTGGATGCCATGCATGGAATATGAAGCAATGAAAAACTTTTACCTTGCTTTTAAAAAATATATATTTTGGGCAATAAAAAGATTAGGGTAGGGGCCAAGAATTAGGGTAGGTAGGGTAATAAGAAACGAACATATTTTATTTTAGGCCTAATTAAGATATCAGAGTATTGAAATTCAATAATGCAAGTCCTTACTTTTATAACATCAAATCCTATCTTGAACCAATTAAGATTACTTTAAAAATTAGCCCATTCAGATTTTATTATAAGACCTCCAACTAAATAATTATCAGATCTCCTTTAGATTAACCCTTATGCTTCTGGTGGCTAATTTTGCCAATACAAACTGGTGTGAACCCCGGCAAATGGGTACTCATCTGAGAGTACTCAGTGAGAGCTATCTAATGAATACCAACATGACAGGGTTTAGATGGTTTTCATAAACTTTTGCCTTCTTTTGCATTTTGCAAAAGTGGCCCCAGGATAAGATGGTTTAAGATGTAATGTGTAACCTGTGTCGTGTTACCTTTCAGCTTCAATGAGATGCCAGTTATCATGTATCTCCAAGGAGACTGCAGACATCCTTGTTACAGAGAAGTCTGTGATAGATGGAACATTCTGCTCATATGAGAATCCCCTAGGTCTTTGTGTCAAAGGACAGTGTCAGGTAAATAATCGTAGAATATATTTGTTTGTATTGACCATAGACTGATTTATCATCAAGTTCTTAAAAATAATTTTGCAATTTTCTCAAATTTGAGCTGCGATCAATACTTTCTATATTACTTGTGAATATGAGTTACCACTTTTTCTCATGAACGGTAGTGTCTACATTGTTTTTAACGCTTTGGATTTGGATTTGGAATTTCATTTTTCGTCACTTTTTCTGTCATGGTGCGTGTAAGTCGTGACTAGCCAGTTATAACTGGTTGAGGAAACCAGAGTACCTGGCGAAAAAACTACCGCCTAACCCCAAGTCACTGGCAACTTTCTCAAATGCCCCGAGTGGGATTCGAACCCAGTCAGTGGTAGAGACAGCTAGCAGTCAGTGGCAACGCCTTAGACCACACGGCCATCAGATTAGGCCCTTGTTTTAACGCACCATGAATGTAAGTCCATACAAAACTAACAAACCTGATAAATAAATTTTACATATTGCTCCTACTACATGAGATACCAGTCCCATTTTTGCTATACCTTCTCCTTCAGCAATTTGGTTGTGATGGTGTGCACGGGTCCACTAAAGGAAATGACCTGTGTGGGGTGTGCCAGGGGAACACCACTTCATGTCGATTACGCACAGGTATATTCAACGAGGCTCCAACAGGTAAGAGAGGCCTTCATGATAGCGATTGACTAAAAAGATAAAATAAACTGTATAGAGCTTTGATTTGGGGTGCTAAAGATATCGCTTTCGGCCCTGCTAGGGGGTATTTGTGCTAATTTAAATTAGTGCATTCAAGCACAAATGATAGTGCATGAATTGGCTTAACATAGAAAATATCAATCTTTTTTTAACATATTGAAGCATTGACAAAAAGTTCTAATTGATTATGCAGTACTTTTATTGTCATAAATTCACAATGTTTAAAATTGTTGTTTAAAGATAGTTATTTCTCAAACTGACACAGCATGCACCTCAGGATTTTTTTAGAACCGTATTTGTTCCTTTATTTGCAGGTTATACTAACGTTGTTGAGCTCCCCAAGGGAACAAGGAATATAATCATCAGGGAGAGATCCGCCGGCTTTTTAGGTATGTTTGGTCTGGGCTTGCTCAGCAGTTAATCATGTTTACCACAAACATCTGCGTGTGATCACATGTTGCAACAAGTGTCCATTCCAGCTGCCCTCTGCTGGCCAGTTTGTGAACTAATATAACATGAGTGGTAGACTCTAAATCCCCGCAGATGTCAGGAATGACGTCATGAAAACTTGTGATCTTGGAAAACCCTACCTAAGGTTAGGTTTAGGGTTAGAGTTAGGAATCAGGTCCAGGATTAGGGTTACCTAACCCTAATCCTAGCCCAAACCCTAACCCTGGACCTCATTCCTAACCCTAACCCTAAAGCTAACCCTAGGTATAGGATATTCCAATATCACAAGTTTCCATGATGTCATTCCTGACGTCTACGGGGATTTAGAATCTACCAATATGAGCCATATCTTTAAACTATATAGTTTAGTAATTTGGTTCCCTCTTCGGAATGCTATAGAAAGTGTGCCTTCTTTCTTTAGATGAGAAAATACAGATTCAACTTAGTTGAATGGTCTCTGGCTCTGCAATACACTTTGAAAAAGGATGGTATGTTCAATCATTGTATGTTCAATCATTCTTCTCTTTCTCAGCAATCAAAAACGCAGATGACAGTTACGCCCTAAACGGCAATCGGCAGCACGCTAATACGAGAAAAGAGTTCATTCTCCATGGAACACGGTTCATCTACACCTCCTCCAGAGACGCGGAGTCGCTATCAGCCAAGGGGCCACTATTACAGGACATTACTATACAGGTAAGCTCAGGTCCAGTTCTGCATATGAGATTTATTACTTAACACTTATGTTATTGGTGGCTAATTTGGTCAATACAAAAAGATGCAAAAAAAACCTGAAAAATTATTAAACCCTGGTACATGGGTACTCCTCTGCTAGTACTCAGCCAGAGCTATCCAATGAATACCAACATGACAGGGTTTAGATGGTTTTCTTTCCTTCTGTGTGCTTTGGACTAAAATAAGCCTCCTCAGCATTGTAAAGGGTTTGGAAAAATGCTCAGCATTATCAGTAAGTTCTGAGTTAAAAGAGTGGGGATATGGGTGACATGAATTTTTTCTATGTTTAAGTGGCTTATTTTGCGAAAATCATAAACCTTACTTTTTACGAGTCAAAGCAAACCTTTTTGAATGAAAGGTTAATGACACGACATATCCTTGTCAAACTCCAATCCAAAATATAATCTTTGAGTATGTCATATTATTGATATTACCATCAATTATCATTATTATTAATATTTTTATTCTCATTACCATTATCATTATCATAATTATCAATACTATTATTATTATCATTATCATTCAATTATCTTTATTATTATTATTATTATTATTATTATTATTATTATTATTATTATTATTATTATTCAATTATTATTCAATCATTGTTATTCTTATAATGATTTATTATTATTATCATTATTATTATTATTATTATTATTATAAATATTATTATTATTATTACATTATTCAATTATCAATATTATCATTATTATTATAACTATTATTATCTTCATCATCAACCTTTTGATTATTATCATTATCATAATCACAAATATCATTTTCATTATTTTGTAATTAATTTCATAATTTATGTTTACACATTAGGTATATCCAAGTATTCAGGGAAGAAAAGCAGCAGTCAACTTCCAGTATTCCATTCCAAAAGCCCTGTATGAGAAGAAAGAAGTGGAGCACGCACAAAGACAAAGACAGGAACAGCGAGAAACAAAGGCAGCTAGAACACAAGCTAACAACAACAACAACAACAATAATAATAATAATAATAATGACAATGATAATAATAATAACAATAATAATAATAATGATAATAATAATAACAATAACAATGATAATAACAATAACAAGAATAACCACAACAATCGGTTACCTGTTGAACGCTTCGCCTGGCAGATCAAAGGTTGGAGCAGCTGTTCTAAAACATGTGGTGATGGTAAGTATAATTCCTAACTTGACCCCTTCCAATGCTACGGCTACTTTCATCCAAAGCACAAGGATGCAAAGATCTTTGAAAACCATTATCCCTGTCATGTTGGTATTCATTGGAAAGTTCTCGCTGAGTACTCTCAGATGAGTACCATGTGCCAGGGTTTCAGTAATTGTTCAGATTTTTTGCATCATTTTCTATTGGCCAAATTTGTCACCAACAGCATAAGGGTTAGAGCTTACATGCCAGTGTGAATTCAGGAGATCTAAGGTTTACATAGCAGTCAGGTTAGTTCCAAGAAAGACAGGGAATAATAGCACTCTCAACCAATTTGTGCGGTACAGCATTGAGCTTCTCTTTTGCTGTAAGACCGCATAGTATTAAATATGAGAGGGCAATGACTATGATCATTGGCGGGGCCCTCAGGCCGCGCCTATCTGGGAAGCTGTTTTGAAATGTTCATAGTCCGGATGGCCATGTTCGAAATCCTGAGGCCGGACTGAATATAATTCTCTATTCTGATTGGTTATAATATAAATCTTGCCTCTGCCGCGGAAAATCGTGCCTTCCTTATTTTAATTTAGCATGAAGTTTTCAAATATATAAAATATTTTAAGTGGACATAAAGTATATTTTTCAGTATAGGAAGGAAAATTACCAAAGAAAAAAATTACTACATATATAGAATGAAATTAGGAGACTTTGTAACCAAACTGGTTAATAACCAAACTGATGCTTACCCAAGTAGCTTCACACCCAAGAGATTTTGAAGTCTCCAGCTTGCGCCTAGAATTCCGATGTTTGTTTCATTTCTACAAAACTGATACAAATCTAGTCATTATAAATTATTTTCCTCTATAATGTTAATGTTCTTTATACATCCGGTTCCCTCACAAGTTCATAAATAACTTAGCCCCGCCTTTTGACTATTGATGCTTTGCATCAACAACTGTACTTGTTTTATATAGCAGTCCTGGGAGCACCTCTCCTGTAGCTTACTTTAGACTTATAAATCCGCTGCTAAATCCAAGCTACTCTGTAATCTTAACACTGATACTGCTAGTTTTTATCTTTGCTAATACAAAATGATGCAAAATGACTGAAGCCCTGGCATATGGGTACTCATCTGAGAGGACTCGGTGAGAGCTATCCAATGAACACCAACATGACAGGGTTAAGATGGTTTTCAGAAATCTCTCCATCCTCATGCTTTTGGCAGGAGACTGGAACTGTTATTACATTACAAATTTATAAAACCAGAAAGGTGTGTGACTTCAACATAAAAATAAAACATCAATAAGTCAGCTAAGGGAGTGATTATTATCATAAAAGTTTAACTCAAACATGTTTATAAATTCAAACTTGACTAAGTTTCAGTGAAAATTCATAATTTGAAAAGGGATATGTTTCTGCAATTTTATGTTCATACAAATAATGTCATTTTACATATGTTACCCATAAATACCAATCATATTCCTAATAGACAGAGAAAGAATTACAGATGAAATTAACAAGGAAATAAAAACAACATAAAAAGTAGTAACTTCAACTTTTTTATTAAAAATCTATAATTCTCCAAGGAAAATATAAACAGTGGGTGAAATGCCATTCTACATGTGCAATTTTAGGGTATGTCAAGTAAAGTCAACAATGTAGTACAGATTGCCATACCTTTTTGTACACTAACATTATCAATTCTAAGGGCACTTTCTATCTAGTATGCATGTAAGTTCTTTGATTCTCCGTCACAAATTACTTTCCTCTATCTACAAGCAAGGCCTCTTCAAATACTCCGAATATGAGTAGAGGTAAATACGTCTAATTTCCAAGAAATGCAAATGCATAGTAAAGGTAGTCAAAACTTAAGTCATTCATATTAAAATTATATTATGGTAATAGAGGACATGACCCAAAATTCTACTGTATTGTAGGAGTGGAAAAGAGAAGCATATGTCAATTATCTTATTATACATCCAAGTTTCAATAATTACCATGTTAAGTATAAAGAAAGAACTGTATTTCCTTCTTTTCTTTCCTTTTTCTTTCCAAAATTTAATGAGCCTGAGAATATGCATTCCTGGAAACATACACAACTCCCCCCCCCCCCCCCCCCCCCCCCAAAAAAAAAAAGAAAAAAAATAAGGTGAAAAGGATAGATAAAGGGAAACCTAAACAAGCCGCTTTTCTAAGAACAATAATTTCTTAGAAAATGCAAAATTATGATCAAAGAAATTCTTCAGGTATTCTCTGGTACATTTGGTTCTGGGCATTGGGTCATAGTACTCCCAAGACAATGCTTAAAAGTTAGGAAACATATTCCTTGATAACCCTAGGTTGAAGTTTCCAAAACTTTCCCAAAAGGAAATGGTCTCTAAATATAGTTCTAATAAATATAAGTTGCTTTGTCCTTTTTCCTAACATAGCCATGGATTTCTTTTTCATTTTGAATACCTATGGCCCATTTATGTCTGTAACACCCCAAGACAGCTAGACTCTGTGGATGATATTTTTTCTGCATACTTTTGACAAATATTTCAAGAACTGTTTATCATAACTAAATGCACAAAACTACTTCATATATATTACAAATGCATGCTTTCTTCCCACTTTGTTTTTAAAATCATCATAAGACTCAAACAAAATCTTTCAATGTGAAATCTAGAATTGAAAGTGATAAAAAGCACTTTGGAATGCATATTAGATATGCACTAATTATACACTTTTTAAGGAGCAACCTAGGCATGGAGGGTTTATAATAACTATTTTTCTCTTGTGCAAAGGACATATTCCACAAAAATCCTATCCACATGTATACATATTAAATTCCAACCAAGTATCCAGAAATTTCTTTTGAAAATAAAGTGCTTTATTTCCTTTCATGTATTCAAGAAAGAGGGATTTTCATTTGTAAATAGACATGTTCATAGACTATTCAATTTCTTTTCATGTATCCAAAAAGAGAATTTTCATGTGTAAAAAGATGTGTGCATAAAATATACATTTGTCATTCAGATATCCAGATAGAAAAAATTCAAACAGACATGTTGATTGAATAATTAATTTCCTAAAAAGGTATCCAGAAAAATGAGTTTCTAGATGTAAAAACATTGTAGATAGAACATAGAATATTTAATAATCTCCTTTCAGGTAATTAGAGAGAGAGCAGTTTTCATGCTTAAAAACTATGTGCATAGAACTTTTAACTTCTTGCAACTATCCTAAAAGGAGAATATCCATTCAAAATACATAGACTGTTTAATCTCCTTTCAGGTATCCATGCTTAAAAATTATGTTCACAGAATATTCAACTACCTTACAGGTATCCTAAAAGAAGAATATCCCTAAGTAAATAGACATGTACATGGACTGTTTAATCTCCTTTCAGGTATCCAGAAAGAGCAGTTTTCCTGTGTGAATAGTCAGCGAAGAGCTGTTGTGGACAACAGTAGATGCGCACACATTGAGAAGCCAACGGCACAGGAAAAACAGTGTAATCTATACCCCTGCTATGAATACAAGTGAGTACCCGCAAGATTGAGCTGAACTAACTGCCAGGGCCTCAGCCATCACTGATCACATGTATTTATCTATTGAAATAAGGCAAAATATACTTTAGCAATGTCATGGGAATTATAGTGAAGTGGAAAACCTCAATTAAATGTTTGAAATTGACATTTTTAGAAATTGCTCAAAAAAATTGGGGTTTCCTGAGGGGTGATTATTGAGGGTTTGGGTGTCCAAATGACGCCCTGACGCCCTGCTGGCTAAGACTATGGCCATCAGGCATCATTATGATATCCAAAGTCCAATGTAATCCCACATCGGGACTATTTTGATCTTGAATTTATGAAAATGTCAATTTCAAGCACATAATTGAGAATTTTCACATCGATTCAAAAGCTGAAATAGTACTTGACTGAAATAGTACTTGAATGTGCATTTTTTCAATTAAGGAAAAAATAAGTCTATAGTTGTTAACAGAATATATTTGTCTCTCTTGTAAAATTGCCATAAAATGTTATATGGCATACTTTAGACAGCTATTTTCAGTCAAGGCTTAGGCCCTGCCCTGGAAAGGAAAAGGTTAAATTTATGATGATGTAATAAATACATGTATATTCCATCTTTATCTAGGGCTAATTATTAAGACATGCCTCACTCAGACTATACTCAATTGTAGTGTCGCATTGATTTACCAATGGTTTCTGGGTCAGTTTCATTTAGGCCAAACCACTTGAGCGCCCTGAGTAAACCTTAGTTCTTTACTTGTGATTGGCCAGTCACAATCAAGAAACCATTTTTACATCACACTTTGTGAATCTCTATGCATAATGTCCACCCTTTCACAAACCCAATGAAAAAGAAATGCAAACCCAGAGATGACAACTTATTTCACAAGTTTACTGTCCACCCATTGACCTCAACAGATTTTCCTGATGAGTAACATCTGGAAGTTTAACCCTTCTAATGCTGAGGCTACTTTCGTCCTATGCACAAATATGCAAAAAAATTCGAAAACCATCTAAACAATGTAATATTGATGTTCATTGCATAGCTCTCACTGAAATCTCTCAGATGAGTACCCATGTGCCAGGGTTTCAGTCATTTTTCAGTTTTTTTGTATCATTTTGCATTTGCTAAATTAGCCACCAGCACCATCAGGATATTACTTTCGGAAATGAGCAAATTCCCAGAATATCTGAAGAGTTGTGAGATGGATTCTTTTCAACATTTCTCCTTCAAATACATTCTGATAAAATGCTCTCTTAAAAAAGATATAAACAAAATAGTGAGGACATTTTTGGCATTGCTAGCAGTTATGGGTTTAAGTCATTTCCTCCTAGGAGGTATCAGTACCATCTCAATAAACGAGAAAAGTATTAGAATAATTGAAGGAAAACCTAGGTCATTCTTTTAAATGTTTTCTTATATTTCATGCCTTATATCCCTTCACCTCTAGAGCATACACTTAGTCATAAACACATGTAGATATCTTGAAAATACAGCAATATCTCAAAGAGTATTTAAGTTGTCATTCCCATTATGGCTGACCATGAATCTTTAAATATTTTTTCCAATATTGCTCTATTTGATAAGTTATATTTAACATAATCCAACCATGTGTGCATTCCAGATTCAAGTGGTATTAGAAATTTGCATATATGCTAATGAACTCTCTCATGTTCAGGATGACCATGTATGCTGAAACTTACAGAAATACCTGGAAAATGTAGGTGATATTTATAGAGAAAACAAAAGAAGGTTGTGGTTCTTTTAATTGATCAGATCTTCCATTATGATATGGTTTTGAGGTTTTTCACGTCGTCCAACCACCTGGTGACTCTGAGCATTGAGGAATTTGAGCTCTATGTGGCACTATTATGTCGCCAGAAACCAGAGGTATTTGTGCACCATGTAGGAACCGTCATTATCGGTGTTGTTCACAAAGCCAGTTGTGATGAGCTGCCAGCCGCACCGATTCAGATGGTGCAGGATGGCCATCTTGGAGCAGGCGCTGCTGCTGATGTTCACTGTCCGGTACTGGGCGTTGTTGGACTCCAACTCCCGCATCGTCTTTTCTGGCAGCGGCAAAGTCTGCATGGCCGCCCGGGCGCCCGAGATCACTACTCCGCCGTTCTTAAGCTCAGTCCTGATCCCGTGCGGTGGATCGGAATACAAACGGCAAAAAAACGCAGATTCCTCAAAGTCTAAGATCTCGAGGTAGTAACCCTGTTTTTCCTTAGTCTCTGCTATGCGCTGATCCCTGACTGCGACGATTAGCGGAGGGATCTGATAGAAATCGGCCTCCGCTTCAAGGAGATCCATATCTCCGTATTTTTGAGGTAGACACAGTCGTCCCGACCGTAGGAAATTCAGCACATGGCGGAAGAGTGTCCCGTCGCGGTCGATGAAATAGTTTCCCTGAGCATCGTAGGTGCTGGATATGAACTGTCCGCCGAACATGGCGCCCAGCATGGAGTCGGGGTACTTGGTGAGCGTGGCCTTGGTGGTGGTGTAGAGCTGCCCGCCCACGTTCAGGGTGACCACTTCATCCGACATGGCACTAGGGAAAGCTGCAACGCTCCGACCACGATCTCTCATCAAACTCTACCTGAAAAGACAGAAATAGTACAACGTCAGGAAGGGTATTGAAGTGAAAAAAAAAGCATTTCACCCATCCATGGCTTTAGTCTGAGGTGATAAATCTTAGACCAGAGCACTTTTCAAAAAGGTATTTGAGGAAGAATTGCCTGAGTACATTGCTTTTCGGTATTGTGACTTGAAGGAATGTAGAGATACATTATTTGAGATGCCAAAATATAAATGCAAGTCACCCTGGGTATTTCGCAGTAACAATACGACTACAGATTTTGGCCAAATTAGCCAGTGTGACTGATCTTGCTGGTGTTATTTTGTAGGTGGAAGACGGGGAGCTGGGAGCGGTGCTCGGTGAGCTGTGGCCCGGGCGGCTACCAGCAGAGACTCATCTCCTGCATGGAGTCCGTCAACGGGCGCGAGAGGGAGGAGGTCAGCCTGCTCTACTGCCAGCACCTCGACAAACCCGCACCCCACCGAGAGTGCAAGGAAACACCCTGCCCCGCACACTGGGAACACGGACCCTGGTCTCAGGTGAGAAGGAGGGGTGGGAAATAAACTACAAAACAATCACTCATCAGGTGAATTATCATCCTTTGCTGGTGGTCCCACTCGGGTTGAGACATGTGGAGGAGGAGGAGGAGGGAAGTGGGAAATAGAATGAAGATGTGAGAGATAAGTCATAAAAATAATTAACTGGTTTATTGAATCTAATGGGTGAAGGGGGTAGAAACTGGTACTGGCAGATTCGGCACGAAAATCACAAAATGAAATTATAAAGAATCTTCGAAATTAGAATGTAGATGTGAGAGATTAGTCATAGAAATAAATAAACGGTATATTGAATCTAATGGGCGAAAGGGCTAGAAACTGTTACTGGCAGATTCAGCATGAAAATTGCCAAATGAAATTATAAAGAAATTCTACTGTTAAAAGAAGTAGAAATTCTTAAAAAGCCCTGAGCAAGAGCAAGGCATACAGGGCTCCTTTGAACTCCTCAAAATATTTCTCTAAAAAAAGCAAATTCAGGGATCAAAATTACTATGGACAACTTATGCTTTATATGGCCCGGCTTGTTGAAAATCATTAGAAATATCATGAAAATGAAACCAACATTTCTTAATGAATTTTGAAAATAAATCAATATGTTAGCTACCTTGGGCTTAACTTCTTGGATATCTTGTGATTTGGAGAACAACAAAAGAACAGTAATTTAAAAGAGTAATGTTCACCTTTTGAAGTAAAAGGTAAACGTACCAGCCCTGAGTCAAATATCAGAGAATTTATTAAAACATACATATGTTAATATCACTTCATTTTTTGGAGAAACCAATATTTTTGTGTACTTTCAAAAGTCAAAGACAACCATTTAATAGGCTAAAAAATTATCACATTTTGTAAGCAAGCATTTCATGCCATATGATACTAAGAATGGCTAGTGGTAAATGAATCTTAACCCATTCATGCTTATAGCTCCCATTTTAGCTAAGTAGCATTTGGACCTATGCCATTTCTGAACTTATGCTAACATAATAATTCATAAAACATTTGAAAGAGTTGAAGTTGATTTCTGATTACAATTTTTTCTTCAAAAAAACACCTACAATTTTTTCTTCAAAAACACCCCAAAACTGTGAGAGAGATATGAATGAACTAGTCAATTTAAGCCTCTCTGGGTTGCTACAGGCATGGATGGATTTAGCAGATTATTTCACTTTGAGGGCCCTATGATTACCTGTTTTGCCTTGTGTGTGTATTCTGTGTGTCTATTGTCTGTAACTGTTGTACCTTGTTTTTAATATATGTCTATTGTCCTTTCATGTATGTATTCTATATAGTATAATGCTCTTAGATCTTCTAAATAAATGCAACCATATCCCCCTTTTGAAAAATTATGGATAACAGGAGAAAAGGGGAAGTCATTATTTTCCTAAATAATAAGGGCATCTGATGATAAAAGGGAAAAATAGAATTCAGAGATTCAGTGCTGTAAGAGACTTCTTCTCACACTATGGCACTTTAAACAGTAAAATATGGTTAAGTAATTGTTTTCCCAGTTATATACATAATTTTATAGGGTGGGAGGGTAGTTGGGTCTCTGAAGGTGTCATGCACATATATATATATATATATATATATATATATATATATATATATATATATATATATATATACATATATATACATATATATACATATATATACATATACATACATATACATACATATACATATATATACATATATATATATATATATATATATATATATATATATATACATATATATATTTATAATATATATATATATACATATATATATATATATATATATATATATATATATATATGGGCTCGATCAAGTTGAAGTTAGCATCTAAGACAAAAAATAAATTTTATAGTAGCAATATGTATCTTACATATTTGGAAAGCTAGAATTCTGAAGTTTCTGGATCTTTAGTCAGATTTACTGTATTCCCATTTATGAAAAAGTTATGAACATTTTACTGCAGGGTGTTTGTTTGTTTGTTCAACGCCTTTCTGACAATAACATTTAACAAAATGTTAAAACCACCATATTTTCTTGTAAAACCATCTTATGATCTTCAACATTGCTTTAGATGATACAATTATACCTGGGAAGACTATGCCTAGAGATATAGGATTAAATATTATGTTTTGGGGTGTTTTTGATGAATTTTAAAATACAGTGATCTGTGATTCCGTAACATGTGATTCCGTAACAGAAAAATAGCATTTTTTTAATTTTTGAAAATGTTCAGATTGGATCATTACCATGAAACTTCATAGAAAAAAGCATTTTAACACTAATTTAACTATGAGGGGCACACTTTTGAAAAATAAATTCTCAAACAGTGTTTTTGTGGGGGTTAAAGTTGGTGATTCCGTAACGTTACGGAATCACATATTTGATAAATAGACTGGTTCAAGCCTATAGATGTCTTGAACATTCTTTAAATGGACTAGTTTGTTATCTTAACTTTAAGTTTAGTATTAACTGATAGTTTCCATATTTAGAATGAGACATTGTGCACAGTATTTTGAAAAAAAAAATACTGTGTAATGTCCATTATCGAGTAGTAGTTTCAATATGGCATCAAAACACTTTGGACAAGGGCTAAGCTGTACATGGAAATCAGATGAAGTTCTTTATAAACAAGTAACTCACATACAATTTTGAGAAAGGTACAATTATTCAAAATGTGTCATAGCACCAAACTACCTTTTAAAAAACATTCACACAATTTTAAAGTAGATTATAATTAAGCTGGCCAGCAGGGCATCTCAGTCTCATTTGGATGCCCACTCCTCCAAAAAACACCCATCAGGACACCCAAATAATTTTGTGAGTAACCCTTTAAAAGGATATTTTCAAATATATAAATGAATTGTTTTCACTCTAGTTTAAATTCAGTGACTTTTTATAAGGCATTTATTTCAAGAAGTACATGCATGTTCATGGTTATAATGGGCCATATCAACCTATTCAAACTGTTGCGTACAGAATTTTAGAATATTGAATTCAATATTTTCCCTCAAATTCAGGAACACTTGCTCCCTCATTTGGCTGTCTTATCCTATAGTTATATCATTCTTGAACCCTATTTGTTCAAGACTTTTGTAAAATATTAGATTTTAGAGAATTTATATCTGTGGTGGACAGGAAAGCTCTTCGACAGAGATTTTAGATACCTTCACAGAAACAGAGATTCTCCTTCAAGTAAAGAAGAAAACTGAAGTTTAGCACAAGGTCAATGTAGCCCAGATCCCGAAGTCTCTATTTATGCATATATTTTAAAACTTGACCACCGCATTAAATTTTAGAGGAATTTATTCAGTGTTTCAGATGGAACTTACACACTGTTGAGGACACTTTAGAAACTTTTGTCACAAGTGTAGAAGGGGAAGAATTCAATACATAAACATTTCTCAGAGAACAAAATTTTGTTACATCACTCAAAGATACAATATGGTCATATAGAAGACTCATATGATACTGTTTTATACAAAATCAGGCATAGATCAGCAGTCTAAATGATTTTTAAAACAAATTTCCAGGGTTTCTCCATTCGCCCAATAGACATGTATGATCTACTTCAGAAAAAATATCCAACAGTTAATAAGATCACAAATGGATATTTTAAAAGAATCATTACATAGTTATTTTATAAGTATTTAGCAAATTTGGCATTTACTTTAAATGTTTATAATTCATTCATAACTCAGCTAGTTTGATATAAATTGGTATGTGTACAGATGTGTACCTTGACTGACACCTCCATCCTGTCTGCGAATGCAATGTCTTCATTCACCTCTACATCCCTAATCCTGAAGCCACCCATCAGTTAATCAGGGTAGATGCATTTCCCCCCGAATCATATCCTCCTTCCCCAGACTAAACAATAAGGGGTGTTAATGAGAGGGGACAGTGGAGGAAAAACAGAATCCACATTGTCTGGGGTATACCAACATCCTTGATGTGTACAGGAAGTGATATAAAACTGACCAGGTAGTGAGTGAAATCTACCTCTGAGAATGCAGAAGGTGACATCATGTTTTTCAAAACCTTTTCAGATTAATGATCTATTTATAAGAAGCTTCAACGTTAAATCAATTACAGCTTATATAAGTTAATTGTCGAACAATTGCCCTTGTGGGGAAGTGGTCCCTCTAACATAAGACATTGTCATCTGTTACCTACCATCAGAGACGTATAAAACCCACTCTCTGCTGCCATGTAATTCCTAAATAAGTGCTCCCTTCAGTAAATTTATGTCTTTATATCAGTACACTAACTAAACTTTTTATTAAAGCAGAAAATTTCACCATAGTGCACTCTTTTAATGAAAGATATTGATTGTTAGAGAAAATGTGATTCCGTAACAAATGGTAAATGTGATTCCGTAACAAGACCATCTGTCAAAGTTTCTTGAATAAAGTTCACTTTAACTTATTCAACACCTAACTTTGTGGTGGAATCTGTGCAAAACAAATTTACCTACCACATGATAAAGAAACTTTTGGAAAAAAGTGGCAGGAACAGCATGAAAGTGGTATTTAATTAAAGTGGTAGAAAACAGATGGTAATTTTGAGTGATTCCGTAACAGGCATGTTTTTTCACTTTTTTACCCAAAAATCATTTTCTTGGGAAGTTGGAACTTGGTCCATTTAAAAGAAGTTTCAAAGCCCTACACAACCATATAAAGCATGATTTCCTAACTTTTTCCATTAAAAAGATATCTAAGCTTGAACAGCAAAAGTGTGATTCCGTAACAGCTTGATCGAGCCCATATATATATATATATATATATATATATATATATATATATATATATATATATATGTTTTCAACCAAAATATCTGAAGGAAATGTACTTGGCCAACTGTTATATTTCATTCAAGCAATGCTGGCTATGCATGCATGTTTTCCCTTTGACCCTGTGACAGCTGATCTGTGCTGCTACAGTTTTTGCTTGTGTTTAGTGGTCCATTGTGATGCATGCTGCATGGGGTGTGAAGGCTCTTCTCCCTTTATAATTGAATCAAGCAGAGTAGAGACAATAGGTTATACTCTTGCCATAAACCAAATAAGGAAACATTTTGGCGATTTTGATGTAAAGTTCTGTCCCCCTGGACTTCATAGCATTAACCTAAACTGAGAATGATACACAAGCCAAAATATATCATTAAAGTGAAATATGAGGCATGCTTTAGGTCAACCCCCCAAAAATGTTAAATTAAACTATAGTAAGTGTTGCACTACTCAATAGAGGTCTTCTTATATGTGTGTCTTGTGGGAGTTTTAGCTGTATTTGTATTTATATGTTAATAATAATTTAATGTTTTATGTTTCTATAACTTATTGCAATTTTTGTCTGCATGCAAATGTTCTCAAATCAAATTCATTTATATTCATATATATACATATATATTCCTTTTGTAAATAGTCCTTGTAAATATTTTTTGAGTTTTTGTGTAAGTGTCATGTTAATAATGACCAATATTTAAAGATGAAGCAAAGAGATAAAGAAAGGCAATATTAGACTTAGAATGCTCTGATACAATGTGGACACTTGAAAATAAATTATGTGAAATAAAAAGTTCAAAGCTGCAGGAAAAAAATGTGTTTTGTGATGCAATTTAGTTGCATGCCTAGATAAAGTCAATATTAAGTAAACATATGAAACTGCCTCCCCTAGCTAGTATATCTTCAAGCACAGTCCCCAGATTATAATGGGAATACACTTGATAAGAAACCGAGTGTGTTCTTTTGAATTAGGAATACAGATATGTAATGTTTTAGTCCTATCAAGTATTTCAGGTATCTTTCCTTTATGTACTAAGTATTGTGCATTATGTTTTCCCTGTATCACATAAAAGCATTTCAAGTAGTTAAAACTTAAAAGAACAAATTAGATATTGTTTACACACAACAATACTATTGATTAGAATTTGAAAAATACTTAAACATTTAATATCATCATTTTAACCCAATAAGTTTTGATTTTGTAAATACAAATTCTAATCCTTCCCTTAACTTTATATGGAGGGATACTGGATAGTCTAGTCTCAAGGTTCTATTTCGAATGCACACCAGTTAGATTACACAGAAGATGAAAAAACCAAAAGCCACCAACTTTTACCTCTCCTCCACTCTATGCCCTACTATTCGAAAGATTTAACCCATTCACACTCAGAGTTACTCTAGGCAGTATATCGTCTGCTACTCTCATACTTTTGAAAATAACTTGGGAATAAATCGAAAGTTCTCAAAGTATTTGAAGGAGAGCTGTTGTTTGGCATCTGATCAACATTTCTCCATCAAATGTTTTCCAGAAAATGCTTTTGTAAGTGAAATATTTCCCAAATCATCAGGCCTGTTTTGGCCGCTCTGAGTCTTAATGGATTAAGAGAAACCCATGAAGAATCATACAAACTATTTCCCTATCTTAAATCCCTTGCCTGATTAGTGAATAAGTATGTAGTTTGAATAGTTATCCTAAGTGTTTATATTGCTGTGTGTTGTGAAGTTCTAGGTAGTCCTATCTATGTGTGCGTTCTGTGTTCCAACCAGCCTTATAACCAATAACCTGAACATGTGTTGATTGTGGTGAACACAATATATGCTTCATATAAACACTGTGTTGGTTATAATGAACACTCATGACCTCCTGTGTTGAAAGTTATATCTCTGCCTTCTCCACAGAACATGAACACAGTGTTGATAACAGTAAACACATTGATATTATTTGGAACAGATGTGTGTGTGTCCCTGTGTTGTGTGTTTTACCCTGTGTTACCTACCTAACAATAACCTGTGTTTCTTATGATCTTTCTGTCCCTGTGTTGTCTGTTTTTCTTTCCCTGTATAACATCATGTTTTTATTACCTGTGTATGTGTGTCAGTGTGTTGTGCATTCTAGTTTCCATACATAACAACTTCAGTTCATAAGAACTGTCTGAGAGTCGATTTTGTGTATTACATTATAGTTTCCACACATAACAAGAGCATATTTCCTAGATAGATCTGTGTTTCCCTCCCTGTGTTGTGTTATTCTTTCCCTGCATAACAATATTGTGTGTTTCTAATAGATGTGTGTGTGTGTGTGTGTGTAAAATCCCTACAGATAAACAGGTTGTTCTTTAAAATATATCTACCTTTGTGTCCCTGTGTTGTGTAATCTAACATACCTGCCACACCACTAGAACAGTGTGTCGATTACAGTATACACAACAAGCATCAAGTGCTGCCACCTATAGTGAGCATATTTTTTGGTCGGTGTTCTTTCAGTGCTCAGTGAGTTGTGGGTCAGGCACCCAGAGGCGGGATGTCTACTGTGACATGTATAAGTGCAAGGGACAGCAACCCGCAGATACGCGTATCTGCAACATGGCGCCGTGCCCTGGTGAGTAAAACCCTCGTGTGTGTGCTCATCTGTAGCTTCCCACCCAGCAACCAGCCATGCTCAGGAGCCCTCCCTCACCTGACCACAGTGGCGGCAATAGTGGGAAAATTAATGCAATATTACAATACATTTTAACCCTTATGCTGCTGGTGGCGAATTTGGCCAATATCAAATGATGCAAAAAAAGAACTGAAAAATGACTGAAATCCTGGCACATGGGTACTCGTCAGATAGTACTCAGTAAGAGCTATCCCATGAATACCAATATGACAGGGTTTGGATGGTTTTCAAAAATCTTTGCATCTTTGTGTTTAGGACGAAAGTAGCCTTAGCATTAGAGGGGTCAAGGAAGAAGAGGATTTAAGACAAGTATTTCTTTCAGATATCTCTTAATATAAACAATAGCGTTCATAATGTTTGTTTTTATGTCCAGATGTTCTATGCTAATTACATATGCCTAGAACTTCCTGAAATTGTTGTCTAGATACTATGACAATTAAAGTTGAAAATAGAGCATACAAATTAAAGGGATTTTTGGTAAAATATCAAGGCTATTTTGGGGTATTATGGGAATAAATGGGTTGAGCCATTCTTATATGGACATCCAAGTGGATGTATAATGGAAAATGTCAAAAGTCATGAAAAAAATCATAATTTGAACAAAAAGTTTATGCTCCTTCAATCTTCCTAAAACATGTAATGAAATATTGCCTTCATTTTTCTGAAATTTCAAGAGTGGTCAATAAATGAAGAGATTGTGCTCTGAGCATGTGTGGCTTTAAAATAGTGGTGGTGGTGATAGTATTGGTGGTGGTGGTGATGATGGTATTAGTGGCGGTGGTGGTGGTGGTAATGGTATTAGTGGTAAGTTGGGGGAATGGACTATCAAATGGATCTTTTTGTGAAAGTGCATTATGTGTGCATGGTTTTCAGTGCAAATGTAAGCATAAATGATCATCTTCGCGAGACTATCAGACCAGCTGTGATCTATCCTCTATGAGCATGAATGGAAAAGTATGTGTTTTATGTGTATGTGTATTTGCTGTGTGTATTTGCTATTAGATGGTTATGGTTTGTTTTAATTTGTGTGTGTCTGTAAAAGAGAAGGTGAAGGTGTACCGTATTATAGATAAGTGTAACACACCTAGAAGAGCGATTCATATCCAATCAGTACTAATATACCTCAATATTTGTGACAGAAAAAATTGATACGTGTACTATGATATAATCTTAGGATGTACCCTGATCCTGTAAGCAACAAAAATATAAATAAATGAATCGAAGAAAATGTATTCAATTTAATTTCTCAATTTTATAAAATTCAAAACAATAAGTTAATAAAAATAAATTCATGTATATAAATCAGTCAATGGCAATCTGATCTTACAATGTGCCAATGCAGGTTTTGCACTTTTGCCATTTTTTTTTCGCTTTAAATACAAAAATTTATAAACAAAATTCTACTTTGTGACATATGGTATTTGAATTGGTATCAGAATATGTATCGGCATAAATATTGATGTTCAGTCCTGGGATAGTGATCATGATCCTAGTCATGTGTGAGTGTGCAGGAGTGTGCTATATGTTATAAACTAGATACCTAAAGGACCTCTGTTATCATAATTGTAAATCACAAAAAGAGAAGGAGCCCAGTATTGAATAAGTGAAAATGAAAACTAAGATCGTTTAACTTAAATGCTTATAGTGAATTTCAAACAAATATGGAAAAAAGTGTATTTTAGATTTTGTTTGAAAGAAATGTGTAACGTCTATAACACCAAACATTGCATTTTAACTCTCATTTAAAATTCTACCATATCAATTAGCGATGTACAAAAAATAAATAAAGATTTTTACTTGTTCATATATGCCATGATTGACACCAATATATGAGTTTAATAACATTTCACAAATCAAAACGATGCAAGTAAATTCCACGTTTCAAAAATATTTGTGATTACCAAATGACCAACATAGTAATGTCATTTCAACAAATAAAAATTCAATATCAAGTTTGTAGTATTTGAATATGATATAATACAAAGTTGTCACTCAAGTTAACAGGATGATTATGAAAATAACTGAGGTTCTAAAGTGTAGCATTTTTATGCCTGGGAATGGAATGTCTAAATACAATAAAAAACACTTTATTTCAGCTCCTTCCACCACTACAACGACGACAACAACAACCACTACAACTACAACTCCAGCCCCTACTACAGCTACTACTACTCCCTCTACCCCTCCTACCACTACAAAACGTCCCACAACATCCCCCGTACCCCGCCCTACCCCTCGGCCACGCCCAACCCCCAAGAAACCCCCTACTAAGCGTAAGCGAAAAAGCCACCGACAGCATGCTAGTAATGGAGCCAAGGGCAACTCGCACTGCCGCGACAAATCCTTCTTCTGCTCTATAGGCGCCTCCATGAGAAACTGTATCATTAAGACCTATCGAGACATGTGCTGCACGTCGTGTAAAAGATTCATCAACTTTAAGAAGCGCTAGCTGCTGAGCTGTCGGCCAGAGACATACCTCATACTACTACAAAGCTGCCAGATTCTCATCTCTTGATATCAGTATTAATGCGACTGTCTTCCACTAGGGGGAGCAGACTCGTGGTCTCCTCATCTAGTGAAGGTCGAGTACTGTGGAAATGAACCTGTGAATCATTATTTATGGCCATATATATATATATATATATATATATATACATATATATATATATATATATATATATATATATATATATATATATATATATATATATATATATATATATCCTAAAATTATCAATTGAATAAGAAATTTATAAAATCAGAAATAAAAATTCTAGATGGAAAAGTCCAAGGTACCAAATCAAAATTTGACATTCTAGTCTCTATAGTCGTGATTTGTTTCCCCTTTACTATCATGATGGGGATAATACCACAGTGCTCTGCCCTTACTAGATCAGGATACTGACATTTTGCTGAGTCACAAAAGGTACGACGGAAAAGCTATTTATACAGTTTTCTTTTCCGTCAATGTACGCACATGATAGTATTCATCCCTTGGGACTTTGAGAGACGAGTGCTCATAAGTTGATACCTGCCTCTCCTTTCTTTGGCACTTCTGTCAATTATAAAGAGTAGTTTGGAGGTTCAGCGCACATCAGGTATCAACCTTAATGCTGACTAAACAATTGAAATTGATGGAACCAAAAGATTACTGAATGCTCCCCTGTACCCATTGCTGTTTCGAAAGGTCAGTTTATTGGACTATATGGTCCATAAACATCTATCCACTGACTATTATTCATAAAGCGCCTTTGAACATTATAGGTGGAAAGGGTGCTATATCAAATATCAATTATCATTATAATTATTATTGCCCAGTGGTCCTACTAGTAAAAAGTAAATACATGGGAGATAGGTTCCCAGCATTGGTACTTTACCCATTAATGCTCACAGTCGGCAAAAGCAGCCTCACCAGTTTAAAGATATTTTGCAGGCAAAAGCAAATTCAGGAAAATATTTGATGGAGAAATGTCAGTAAGATTATTACCTACAACTCTCCTTCAAATATTTTGTAAAAACATGCTTAATTCCTAAGTCATTATCAAAAGTATCGTAGATCCGAACGACATTTTTTAAGGAAACTCGTGGCTGGTCAGTGTCATTACATAGGCTATTGAGCATGCACTTTTACTGGCTCTAGGGCGGTGCTACTAAAATAGGAGAAGCTCAGCGTGCAACCCTACTTCTGTCTAATCTCAAATCAACATGGCTGCGAGATATAAGGAAGCACAAAGTAATCTTTAGATCACCTCAATGTTAATTGGCTGATCAGCTTTAAGGATTGCATTGGAGAGAATGAGAGATCTTTGATTATATACAAACATATACCATATACCTCTGATTAAGCACACAGAACCCAAATAAGCAAACCCCCCCCCCCCCCATTTTTCAGAAAAAATGGCCAGAAGGGGCAAGCCAGTATACATTATTTTGTGGCTTTCTTAACCTCCCCATTTTAACCGGTCTGTACCATGTATTGATCATACTTTCATTGGCTCATATTTTCTAGTTTTTGAACACTTCGCGCTATCACTCATTGGTGCGCCATCGCTCATGTTCCAATCAGAACTTGCGTAATAACAATGCGTGTGAAGGCGTTCAAGCTATTAAGCGACCTTGGATTGTTGCCACAATTGGCAGCTTGGGTGCAGCTAAGAAGATTAGCAATACCCCTTCTAGCGAATTTTCCACCACCCGTTACCCACACGTCTGCTTATTCGGAGGAATACGGTATATATAAGGAGAGGTGCAGGAGGAAGATTGAAACGCCTATCCGGGAATTTATTATCCACCCCTGCCGAGTGAAACACTGCCATACTTATTATCACATTTTTATTCATAATATTTTGTCAACCCTCTTGTATACTTCATTAGTGAGGCTCAAAGACTGATTATACTGAAAAATGCAATGTACATATGTATGCTATTTCACCTGACCCCGAAACAAAAGCAATCCAACATGAGAAAATGGAGCCTAGCCTTAGTAACTTAGCATTTATGTATGGATTGTACCCATATCACACAAGTTGAAAGTGTGAAATAGAGATGGACATTTATATTTGAATCATACCAACTTCTTAATGTGACCAAGTAAGAAGAAAATCCTTAAATTTTAAATTTTAATGATATTTTAAATACCTAAATCCCTTTACACCAGGTCACAAGATTGGTTGAATTGTGTGTGTTTAGTATAACCAAAAGCAGGCCACACAGATATTTGAAATGTGAGATTTCCACCCATTGACCATATTGTTTTTATAAGAAAAATTCCTGCTTTTTCAGGAGAAGTATGCATGGTTTGGGTAGTATTATTTATACCATATGCATGTACTCTGTATTTGGACTTTGCTGGATGAGTTAGATTGTGACTCTTTTCACATTATTAGATGCTGTCATGTTGTGAATGGTGATTTATATTCTAGGACTGAAAATAATTGATGCAAAATTGTGTGTCCATTTCTACTTAAAACAGAGAAATATGACAGAATCTGCTTAAAGTTATGTATGGAATTATATATACTGTATTACAAGATAATATAATACCAAGGTGCAGATGAAAAACCTTTTCTTAACACTCATGCCTGGCTCTGGCTAATTTGTCAATACCTTTGAACCCCTGTTAATAAATCTAACATATTTCAAGAAAGATTACATTCAGGACAAAATCTCTCTCACAGAGCCTTAGCCAGCAGGGTATCTGGACATCATTTGGACATCAAACCCTTAGAGACACACTTCAGGACACCCAAAACATTTTGAGTCTAGACAGTCATTTCTAAAGATTTCATTTTTCGTGCAAGTAATTGAAAATTCCTTATTAAATTTGTAAACTAGGACACATCCATTTTCTGAATAAGCAAATACTGAATTGGGAAGATCAAATATGATATAATGTCCATTTTCCAAAATTTAGTTCAGGTTCCAAATATGTTTTAGATGTTCCTGGACATTCACCCAAGTTGTCAAGATTTTAGTCAGGCCATCAGGTTTCTCTGGACATGAACAGGTTAACCTCCTACCGGTGATCAGTAAATAGAGGTACCTTTTAACCCGTTCATAGCACCTGGGTACTATAGAACTATTTGTTAATATTACCTGTTTATAATCATACGTGCATAGATAATTTGAAGGGGTGGAAGAGGAGGAAGAGAAAACATTTCAGTTGAAACTCTATGCATGATATAGGTTTATACCATTTGTTTTACTGGTGCAGCAGCCCTAGAATAGTTGATTAGTGAGTGGGGTGGTGTGTGATTGGCCCTTCAGTGCTCCTTGAATAGGGATTGGTGTATGCATTACTAGTGTCTCATGTAATAAGAGTTTCAAAAGAAGGTGTGTCTTCCTGTGCTGTATTAATAGACCTTTTCATGCCCCAAGTGACCAGTGGCTGTTGCAGCAATCACTTATTCTAGCACTATATTTTGATACTATTGGACAAAGCAGTGCATCAAATATTCAATCAAATCTCAGGCATCCCTTGAATTTTAAAACATTTGCATATATATATATATATATATATATATATATATATATATATATATATATATATATATATATATATAAATATATATATATATATGTATGTATATAAAAAAATTAAATATATATATATATATATATATAGGAACTCTAAGCATGAATGGATCTATAACAAGGATTTTGCAATTGCATACATCCGACAATTCCACTTGTCAGATTTCCTGCTATTACATTATAAAGGGTAAAGGGTCATTTGGTTGGTTCTAGCGTTTCCTAGAATAGAAGTAAATGTGTTGGATTGTGATTGTGGTGCTGTAGATGTTCAGCCTATAGAGTGTTTGATTGAACCCAGTCAGAGTCAGTTCTGCCGTTGTGGATTGATAAAAATGCAAGTATTCAATATTAATGAAAAGTTTATACATTATTTTCAAAGGTATCATAGATCTAAATGACACTTGTCCAGGAGAACTCCAGGCATGTATGAGAGAACGTTTTGAACATATTACCAGCGGTTTCAATATATTCTCAAAACTGACCAAAAAGTTATTCTAAATTCTAAACATAAAGCCCTGAGTGGTAAAAAATCACAGAATATGACTTTAGATTAAAGTGTACCATTTGAGTATGGATAAGTATTATACAATTTAGCTAACAAAGAGCTATATACAGTATACATATTGGTTTAGTATCAGACTAGCTGACTGGGTTTGCATGTGTTTAAGCCGAGGAAAACAAGTACTCTGCATAATTTGATGGCTGTGTGAGTTTGTTAGGATGGGCTGCCTTTGAGGTTGTACCAGGATTATATACCTCAGAAAGGCAATGCCCTATTGTATGATTATGTAAATAGCTATCTTTGAAGGGGCATACCTGGTGTCCAAATGGGCCATGAGGTACTAAACCTTGTAGAAATATCAAAACATTTCTTGATTGTTTCCTTTTTTTGTGTGTGTACAGGGCAAGTAATTGATTAATGATAAGGAGCCTCTATGATACAGAGTGCTCTAACTCAATTTTACCTGCCTTAGTATCACTTTCCATTTGAAGCCTTTTGTAAAGGAAAATCTATACACCATGTCATATGGCAAAGCCAGTTAAAAAGACAAAACCATTAGCAAGTAAAATGTGCTGATATTTTCTATCAAGTATTTTAGCTTGTTTGAAACCAGAGTGCCCCTAAAAACTATCCTAGTCTTTGAGTATGTATATGTTTGCCATTATCACTCATTATCACTTTGCCATTTGATTCATCATTTACTACTGTAATTATATATTATTATATTGATACAATTGTGTACTCCTTTGTAATTGTCATTCCTAATATATATATATATATATATATATATATATATATATATATATATATATATATATATATATATATATCACTTTTGATGTTTTTCTACCCTTTCATCAGTTATGAAACTAGCTGAGTCATGCATTTTAAATAACTGTTAATAAACACTTTGATTTAAAACTTATAGACTTCCTTATTTGAAGTTCCTAAAATAAGTATTACTAATGTTGGTTTAAGATTAGTCCATACGGACGACTAGGTTTATTTTATCATCTTGCAATCTGAAGTATATAAAGAAAGTTGTTAAAATCTAGTTGTCCACAACTGAGAGGTAATTTCCTTTTTTATAGTGAATGAGTGCTGATCACAAACACCCCTTAAATTGAAATATACCTCTACCAAGTATCTTACAACTTCACAACATTCTTTAACAAAGCATCCTACACTCTGAAAATAATTGAAAACTTAACAAGACAGTTAACAAAAAAAAAGTTATCCAAGGGGAAAGTCTGAACCTAATTGAATGTGACCAAATTTAATGAATCATTCTGAATTACTAAGATTGGAGATTCTGACATGCCAAAAAAATAGTAGGCAAAGACACTGGGGTTGATTCTCATAGCCACCAACTCTTTGTAGTCTATCAAAATAGATGATAACCCTGAATCCCTAGGACAGGTACCAAAACAGTCACCTATGGTAACCTTAGTCAACATCAACACTAAAAACGTTTTCAAATTATCCATAAAATCTGCAACACTGCACAGTCAATCTAATCTCAAATATTTCCAATACAGTATATATATGCCTATCACTGCCAGTAGAGGATGCAGAAAGTCCCTTCCTATTCATACATGTTTAACCCTTCCAATGCTAAGGCAACTTTCGTCCAAAGCACAAGAACGCAAACATTGTTGAAAATCACCGAAACCCTGTCATGTTGGTATTCATTGGATAGCTCTCACTGAGTACTCTCAGATGGGTACCCATATGCCAGGGTTTCAGCAATATATCATGTTTTTTGCATCATTTGGTATTGTCCAAAATAGCCACCAGCAGCATATTAGGGTTAAAATACATCTCTATCTGGAATAACTGGAAAGCCTACAGGCCCTATAGGGTATAGAGGTGAGTGAAAAAATATCAATTACGGAGGAGGGCACATTTTTACAAAGCAATTCAAGCTCTACAAATTGAATTGTGACTAAAATAGTTATTCTTGGAACATCGGCCTCTATCATGGAAAGTGGAGACCCTTGAATTAACCAATTAATGCTCACAACAATTATACCTTAAGCACAGTGCTAGAAAAATGCTAGGGTTTTCTTGGAAGTCTCCACTACATTTGAGAGAGAAGTCAGTTCCATGTTATTCCAGATATGTGTCCATTCCACAAAATTTAGCACTGACAGACAAAATACCATTTCCTCATTTTCAATTACTACATGTACTGATCGCACCATTTCCCCCTTTTTCTTGTCTTCTTTCCCCCTTTTAGGTTGCCTAGGAGACAAGTCAGTCTACTGCCGAATGAAGCTACTAGCACGCTACTGTGCCATACCTGGATTCAACACTCTCTGCTGCAAATCTTGCAAAAAATTTAACAAGAAAAATAAAGCTAAGAAAGTGTAACATTTTCTTGGAGCAGCTCTGATGGTGCTGCCACCTATTTTCTTTTTACAGTACTAAAAATAAAAGCAGACCAATTCGGATGAGCAGCTCTTACAAACAGCCCTTTGTGTATATAAGAAAACCAGGGAGGAGAAAACATAATTCCCAGATACTGAAATCTAAAATGTACAGTCAACTTGGTTCAAGAGACTGTAACCAGTCTATAAAGACCAGCCAAAAACTTCCTCATGTGAGAAATGGATCACATTCCACCTGTTATTAAGACTGCCTGCATTCATTCTCCTCTTATAACAGTTTCTTAACCCTTCCAATGCTGAGGCTACTTTCATCCAAAGCACAGGAACGCAAGGATTTTTGAAAAAAATCTAAAACCTATCATGTTAGTATTCATTGGAAAGCTCTTGCTGAGTACGCTCAGATGAGTACCCATGTGCCATGGTTTCAGTCATTTTTCAGGAGTTCTTTGCATCATTTTGTATTGGCCAAATTAGCCAGCAGCATCATAAGGGTCAACGCTGGTTTGGCTGATATGTCATCCTTTTCTACAAAAGAATCAACAAAAGTCCCCTACGGCCCTGGGAGATGGGACTGCCATACATGTCAGCTTTTAGGGTGATTTTTTTATGTACAATGCACGCTGGCACGGGATGGACAAGGAGGTATAGTTAGTTAACATTTATCTCACCAGGTGGAGATATTAGAGTCCTGTTGAAGAGAATGATAGCAGCAGACTGGATAGAACAAATTGTGCCAAAACAGCTGATCTACAACTACTGTGCAGCCTGTAACTACACAATGGTTGGCCACAATGGATGGGTTGTATAAGGGACTAGGAACCTATAAGTCTATATTCCTATACATAACAACGCCAAGGTTAACTTATCATAGACTGAGAACCTTATAGTCTGTTACCCAGACCTTAGTGTGCCATGGTATCTCCATCTTTCTCAATCTGGGAAAAGGAAATAAGAGAAAACCAAAATAGTTATATCCCAGAGCAAGATCAATGCAGAATAAGTGTGTTTTGTGTTCACAAGTTGACTTGGTAGCATATTCCACAATGACCTTCATTAGCATCACTTCCAAAATATCAATTACTTAAAGAATGGAATTCCATACTCATTACTCAATGAACTTTTTTCTTTTAAGTAATTCCCTGGGAAGTCCTCTGGCTAAAAAGCACAAACTGTGTTTCTTTTGTAACACATCATCTATGGAAAAAGTTTCCTACCAACCTCACATAAATTATGGATTGGAAACAAACTATTTATTTAAGGTATAATGAGTTTCATACTATGAAAATATCTCTTGTTTTGCCAAATTGCCTATAATGGGAGAAAGCAGTATATATGTATATTGTAGTAGAATGTGTCCCTAGACTCCCTACTGGCTACTAGATTTTGTAAAAAGATGTACTTGTATGTAAGAATGAGTGGCTGAAAAGGAGTTTTGGTTATATCTCCAAATCTATGCTCTGGCCATCCACTGTCACAAATGCAAACATCCTGATGACCACAAAAAATTATATACAAATAAAAGCTGCGTATTCCTATCAGTAACAGTATTTTCCTTCAAATTATGTTCAACATACTCTTCAAAAGTTGTTAGCCTTTTGGGTGGCCAGAGTATGAACGGAGAAAAGGTAATTAGCAAGGGATGTGTATTGTTTAATCAGTGGATCAACACTTAGTAAACAACCCAGAGAAGATATGTGTATGTATGTAAAATATATGTTTCAACATTAACCCTTCCAATGCTGAGGCTAATTTTGCACAATGCACAAGGATGCAGAGATGAGAACCATCCAAACCCTGTCAAGTTGGTATTCATTGGAAATCTCACGTTTAGTACTTTTAAATGAGTATACATGTGTCAGAGTTTTAGTCATTTTTCAGATATTTTGCATCATTTTGTATTACCAAAATTAGCCGCCAGCAGCTTATTAGGGTTAAAATATAAAAGTTTTTGTCCGCAATGTTAAAGTTGATCTGGGTGGTAAGGGCCGTTATTAGAAGCCTTGAGTGACTATCAAGTTTCATGAGAATCAAATGCTCCTAAATAAAGAATTCACAATTGTTATACAAGGCACTCACTGCTTAATGTTAACATTACATGTTAAATGTACAGTCAATGTCCAATATTACATATGTGTATTATAATTTTTAAAACAATGTCAACCAATGTATTATTTCCCTGATAGATTTCATATTGTGAAAGGTGTTATGCAATGCCTAGTTGTGTGTGTACATTGCCTTGAAATCTATCTATTTTGTATCATAGAATTTTTTTATATATACATTGTAACTTTGCACCATTTGAAAAGTAAAGATATTCATACATTAATTCTGTAAAAAGTTCTTTTTTTCTTGTTACTAACAAAATAAAACCCCACAAGATATCACAACCTTAACCCACATCATCCAACATTTGCATGACCAGCCATGTGTCAACACCTCATACATCCCAGCTCCTCCTGAAGACTGTGTGCTGCCATCTATAGTTTAGTAGTGGCACTATACAGGGTCTTAGCCAGGATCTTGAAAATGCCTACAGTCTAAAACAGCAATTCCAAAACTTATGCCCATATCCATAATTAGCTTGGCTACTTCAAATCTTAATACCAAATGCATTTAATTTTAATAGCCTATTGTGTCAAAAAGGTCAATTTACACTTCAGCAATGTCATAGAATGTATTTGGTTATTATACCCCAAAACTGAAAAATTTTCATAGAAGTTTTTGCCTGTCCAAAAATGAGGTTTTCAGGAAACTGAATCTCCAAAAGACAGGCAGGAGGGGTCCTAGCTAAGTCCCTGGCACTATACCTTTTCAAATCTGTCTGAGAATCTGACTAGGCCAATTTGAAATTTTGATTATCATCACATTTTTTTGCCATATTGTGGCTATTAGGTAACTAGTATAGAGGAAACAGTGGAGGAAATGGGAGTACCCAGCCCAGCTACTAAGGCCAACGGGTGTGAGGCATGAATCATAGTCTAGCTATGGCATGCCTGGTCACAAACAAGAACTGCGCTTGTGACAAAGTGATCACATGTGTTTGCCACTTGAGTGGGGTCAAGCCAATGACAACCTGCTGCTGGCAACTGTTCTTAACCCTTCCAATGCTGAGGCTACTTTAGTCAAAAGCACAAAGATGCAAAGATTTTTTATAAACCATCCAACCCTGTCATGTGGGAATTAATTAGATAGCTCTCTCTCTCTGAGTTATACTCTCAGATGAGTACCCATGTGCCAAGGTTTCTATCATTTTTCATGTTTTTTTGCATAATTTTGTATTGGCCAAATTAGCCACCAGCATCATAAGGGTTAACACAATCCTGACAGTAGATCTCAGAAACAAATGGGGCCTGGATCTACAACACTCTTGAAACTTATCAAGGAATCAATGTCAAATTCACAAACTATTTGGACAGTTGTTGATGAGGTAATGATCATTATCCTGTTTTTTGTTTTATAAAATAAAACAGGATAATAAAAGTCCTCAGTAAAAGGACATCATCAAATAAGCCACAAACTCACAAAAATATTGAAGAAAAGTGGTAGATTATGCTCTAATTAATTATTTTGAAACTACATGTACATACTACAATATAGAAGTGTAACCTACCCTTTCACAGAACACCCTGAATACCACTCACCTGTAATCTGGCAGCTTTACTGCGTTCCAGCTATAGAGTGGCCAAGGCAAGTCCAGAAATGCCGATACCCCCTCCCCTAATCCCCGCCTCCCCCAATCAGCTGTTTGGCAGTCATTTCCAATTAACACAGCCTTGAGGCATACTGAGGACATGAAATATTCACTAAAGGCTTCAAGTCCTAATTCCTCTAAATCAATACAAGCCATTAGTGCATGTATTAGTGTGCAATGGCCTACATCAATGGATGCTAGTTAACCTTTACATGCCTAGATCACCTTTAGAGTATAGCCTCACCAGCATACAGATACATTGGAAACATTGATATGTTGTGATAAATAACTAAATGAAAACATTTTTCCTATCCACTGAGAGAACAGCTTATCAATGTTTTCAGAAATGAATTTTGATTTTTAAGCCATTGCTGAAGTTATACTCATTCTGGTAGAAAGAGTACAAATGAGTGAATAGAGAAAGGGATTAGGGCGAACAATGCATACATGTGTATGATTTCAAAGGCTTTTACACAATGAAAGGTTGTATAGAAGCACTGAGTGCTATATATAAAGGTCAGAATTTCCATGGGGACCTTCATGGCCAGAATAGCATATGGGGTCTACATAACAGGTTAGCATGACCTACAGACAAGTACTAACATCCTCTATGATTTACAGAGTAAGGAGTATGTATATATATATATATATATATATATATATATATATATATATATATATATATATATATATATATATATATATATATATATATATATATATATATATATATTTATATATATATATATACATATACATATACATATATATATATATATATGGGCCATTCTACAGTATTAGGTACCTCAGGGTGGAAAAACTGAAGTTTATAATATTCAAATAATAATCATGAATTATAAAACATAACCATCTAAGGTGTCAGGAAAACTGATTTTTTTCACTCATGGGTTGTGAAAAATGACTTTTATTAGCATGTTTATTTCAAAAATGCATACATTTGAGCCAGGACATGACATTGGATATTTTCATATAATTTCTAATTTTGATTATTTTTGTATGAATGATAGAATGTAACACTGAATATAAGTTGTTAGAAATATGGAAAACCTTGTTTGCTTATTTTCAAAAACTGATCAGCTTATTAAAATTTTGTTCCAAAATTGAAATGTCATGTCCTGGCTGATTTGATATGCAAAAGTTTATTTTTTTTCAAAAGTTTTTCATAGAAATTAGTGTCATTTCATACCTTCTTATTACACACTAAAAGCAATATCTCAATGAAATATCAATGCAATATCTGTTAGCAATAAAGAGAAAAAATAATTTGAAAATTGATCCAGGACATGACACACTGAGCCAGGATGGGACATATGGGTAGATGACGACAACTGAGAAGAGAGTCGTAAAGCTTGATTTGCATATATGATTGTTTCGAGCACATTCCCTTTGTTCCTTTATACAGTGATTGAATCTTATTCCCTCAAACTTAATTGAAATGCTTCCTTTTATTCAAGGTAACTAATTACCTCTTGGCATATAAGGCCAGGTTTTTTATTTGAAAATCAGTCCTGCACAAAGGTGCTGCCTACCACATCACATGGAAAGGGTCCAATAGATGGTATTGGTGGAGAAGTGAAACGAAGTGTGTGGCGAGAGGTACTCAAGGGAAAAGCAGTATTTAATGATGCCTTTGGGTTTTACCAGGTTGCATCAAAACTAAATGCAAAGATAAACATACTTTATGTCAGCCAAACTGATATAGAAGGTCTCACTGTTAATTTCCAGAAACGCTGGGATAATTCCAAAACTGTGGTCGGTAGTACTCGGTACTCAAGCATTTCACTTCATAAAACCTGATGGCAAAGACAGTGTGGCTTGTGGGAAAAACTCGATCTTCACCCAAAAACCTCATGAACTCAAAGTGGTAATGATTTTGAAGGAAGCCATAGTCTCAGAGTCAGATACTGATAACATGCATAACTCAGCCGAACATGAACTGTCAGTCATCCCAACACCTGGCAGTTTCATACTGGTCAAGTTTTCAACTAGAGTATTTCTTGGACAAGTGAAGTCCACAGAGGGGAATGACTTTGAAGTAACATTCCTACGTGCAAAAGATGATGAGCACAAAATCTTCAGTTTCCCAACAAAGGAGGACTGTTCCTGGGTTGAAAGGAAAGAAATCCTGTCTGTTGTTGATGGTTGGGTGATGGACAAGCGCCAAAGGTATCTATTCAGTGCAAGTCTACCAGTAACTGAATAGTCTGTTTGGTGAATATTAGGATAAAAATGCTGAAATAAGCATTATTAATTAACATGTTGAGATTGGTTGAGGCTTATGAACTTGTCATAGGGGAAATTATTAGGAAATGGTGTTTATTGGAAATGATCATAAAAAGTTGTCAAAAACCCACTTAAAAATATCTAATAACTTTCAGTTTAAGAGTATTGTCCACACCTAGTGTAAAATATTGACATGGGATGTCCTCACAATAGTGTCAATAGCTTGATTACTGATTTCTTAGTTTGAGGGTATGGACCACACCTAGTGTAAAGAGGTGACACTTGATTGCAATGATGTTGATAGATTAGTACAAATTACAAGAACTAATGGGCCCATCCTTGATCTAGGAGTTGCCATTTCTAATTAGAATTATCCTTGGGTCATTAGCAAGTCTGATCACTATCGTACTTGTGTTGTAATTGCAATGTACCTTGCATAGGATGATGTTATGTAAGGTAAAGTAGATAGGTAGTTAAGTAAAGAACAGTTAAGAAGTAGGGTTTAGAAGTTAAGGGCTAGGTGGTTAGGACTTAGTCTTTTTCCTTTAATCCCAACACAATTTTGATGCTGCAAGGTCTTAAAAAGTATATATATATATCGGTTATATATGGTAAAATGTGTATCATATCAATGTAGAACCAATAGTCATGTCCTGGCCCGTCGCATCCTGGCTTAGAGTTTAAAAAAATAATGGTCCAAAATCATACAAGCCATAAAAGAATACAAATTAAAGCATACATATTTATTAAGTAAACACTTTGATATATTAAATGAAACAAGTTTATCAAAATTTGAGCAGCAAACAGAACAGAGTTTTGAAAGTGAAAACAAAAATGAAAAATCTCAAAATTTTCAGGTCATGTCCTGGCTTCAAATAAAATCCCATTTTTCACTAGTTAAAATATTTTTTGTGAAGATCCTTTTTCATTTTTATGCTTTAGTACCCTATTCAACAGTATGCTATCCATTAATTGGGATGTTAGCATTATCATGATTTTTCAAATTTAAGTTTAAAGTTTCAAAATGTCACGTCCAGGCTAAATCGAATACTGTAGAATGGCCCATATATATATATATATATATATATATATATATATATATATATATATATATATACATATATATATATATATATATATATATATATATATATATATATATATATATATATATATATATATATATATATATATATATATATATATATATATATATATATTCATGGTCTTATCCAGGATTTAGAAACTGGGTGCCCAAAATTCTTAAATTTTTAATGGGGACCAAAATATATTTCAACCATAAACGTGTATAAATTTATCAAAATAAGGCATGATATCCTTATAGTATACAATGTCATAGGAAAAATATGGAGACGAAAAAATTTAATTATATGCTTGAGATTGACATTTTAAGAAATTCCTCACAACATTTTTTGGGTGTCATGTAACATTTTATTCTTAGGCAAATTGGTAAGACATAGGAATGCACCTCTTTGTGCACATTAAAGGTATTACCAGCTGAGAAACACAGCCAACAAAAACCACCACACCAGCAAACAGAATCACATATTCACCATCTATGTAAACATACATCAAAGTCCACCACATTCCACTGTAAGATAACAGAACTACCTCTTCCTATCCATACTACTCAATATCACTTCCCGAAAAACACTTGTTTTTCCTTATCACCATGACAACAGGATCATCCTGGTAGAGCAGAGATAGAGAGACCTGCTGGCCAGCTTCCAGAACAAGCATGAACTTGTGCTACATATCACTGAAGGTGAACACAACAATATATATCTCAGGATGGGAGTGGCAACATATGTACCTGTTACTGACACGTTATTAGATCCTCAGAAGAGTCAAGTTCAATAAGGTGTGTTTCGGGTAATTTGGTTCTACACTAAGGGATAGTTCCAGTCAGAGTCTTAGCCAGGATTTAAAAACTAGGTGTCCAAGCTGACAGTGTTTTGAAGTTGACAGTGATAAATTAGGGCCCTGGAATGCAGGTAGGATCATTGAAATACCATTAAGATATCATATTTTAAAGAAATATTGATAAACGACATAGTATTGCAAATACTTAAAGGTGCTCATTCCTAAAATATTCTACATTTGAGTATATCTTGCAGGGCTTAACATCATAGATTTAGATCAATTGTTCTTTTGACAAGTGATTTAAAATCAGTTTCTAAATGTTACAAGTCCAAACGTAACCAATTTAACATTGTTCACAAAAAGTTAAGACTTATGCTTGACTAGCATAGGACAGAACTTGATGGCAAGCCAAGCACTGACCTAAATTCTGAAAACTCTCATGTATCAATGTAATGTGAAAAGAAGACCTGGGGACCACCACCTGAGGAAAGTACTACTTTTTATGGAAAGGTCCTTAGATGACTTTAAGTAGGCTTCTACTATACCATAGAGGCATACTTCTTCATGCTGAATAAATAATTCCTAGCAAAACCTCTATGGCATGAGCACATTGAACAATGTGAATTGCATACTTTCAACAGACCCACAGCTAGTACACCACATTTACAATTACAACAAGCTCATCTGTGCTATGACTCAGAAAAATGATTAACAAATGGAGGAAAACAGTTAAGAGAAACAGGATTTTAAATTACTTACATAATACAACTATCATCTTCCTCAACATTCTCAGGCATTACGCTTCCCCAGAAACAGAGAATAATTAAAAGAATAGAACAGGGTTTGAAATTAATTGTATTTGTAATCAAACTATTATGCTTATAAATTTCCCTCAGCCTTACTTAAAACCTGTGTGAGCCATACAAAACCAGGTATTAATTCCATTTGATTACACCCCACTGAATATATACAGTCAGATATTACAGAACCTAATGCATGGTAAATAATTGATGAGTGTTTGCCTATATATCATAAGGATAACAAGCTGGGCTGCGGGTCTTATAGAATACTATCAACACAGAGGGCTTATTGTAGGATATCAATGATTTTAAATGGGAAAGTGGGGTAATGGGATCTAGGAAATGGTCAGCCAATTCAGTGAATAGAAACAGTATGCCTAGAAAGTTGTTTTTTTGTTTTTTAATGGGGAATTTATGGACTAGGGTTCCCCTTTTAAACCTAGATCCATTTATTACACAAATTTAGTGCATCCAGTAAAAACACATGTATGTACAACACTGCTTAATATCCTTGAACTTATGCTTGATTTATGAAGGAAAAAAATAGCATGCATTAAATCATCAGTGCTAGCTTGGAATCCAGGGGGCTGGCAAAACAGCAGCACAGTTATTTGGGGGTTACAGACACACCATGACTCTTACTGGCAGCTGTGCAGAAACTACATACAAATATCATAATACTTACTTATGATATCAAGGAAAAAAGTGGAAACAATGCCTGTAATTCATATGTCTACAAATCATTTTTTTAAACTTGGTCACAACGAAAAAATTCAAAATGATGAAATTTCTAAGAAAATGTTTTAATCATGCTCTATTGATGGTGAATAATTGAATCGATGCAGCGCTTTTATTATGTTTGACTTTCTATGTTCAGATTATCTTATAAAATAATTATCTAATTCAATCAAGAGTATAAATCAACAACGATAATCAATAAGAGCTTTCTAAACATAAAACCTTACATAATTAATGGAAATAATTACAAGATATCAGTTATATCTTATAATTTTTTAAGCCTTATAACTGCTTCGTGTAATTGAGAGGCGAGCCCGAATATCATAGCAAAAAGGTAGAATCATGAAATCATGAAAAATGCACTTTCCCTCTAAATACATTGACCTTTCTAGGTCTTTCAGCCTGAACGTTCCTATGAATATCCCTTGATGTGTCCTAAGAAGAATGTTGATCTCAGCCAACCCTCTGGTCCGCTGGTCTCCATAGATAAGGATTGATATATGGTACGGCCAGTTTGCCATATTGATCCATCTCTACAAGGAGCTGACTTGAGAAATGTGTAATACTAAGTCAATATAGGGCCAATAATAAGCCTCTTGCAGCCTTGCGGCCAAGGGCATTAGGATGAATTAAGGCTGGCATGGACGCACACAACTGTAATGTTAAGTACACTGTGTGTCAGTGGAACTGGCAATTAGTTGGTACTGGTACAGGGTGCAATATAGGTTCCAAAACATGACTTGGCGAGCAGGGCAAGCTGCCCCTAAAGTTTACTTGACCAGCCGGCACTTTCACTTGCCTCGCGAAGCAAGAATATAAACCTTTAAATATATCTGAAAAAAATATAATTTATTTGAACAAGGATTATCAATAACAACTATGAGTTATGACTTTCAGTCAAATATTTCTTTGATATAGCTTATTCAATAAGATGTGTCCCTATGTTTCAGAATGTGCTTATGCTCCAGAAGTGAAGTGGTTTAGTAATTTATTCAGTTAATGAGGTCTAGCCCTAAACAGGTATCTGGCACAGATCCAGGAAAGTATAAATTGATAGATGAACTTCTCTTCCGCCAATTCCAAATTGGGTTTTAAAAATCCGTGAACCTTAATTTTCAGTGAGTTTGTGTGTTCATAAACACATGCTAGTCCCAATACTCAGATCAATAGACCACACCCTGTGTGTGTGGGGGGGGGGGTGGGGGGGGAGGGGCTAAGAAAAACCACACCTTTCCTATTTGCTGCTATATTGATCAACTTTCTAATAAAGAAGTGTAGCAGCTAAGTTGAGGTTGGTGTGGCTATACTCTCTTAGCACAAGAACCTAGCAAGAATAGAGTTCAATGTTAAAAATAACAAAATACACTTAAAACAATTTTGATTTAAATAGTGGTGTTAAGTGACTTTTCAAGATACTTCAATATAATTCTGTGCAATATTTATTACATTATAAAAGCAAATCATCTTTTTTTATGCAGCAGAAAATGTGTGTCCCTGAAGGACTATTTTTTTTTATTCTTGCCTTCGAATGCAGATTCACAAATCAAAGAATGCATTCTAGCTAATTTATTAACTGACATACCATATAGTCAATAACAAAGTATAAATATCAGGGCAGGCCTCAAAATTCGGTGGTGCCAGGAGCCCAGGGCTCCCTTGAATTCACTTATGGCTCCCCCAAATTTCTGCAGGGATCCCAGAGATGTATTGGTTTCTATATGCAACTCCTTTGGGTAGCTTTTAAAGATGCGATTGGGCTACCTGGAAATTGGAAAACAACTTAATTTTAAGCTGTGTCAGGGACTCAGGGTATGGACATCGCTGGTGGTTAAAGCCTAGTAAGTGGGTACCGTGTTTGCCCTACGTGCTGGGCCCAGGACACTGCAATTCCCAGGGTGTGAAGGGCTTGAAAGCCCAATTCTATAAGTTAATGAACACACCATCAGTTGGTCTAGCACAGTCAAGGTTGAGTTCTAAGGGTCAACACCTAAATCAGACACAGGTCTGCTTCAGAAAACTCTGATTATCTAATTCTTAACTATGGAACCTCAAAAATAACCTTAGCTATATATCTGACTAAGCATGAATGTTGATCCACCGGATCTAAAGGCAGCAGCAGTTCTCACTTAACAGTCTGGACACGACTTATCGCCCAGATGTTAACAAGAGCCGCTCAATAGATGCATTCTGCGCATGTTGGTGCGCAACTCACTATGTAATGTATACGATACATTAGATGAAAAAAAGAATGGATATGTAGCAAGAGACCCATTACTATATGCGCTATTTAGCAAAAGCTATATAGTGAAGGGCTGGACATCCCAGGGGCCTCTGATCTGGCATCAGCACAATGTCACAAGGACCACCAATCGGGGCTCTCGTATTGTTTACATTCCAGAGAAACCAGAACGCCAATATGCCCAGCGCACAACTTTTAGACTATTCTTTGAGGCTAGCCTGTTCAGGTTGACTGGCTAGTTTCATATCCACTTGTTTTTTTTATCTATCTAAGACGTTACGAGAGCCCTCATTGGTCTTTGTCTCCTAGTGACGAAACACTGACACTAGGTTCGGCAAGATTATGTGTGTCTAGGGCTCTGTAATGGATCCTATAGCAATTGGCCTGTGGCGACAAATCCATGTGCCTATTCATCTAAGATTTAAGTACCAGGCTTCAATAATTCAGATGGACTTTTTTAGCAAATTTGCAAATAAACAATCTGTTCATAGTGCAAACTCAAATGCATACAAAAGAGAGATTACATAAACCTTATCCTATAAAGGTCTATTTTAGCCATGAGAGAAATGTGGTACCAGAAATGTTACATGATGATATGAGTGGTTTCCTGGAATGGCCGGCTGAATCACTACCACTATCTATATAGTATAGTATAGAGGCAGTGATGCACTAGTGGCATAACTCAAGTTATGATTCCTACTAAGACTCCAGTAAACTGGATCGCAATCAGAAAAAGGACCCTTCTAGCAGATAGGCCACAATGTAACAAACCTCAGACTTAGTAATAACTCACCTACCGATTGCCAAGAGGGGCAAATTTTACGAAGTTCCTGGTGATTCCTTTGGACCTAGCATTGCGAATTCCTCTTTCTTCGACATCAGCTGAAGTAAGACGAAGTAAGGCAGGGTGCTCAACCTACAACCCGTTACGTCGTAACTCATGGTCGCCTGGCAGGTAGGCTGCAAGTAGTTGCGGCCAGCTGCGGCGGAAAGCAGAACTTGCAGAAGACGGCATCTAACTGCTTGAAGATAAAAGGAAACTCTGTGTGGTTTTGAAGCGCAACAAACTAATTTGTCGTACAATTAAATAGAGATATTATGTAAAAGGAAATTGACAAAAAAGATATTATGTATTAAACAAGCCACATAGGAACAAGAAAGTTGCATCTTAGGTGATATATGAAGATTGGTATATGCATGGCGGAGGGCCGCAATGGAAGGGGGAGGGGTCCTCAATGGGGGGAGGGGGGGGGGGGGGTACGAAATAAAGGAGGAACCGTGTTGAGGGGTGGTTAGGGTGCACGCAGGAGGGAGAAGGGGTGGGTGGCAAGAGCAATGATGGGAGCGTTAATGTTGAATAACAGAATGGAAAGAACCATGTTGGATAAACATTGTCAAATGTGTGAGGGGAACTTGTAACTTAGATGAGGAGAACAGTGATCGACATCCGTGATTGTAATAATGAAGTGCGGATGGGTGAAGGACATAAGGAATAAAAAGTTAAATAAAAAGAGACTTAATGAGAAGTGGGGGAAAGAGGGATGGGAATTGCGGGAAGCATAAGAGGAGAAACAACCCGTATCCTCTATTTATGAACGGGGTTGATTTCTAGAGTTCTCTAACTGAACACTGCACACAGAGCTAGCTTCAATAGCGGGACAGATTGATTGATTGATGTTTATTGACTGTAATGTTGAGTTACAAATTCATCGATATCATACAAAAGTTTTCATACAGAAAATTAACACAAAATAGGTAAGTAAACAAAAACTGATAACGGGACTGACGACACAGAGTCTAGAACATATCTTATATATATATTGATATAAATTAGTAGACTTTACTCAGTTTCCCATGATATATATATATATATATATATATATATATATATATATATATATATATATATATATATATATATATATATATATATATATATATATATAAACAGCGAAAGTATGAGAGTGCAGAAACAGACACATATTTTTAAAAACCGGATAACAAACAAAAGAAAGTAAACAAAAACAAAAACAAGCGAAACTAGGGACACGGATGTCCTTTCCTTCATAAAGTAGTAACTAAAAGGCACTTGTAGAAGGACATCATGAAAAAAAAGAAAAAAAAGTGAAAGTTGATATAGAAACTATGTGTGATAGTCAGAGCTTACAAAAACAAAAACAAAAGACTTCAGTAAACAGGGACTCATCAGTTGGTGCCTCCAAAACTACCCAATTTCTGCTCTTTCTTTTATAGTTTTCTCATACATTTTATGTATCCACTTCGCGGCAATACACCAGACGGGCACTAGATCCATAAAATCCCATCCTTCTGGTTTACCGCCGAGAAGAACACCCATTACATTGGCACTTGGTACATTTACCCAGATATCTTTACTGTCATTATTTGTGGATAGCTCTTCAGATAGTAGTGTACGAAAGTCACAATTATAGGGGCATGACATTAACATGTGCTCTACATTTTCATAAGCAGCATGTTCACATAGGGAACACGACTTAGTGTGAAAAGAGGTATGCTTAAATCTATAGCGATCTGACTTTAGTTCACTAGCCTTACATACAATCCTGGCCATAGTTTTACAGGAGAAACAATCCGTATCTTTTATTTATGGACGGGATTGATTACTAGAGTTCTCTAACTGAACCCTGCACAGAGCTAGCTTCAATAGCGGGACAGACAATAGGGAGAATGGAACTGTTATACATGTAATTAAGGGGTAAACAAATAAATACAAAATGAAATAAGATGATAAACCAATTTAAAGTATTCTAAGTAAAGTAAGGAAAAGAATGGAACAGGGTGTAGGGTTGTGACGTCTTCAGGGATTGGGATGGTTTGGAAAAACATGACCAAAGGGGGAGGGCGGTGGGGGTTGGTGATGGATGACCAGGGATAACGTTGACACTCGACGCATTGTTCATCCCCGAGAGGCGAGTAGCACCGAAAAAGTGTAACGTTTGCAAACATTTGATATTGAACGCCTCCAGAGCCAGTTCGTACAGTAAGGAAATTCATCGGCGATGCCACAAAGCTAACGACATATAGATAGAATTAGTATTGTTTCTTTATTTGCAAAAGGATTAGGTTGGTAGATCAAAAACAAATTTCCAGTTGTTTTGGCGCTCGGAATTGTTTTTTAACGACATTCCAGCGATCTTCTGCCGGTTGTTGCCATCTTAGTTAGCCATCGGACTTTGATTATGGAAGCACGTGTTTACATGACAAGGGTGGGAGATTAAATTATCATTATTATTATTTTCCTTTTTTTTTTTGGGGGGGGGGGGGGGGTAGTAATTAAACGTGGCCAAGTAGTAAACAACAAGATTTTTCTCGGGACTTTAGGCACGATCAAAAATAGAGTTATGGGAAATCATGAATAAAAATTTCTTCTCGCACATGTTATTAGTCTACCATGTGCAATGGATTGATTGGTAGCGCATTAGTCTCGTAGTCCATGTCGCACATGAACGAATCCGTCAGGCCGCAGTTTATTTGACAGTTTATTTCTAGCTGCCCATTGCTACGGTACCTAGCACTTCCTACTCAAAATAAAGGTTATTTCATTATGATTATTTCTTTTACTTTACTTTACTATTAAAAAGGTGACAATTCTGCAACAATGAAATGTTGGTCAAAACCGCTGATCCCACAAGGGACGTCCGCCTGAATTGCCGTTCGCTATAAGGGCTGATGACTTTATGTTAGGCCCTGACTAAAAAACGGTCTTTTATTTTTGCATTATAATACACATTCCACAGTTGTGATACATGAAGTAAACAGAAAAAATAACTAAAGTAATAAAGTTGATAATTTCTTTAAGAAAATATGTAGTTTAATGGATGTAAGGAATGCCTAGCATTCACATAGAATATGAGATATGTTAAGTGATCAGCTTGTTGCTTTCAACAGAAAAATTAACTAAAGTGACAAAGTTGAGAATTTCTTCAAGAAAATTTGTAGTTAAATGGGTATAAGTATTAATGTATATTTGTTAATGAACGAAATGTTCCCTTAAGTTCCCTGTGATGTTTGTATTGTCGCTTGCATACACACTTGCTGCAGATGGCTATTACTTTATGCAACTTCCACCCATTCACCATCTATCTGCCCTTTCACACGTCCCCACGTGTTGATCAATGCCCTATCCATGCATGCACCTTCCACCCGTACTATGGGCTTGGATCCGTGCGCCTGCCACTCACCTTTTGGGCGCACGGATCCTTACTACACTGACATCATTCTACCCGCAACACTTGCCCTCCCTTTCTCTATTAGTGTACTGTCCTCCCAGTACCTCTTTCAATGGGGCCTATCTGGGTTGTATGCCTGCACTATTATTACATAAGGGTCTGTGTACTACTGTTGGCCATTTAGTTCACACAAATACCAGACGAGGGGGTTGTACTAGCAGTAACTATTTCCAACTACCCTCCTACCATACTGCAGTGCTATCTATCCACAAGGGATGGCTTCTAATTGTTCTAAATATGGCCTGGGAGGCAGGCAAGAGTTGAGAATGCCCGCACAAGCTTAGAGATTTGTCATTTTTAGACATGTTTAATGCCGGGGTTTAATTTCATAATGGATAAATGGAAGGTATTGATGCGATCACACCTTTTAGAATTGTAGTATGCTTATCCCACGTTGTCCATCCTTAACTATTCATCAAGTACTCTATAAGTGACACACATCTCAAATAAGTCGATAGCCTTATCCAAGGACCAAGAAGAGTTTGTGTTTGCTTATCTAAGCCTTATCTATCCTCCCTCTGGAGTTGGCGGGAAAAAAGTTTTATTTACTTTCCCCAAAAGATGGGCGTGAAAAAAAAAAGTTTTTTATTTGCTCTTTCACACTTGGTCCATCGTAAATTTGTGGTGCAATGGAAACCTTTTGTATCCAATGACCAACAACAGTACACAACTGATGAGCATCATTTGGTGAAAACGTATGCTAGCGCCAGTCTATAATCACGCAGTAGGTCAGAGCACTGGCACTAGTCTAGTATAAACGCGGTCGCCGCCGATTCGTTTTGACCCGTTTGCCGAATGTATATCACCGGGCGCCCCGGATCAGTATAACACCTCATAGGAATATTGTGAATCGATCCACCCTCACCGTCAGCTGTTGGTTTCTCAGTTTCCTAGCAGGCCGGCGATGCAGTGATGTTTACATCTATGTCATTCAATACAGCGTGGAACCTCCTAGTTACACCATTGTCACCGATCTTGCGAAATCCTCAAATCCGGATTCGACTACTTCTTTAGGTGGGTATCTTAATGACGTGGAGCTTTTGACAACATAAGTAGGATAACTCGCCAACTATTTAACGTGGACTCCATCAGCCTCAGCCTCAGGCTCTGCATCTCACCATCTGACTTGGACACTGGTCACCTCACACCTGGTAGCTCAATAGGTTATTATACGCATATGCGGATAGTAATGTTTACTTTACTTCTCTGAGGCTTAGACGTATATAAATGCAATTACATGTAGTAATAGCGTATACATGTAGTATAGCTACTGTTAACACCTGGATGATGATGTTGAAAGGTAAGACTGAGATACCTTCTCACAGTACTAGTCAGTGGTAGTGCGATGGACCAAGTGTGAAAGAGAAAATTAATTTAAATTTATTTTCACTGCCGTTTATTTGGGAAAGAAAATAAATTTAAATTTATTTTCACTCCATTTTTTGGGGTAGAGAAAATTAATTTAAATATATTTTCACTCCCGTTTATTGAGGAGAAAAAATAATTTAAATTTATTTTTTCCCTACCACTATAGAAAAGGAAGGAAAATATATTTCAAGCAATGACTGGTTGCATGGCTCATTTTTCTATTGGTATGAGGTGTTATCTTTATATCAAATAGGAAAATGACACTGGGAACCGAGAAAGGTGAAACAAGTAGGAACATTTTGACAATTTATCCGATACAAAGTAATCATTGCGTGAAAGGTCTGAGGATAAATACATTAAGGCCTCACAGCAGGATATAGGATTTTTTGAGGTCTGGATGCGAGTCGCCCTTTATTAGAAAATGATTGTCTACCATATGATCATTCATGTCGTTGGTAAGGTGCAAGGTACGTCCTTCCTCAACAGGGGATCTGCATGATGAGTATCCTAAAAACATTTTTGAATGTTCCTATAAGCCTCAAAATTACTAACAGCATGTGGTTTACATATATAGTAAATGCTGATTTTCAGGTCCTGTCAGAATTCAAGGTACCTGTGACATGACCGTGCACCTAGAGGGGGTTCATATCTGTCATATTCTAAAATACTGGCTTCAAAGACTGTATCGGTATTCACTTTCAGCCAAAAAATGAGATGAAAATTTTGGTCAAAATGGTCGAAGGGCAAAGAAGACCTAAAGGGCCCACCTTTAATTCTCTTGACCATACCACAATAGAAAGTTGCTAGGTCGATATTCGTGGCTAGTGATCACTACTCGTGTAATCTTTTGTTTTGATATCCATTCTTAGGGGCCAGCCAAGGACACCACCTAGTGGTGATCTAGGTCTAGATACTAGATTATCACCCTAAAGAAGTCAGACGGTTTTTGCCCTTACAGGCATGAATGGGTTAAATCTGTTTGATCGCTAGGGTTCATTTAGTTCATTTTTGATCATGTAGTCCTCTGCTAGTGCTATAAACCACATGAGCTTCTTGATATCAGAGGGAATTAGAAATAAGATGCTGACATTAATACATAAAACATTTGTAAATAATTGCTTCAAATGACATGAGCCTGGCTTGCTAACTGAAAGCTATGTGTGTTTATAGCTATTCTAATCTTTGTACTCTGAGCAGGGACTCACCCAGGTAGGAGTCAGGGAGTCATTTGGACTCCCAAACACCAGATTATTGGTAAAATGACACCAGTTGTATTTTGTAAGATTTTCTGTATTTGTTGAGTCAAAAATCTCAATTTTGACCCCCTGTTTCCAAATCCTGTGTAACACCCTGACTCTGAGATGTATTGCAGATTAATATACTTTGTGATTATCTACGGGGAATTGAATAATTTGGTTAGGTGTTTGAGTCAGTGGCGCGACTGTCTCTAGTTTATTTTTTTGTCACTCAGGGCATTTAGAATATGACCCTGGGTACAGGGAAGTAGTACAGTCTACTTCATACATATTACATAGCTTCAGGAAACTTGAGGAGTTGTGTTGCCTAGCATTCCAGTGCCATAATAAGTGCCCCCTAAATACCTTGGAAGTCATTGAAAAGGCTACTAATATTTAATGTGCCCCCTCCCCCATACAGAATTTAAATGGTCCAATTAATGAAAAAAGTATGCTGGGTAATAGATTCAATGTATCTTTGAACATAAAAGATGGAAAAATATAAAATGCGAAACACAATTTGGTCAATCAGAATAGATGAGATTTCACAGTGGTAAATTTTATGGAAATTGTGGATTTTAATTTCTTTTTCTCTCTATTTTTAGGTCATTCTACAGAAGCTAGAAGAGGATGCGATGGCCTTTCTGTAAAATAAAGCAACTGTTCATTGCGTTCGCTTTGGTCCAGGCAGTGTTTTTTGTTCTTCTGATGTCAGGAGGTGATCTGAAGACATTGGGCAGACACTTTTTTGGTTGGATCTTCTCAATAATGGGGTCTAGAGCACCCATCTTCTCATTTGGAGTGATAGCGGACGTTCAATACGCCAATCAGGAGGATGGGACAAATTATCGCAAGACGAGTGTTCGGTATTATAGGAATTCTCTGGAGGTAGTGAAAAAGACAGTGAAACAATGGAATTCAAGAGTTCCGAAGGTGACATCAGCATTACAGCTAGGTGACCTCATAGATGGCCGATGCAAAAGGGATGACAGTAGTGAGACAGCTCTAGAAACTGTCCTGAGAGAACTGCATCAATTTGAAGCTCCCACTTACCATGTGTGGGGAAACCACGAACTGTACAACTTTAAGAGAAGCCAGCTAGAAGGAGGACCAATATTTTCGGGGGAAGATGGAAAGATGTATTATGAAGTTTCACCAAAATCAGGTTTCCGTTTTGTAGCTATCGACACCTATGAAATAAGCATTCTAGGACATGATGAAAAGTCAAAGTACTTTCTACAGGCTCAGTCTATACTAAACACACACAATAAAAATGATGATCAGAACTCCCCAAATGGTCTAGTAGGGATTGATGGCAGATTTGTTGCATATAATGGAGCAATGAGTTGGAAACAGCTGACATGGTTGGACCAGGTCCTTAGTAAAGCTACAAAGGAAAACGAGAGAGTGGTTGTATTTGGTGGGTATATTTTCAATTAAAACATGATATGGGTGAATTTCTGTTGTTTAAATCACTAAAATGTTAAATCACTAAGATGCATATATATATATATATATATATATATATATATATATATATATATATATATATATATATATATATATATATATATATATATATATATATATACTTATATATATATATATATATATAGCCTTTCATTTATCCCACATGATTTAATGTCTGTTTTCAAGCCATATATAAATCCTGCTAGGTGCATGTGAGAATGTTGCTAGTGACTATAATTGAGGTAACCATAGTTTTCCTTGGTATTCTGCTTTCCCCAACCATTTACAACTAGGTATTCAATATCTGACCTATATGTGGCTGAGAAAGTGATGATCGACCAAATTCATATATTATGTAGGACTGTGGACAATGTTAAATTTAAAATTGCCTGATACAACTAGGTTTCACTGTCTCATCTTATAAATAATGTCACCTGCTTTTGATCTAAATGAAAGCATTCAGAGAGATATTATTAACTATGTTAGAGCACTATGAATATTTAGCATAAACCATCTGGTTTCTAGCACGGCACATGGAACATTATAGATGTTAATGATAAAATATTAAGAATAAATTTGCTACATATTTATAATGATGATGATGATAATAATAATAATAATAATAATAATTATTATAATAGTAATAATAATAATAACAATAATAATAACTAGCAGGCCCCCGTGCACAGCACGGGTTTGGATTCTAAGTCATACTCAGTGAAGCTCAAAAAACAAACTGCCTTAACCACTCAAAAAATAGAACCCTTACTGAACCATTGACGTCGCTCATGTTTTTTTTTGTCTCTAGTTTTCAGTCATCATTAGGAACTGTGTGACACAAACACTATTAAATTATTATGAAATGCATCAATCAAATGGTGCTCTTACAACTGCAAGGCATCTTGGATCTACGTCAATGTCGTCAAATGTCTACCTGGGGTATACGTCAGGGAGGGGATCCCCTTATATACCTTGCTTGCAGCCAGTATGCATGCTATAAATATGAAACCACACTATGTGGCCTCATAGTATGGTTGTACACTGACAGCTTGCTGTCTCTCACAACTACCTGGGTTCCCAACTTCCCATGCACATGATAAAGTTGCTAGTGACTTGTGGTCTTCGCCAGATACTCTGGCTTTCTCAACCACTAACAACGTGCTAGTCGCGGCCGCAGTATGGCAGAAAAAGTAAGGATAAACAAATTTTCCAGTCCTATAGATTCCCCAACCCCTGCACCAACTAATCAAGATACTGAAACACCACCTAAATAATAATAATAAGAGAGAGAGAGAGAGGGTGCGACAACTTTTTTAAAAGAAAGGGAAAGAAGATACCCATAGGGGACAGGGCTCAACAGTACCCTGCCAACCCTAGTAGTCAGGCAGGGCAAGTTGGACCCATGATCAGAAAGTCCTGCCAGGCGTTCAGTTTGCCAAGCCAATTTGATAGAACTCATGTATAAATTCCCCAAACCCCTGCCCCCACTAATCAAGATATTGTGACACCCAGGGTCTGACACTTAGATTTCAGGCTTGGGGCCCAAAAAGCTATTTTAATAAATTTAGTGGTCAAAAACAGCATTTCTGTATTATTATACTATACATACTATTTTGGGCCCCTAGTCTAAAGAATCTAGGGGCCCACAGCAAAAGCTAGGGGCATGTGCCCCTGGGAAAGACGAACACTGGACATCACATACATAATGAGAGAGAGAGAGAGAGAGAGAGAGAGAGATGATGATTAAATTTCACTCAAAACAATTTAGGAGAATAGTCAAGGGGGCAGTCAATAAAGGGGCAGTAGAGAGATAGGGGGGCAGTCAATGAGGGAATTGAAACACCACAACCCTGAGTACACATGCACTTATATTCTCCCTATCAACCTAGTGCTGTATGATGTAGAGTTTTTTGCAACATTGTATACTTTTATAGACAGAGTTGAAAGAGGGGGAGAGCAACATTGTATAATTTCATAGATACAGTTGTACAACATTGTATGAAATACCGGGTGGCTGCAGACGTATGTCATTGATGTGACCTGGACTGGCTGCAGACACTTGTCATTGCCATTGGCATTGCCATTGGCAACGGACCACTTTTCAAGAATAAAGGCATTAAATGCCAAAATTTCAAAAAAATAAAAGCGTTGGCCTCAATTGGAAAGCCAAGGCAAAAGAATCAGGACGGCAGTGCAGCCCACAGAGGCATAACCGCCGAGAAAACCGTATACAACGAACTCAAATTAGCGGTATTAAAATATAGATGATAATAATAATTATGATAATAATTATTATAATAATAATAATAATCATAATAATAATAATAATGTAATAATAATAATAATAATGTAATAATAATAATAATGATAATAGTTATGATAATTAAAATGATAAGATGATAATATCATTTCCATTTTCAGGTCACATACCATTGTATGCGCCGGCTGCAGACCGTACCTGTCTCCTGTGGAACTACCAAGAGGTCCTGGACGTTTTCCATCGATACAACTGTGTTATTGCCTATTTCTCGGGCCATGACCACGAGGGAGGGTACGCAGTAGACCCGCATGGCGTCCATCACGTGACCTTTGAGGGCGTAGTGGAGACCAAGCCTGGAGACCTAGCCTCGGCTGTGGTGGATGTGTATGAAGACCGATTAGAGTTGGTGGGAGAGGGTCGCGTACCCAGTAGAACCCTTTATCCATCTGGATCCTAACCCTTAAGCTGCTGGTGGCTAAATTGGCCAATACAAAATGATGCAAAAACCCAGAAAAATGACTGAAACTCTGGCACATGGGTACTCATCTGAGAGTACTCTGTGAGAGCTATCTAATGAAATCATTATGACAGGGTTTAAATGGTTTTCAAAAATCTTAGCATCCTTGTGCTTTGGATGAAAGTAGCCTTATAAGCATTAGAAGGGTTAACATAACGGTCAGATAGGGTACTTTCCTGGGAAGGATTGTTTTTATATTTAGTGTTGGTTTTCATCAAGAAAGTTTTAATTTTATTTATCAAAATGTGAAGTTATGCATGTTAATAAGGTTAAATCATATATAACTCAACCCACTTTCAACTCATGGTTAAAACAGCGACCTCTTTCTACGTCGCTGGTTTTTATCTTTTTTGCATCTGGAATGCAAACATAATCTAATAACTTTAAACTTAAACTCATTGATCTTAGTAATATTTGAAAAATACCCGAAAGAACTGTTTGATGCAACACCTTTCTGTCAAATATTTCTCAAGATACAGCTCTTTTATCAAGATGTTTCCATGTACACTGTTAGTTCATATTTGATATCAATGCTGTTACAATATAAACAGTATTATGCCAAAATTGAGGGGAAACTTCCAATATTTGACCAAAAAGGGTCTGATCTAATTCACATTTTAGCGTAATTTTGGAAATCTTATCTGATGTTGACGAAATGTAGGGTATAACTTACAGGATTTTTGTCTCATAATCCATAATCCTCCAATTTTGTACAGAAAGATGCATTTGTTGAGTGTTATACTTACCAATATGTGTTGGTTTTGTGTGCGTGTGTTAAGAAATAAAAACAAACATGCATTTTGCAGAAATGAAAAAATATGTAACCATATATATGCTTTACATATCAATAAGCTAAGCACTGCTGAAATTAGTAGCACTTGCACACATTCTGTTTTTAATTTAGAACAGAGGGTTGCAGTGCCAACTTGAAGAAATGATTGGGATATATTTCTGAAGTGATGCTTACACGAAAGATATTGTCACATAACTAAAATGTAGATACTAGTATTCATTTGTTTCTATGAAAATGTACAGATTAGTCAATATTTAACTATGATTAACTGAATATTCCATTTATATGAAGTAAACATTAAGGGACACACATATTGCCTCATAAGGTGTATTTAAGGTTAATGTCATTTCTTTGTTGACATGAACTAATTTGAACCTAATTTTGGTATTTACCCTAAATGGCTATTTTGACGTATTAGGGTGGTTAAGCACTGCTGAAATTTAAGTGATAAGTAGCACTTGCAGATATTCTGTGTTTAATTTAGAACAGAAGGTTGGAATACCAACTTGAAGAAATGATTTGGATATATTTCTGAAGTGATGCACACATGAAAGATATTGTCACATGAATAAAATGTAAATATTCATTTGTTTCTATGAAAATGTACAAATTAGACGATATGTAACTATGATTTATTTATTAACTGAATTTTCCATTTATATGAAGTGAACACAAAGGGACTTGCACATTGCCTCATAAGGTTTATCTAAGGATAATGTCATTTCTTTTTTGACATGTAATTTAAACTTAACTTAGATATTTAATTCTGACGTATTAGGTTGGTGTACCATATGACAACAAGATCTGTGATAAAGTAGTGAATATTGATTATTGAGTGGTTTTATGATGTATAGAATTGACATACTTTATGGCATATGTTGTAATGGACCCTCATATATGATTTACACCAGGGATAATGTGGTTTTTATGCCTCAGGTATACTATATATTTTACATGTTCAATATTTCAAGCTGTTTTAAGCTACTTTTTCCAGGCTGAAACAGGCTTGTGCAAGTCAGATTTGCTCACATGACTCTCACTTAGCATGTGGCGCACAATAAACAGTATAGAGGTTGGCCAGATCATTTGGTTTGATCATTTAATGATAATAATAATAATAATAATAATAATAATAATAATAATAATAATAATAATAATAATAATCTTACTTTAAAGAGGGTAACTCATTCTAATAGTTTGTATCTTCCCTGAGGCCCTCTGGCATTAATACAAGTAGCCCTAGGGTTGCAAAGTAGTAGAGAATATAGCCTTTAGATATTGAGACTTGAAGGAAGGTAGAGATGGTCCACATCCAATAGCTTCAGTTAAGCCATTTCAAAATTTGGGCCCTGAAAATAAAATGCACTTTTTGCTGACTTATATCATGTCCAGGACTTCATACAAGTTCCAATGAGTAGGAAAATCTTGCATTTTGAATTTTACTTATCTGAGGAATTTTTACTCCAAGCATTTTCATAAATCTTAAATCAACTCATACCCATGAGGCATTTACAGATACCGGTGATGCACAATGGATATTTTTGTACAATATATGATATAACATGTGATATTAATTATATAGCTCATTACCTTAGCCAATGTGCAAGGATTTTATTAGTGAATTAGGTCAGTGTTGAAAACTATTTACAGTAGTGAGTACAGGTACTATACTGAAAGTATTTGAACAACATGCAGTGTCCTAGGATTTTTCCACACCTTTTGCATGGGAAGAGCTAGCCTCGATCTCAAGGCTATCATATGTATTTTTATGTCATGTTTTTCTGTTACAAGGCACCACATAGTCTAGGTGGCCATAGTGGTCAAATAGGTTTACACTTACCTCACTAGGGAAATAGAGGACTGACAATGAGTCTGACACACATATAACCTCTAGAGATAGGAGGCCCAGGTGGTGACATCCATCTACCATACCTGGTATTTAACCACACTGCTTGGTCACCACAGAGGGGAATGCTACCTCTTTAGGGACTAGGAGCCTAGTCTAGGGAAGAGCAAGGACTGTTCTAAGGTGTATTTCCTCTTAGGTTTTCAATACTTATTTCAGCCAAAAGTCAAGACCATTCACCCATTTATGCCTGGAGCACACAAACACGTCCTAGTTTGGCAATAATTTCTTAAACAGAGCATGTTTTATGTTTGGAAAAGAATGGGAGAAGTGTTGATATAAGTCCAACGGACACTTCTCAACTTTGAGATTTTGTGAATGTATATACTGAATTCTCAAGTAACTTCTGAAAGGTCCATCAATACCGATGGAAAGTGTCTACATCTCTGGGCATAAATGGGTGAAGATATACTACCTAATACTTGTGGTTTTTTAATGGGTGGCAGGGATTTTCAACATTTCTATACTTAATTTCAGTTCCATGAAAATTTTGATTCTCAAGAGCAAGAATGTGTTAATAAACTTAAATGCAATAAAAGGCCTTTCAGTTATGCTTTCACACTTGCCTTGAAAACAAAATGTGCCTTAGTGCAACAATTTTACCATGATTTTCAACATCGTTTACATGCGTCTCACATTTGGATTAAAGCTTTGAACAAACTTAACTCATGCTATTGGTGGCTAATTTTGGTACTACAAAATGAGGCAAAAAAGATGATAAATGACTTAAACCCTGGCGTATGGGTACTCGTCTGAGGGTGCTCAGTGAAGTAAAATGAAACCATTCCCGGTGTGATATGATCACTTCAAGGTGTCACATATTATTTGGACATGTTATTGAATTGAATAAAAACAAAAATTCATTTTGTCTCAATTTATTTCTTCCGAGCCCAATATAAATACATTGGATGCCTACAGATGAGGATAAAGATAATGGTGAGCTCAACCAATGATAGCAGTTAAGGGTCTGACACTTAGATTTTAGGCTAGGGGGCCCGAAAAAGCCTTTTGATAAAAAAAGAGTGGTCAAAAACTGGATTTCCGGTTAACATACATGCTTTTTTGAGCCCCTAGTCTGAAAAATCTAGGGAAAGTCTAACCCTGCAGTTACTGGTTGTTTTAACAGCAAAACCTAATTTGTGGCACCCAGAAAATGCACCACTTAAGTGTGTGTTTTTTTAAATTCAAAAAGGATTTAAGGATGACATATCCTAGAGGTCTACACGCCTGCAGAAGGCAAGGTCAAATCAGGAAGTACAGGCGAACTGGGATATGACGGACCACTGTACGACAGACTTTTGTCTATGACGAACGATATGCTTGGTCCAAGTCCCATGCATATCAAGTATGTGTCATATGTATATGACAGATTTTGCATATGACGGACCAATCACCCTGGTCCAATTGAGTCTGTCATATCCAAGTTTGCCTGTATAAGAAGTAATAAGGTGGATATTGGTAAAAGTATTGTGAGTTTATCAAATAAATAGATTTGTGGGTTATTCAGACATTTTGACATGTTTGGAAGGCAAGTCAATTTGTACTTTGAATGGTCATGAATTGACCATTGTTAGGCGTTTCTAAGTATTTATTGAACTACTTATAGGGTGCAACATAGGTTCTGAAACATTTTTTAAAGAGTTGGGCAAGCTGCCCCTGAAGTTTACTGGCCCCGCCACTCTGTTATATATAGGATGAATCCCCAAAATGGGTCTCGTTCTGCTTGCCCGATTGCCGTTTTTTGCCAAATTCACTTGCAATTTGCAACGGGGCAAGTGCTTATGTTGCACACTGACTTATGATGCCTAGAAATGATGATATTAGTCATTTATATTTTTCTCGTTATGGCCAGTGCTTCTCAAGTTTTTATTTTTTGCATGTAACAAATGCTATGATGGTGCATCCTCAAATAGATTTACTACTGCATCCACCTGACTGTCCTCATCAGTTACATTATCATTCTCTGCATCATGTTCAGTCCTTTCTTTAGGTTCTTTATCATGACTCAGATGTTGTTTTCTTTTTCTCCTGTATTCTCCCTTATTTTTCTTTGCTTGTTTCACCTCCACATCTTTTCCTGAACTCTCGACAAGTTGGGTGAAATTTGACTGAAATCTGTAAGGTAAAATTTCATTTAGTTGTGTATATGGAAGAACTTATAAATAATTGTAAATCACCAATATTATTTATTTAAAGTCTTTGCAAGTCACTGATATCTTTTATCATTGTCAATCACTGATATAACTTCATCGTTAATCACTTATACTAATAAATCTGCTGGATAATGGATGTTTATTATTATTCTTTTTATTTAATGCTACATTCAACTATAACAGTGTTCACTATCAAGTTGGGAAAATCAAAATAACATATCGCCGATACTTGCAGAGAATATTTTTCAAACAACATTTATATCAGAAATGAGTCCCCAAAGCTGTCATGCTTTTTGTTGTGCACCAAGGGAATGAGTAGGATATATTTTACTTAACAGAGAATATAAGTTTTGTATCCGTGTCCCCATAATTAAATATCAGTGGGTTTTAAAATGGCCTTTAACTAGGATCGGATAATTACCTTGCAATCCGTGCTAAGTTTTCATCCATTTTGTTATTGGCAAGCTGGGAAATGTAATCCAAATACTGAAAAAGACAATACAATCCATTTTGTAATTACTGGTTGTAATTTAAGAAACAAACTTTATTGTTTATCTCTTCATAAACCTTGTGCAATGTCAAAGCAAAGCCTCACTGGAATTAAGGTTATCAAGGTGGCATAAACATATGTGGTAATTATGCTTTCAAATAGTAAAGAATTGGAAATGAATAAGAAATAAACTGTTAAATTTGTGAATATATATTTATGCAGACATTGTTCACAAAACTTAATCTTATGAAAACTAAAAAAAACTTGATTCATGCAAATACTCAATTGATGTGTGTGATATTCATCTTACAGATTTACAAAAAGAAAATTAAATTAATTAAACCCTACTTCAAAACATCCTCCTCATATGTAATGAAAAGTTTTTCGGGTACATCATCCGCACAAAGAAATGCTAACGTTAAGAGACTTTGCTTTGACTAATTCTAACATTCAAAAATACTTTATCCACAAAGAATTTGCCTGAAATTTTGAAGTCTGAAACCTTTTGAATCATGTTCCTGAAGCAATAATGAACATTAACCCTTATGCTGCTGGTGGCTAATTAAGCCAATACAAATTGATGCAAAAAACATGCAAAATGACTGAAAACATGGTTTTCAAAAATCTTCACATCCTTGTCCTTTGGACGAAAGTAGCCACAGCATTGGAATGGAGTAAAAACACCACTCACCTCATCACCAACTAAAACTCTGCCTTGCGTTGACAAAGGAACATCTAGAGAGTGGGTGCTTCGAACAGCCTGAAAAACAAAAATTAGAATGTAATAAATCCACACATGCAAGCTGCACCCCTTAAATGACTAAACGTTCTAATGACACATTTCATATAAAATTATCAGAAAAGGTTCCAAGGGGGAATGGTGCTCAGAATAAATGCAACACCCCTCTTTCAAAAGAGGTCATATATGTGTATTATTCCTTAGTTAGTTTCTAATGCATTATAGACCAATGTCAGACAGTTCAAAGGGAACCCTAACAATTAATAGGCCAATATGCTACGCCCTTTATTACGATGATAGTCAAGCTTAAAGGATTTGTCTGATGAGTTTTTACATTATAACTGATAGAAAAACAATGATTTTATAAAAAAGGTATGAAAGGAATAATTTGTTCAAAGATAAAAAGAAGGTGAATTGAGAAAATGCAAGTTGGACTAACAAATGGAGTTTGATATCAACCCCTTGTCTCTGAACAATATGAATAATCATTGAATTAATAAAATGAAATGTCAAGGGCCAAAATTCTGATAATTTAAGATTTTAAATTCCAATTTTTTTCAACCCAATCAGCCCGGCAGAACCGAAAAAGACTATTTTACTAATTACCTTCTGAAAGTTTTGATAAAAGCTTCTTGTGGAAAACATCTGAACGAGATGTGTCAATCAAAATACACCAATAATTCTCCTTGAAATGTTAAGTGAAATATTCTGATTTCCCTAGTTATTTTCTAAGTATGATTGCACAGATGATGATGCTAGGAGAGCTCTAGGCATGAAAGGTAGTGTCCAACATACAAGGTACCCCTACTAGTCTGGACTAGGAAAAATCTGAAAAGGGGCCTGTAGGGATAGTAAATTCCCAACACTTGTAGCCTTACCAGACTAGTCCAAATTTACCAGTCATAATAAGATTGATTACTTGACACGTTGAAATTTTAGTTGGTGCCTACAGGAAGATCCAAGGGAATAGCATCTGTTTTTGTATACTTAGATAATAAAAAGGGTTAAGTTTTAAAAGTTATTTGGATTTTTAGGTAGGATCAGTACAGGTTGGGAGTAGGGCTAGTAGATACCAGGTACTTCTATCTTTACCAGGGTTGTAGACTTTTCTGGTTATTGTCAGACCCTGGAAGGGTTGAGAATTCCGCCCAGCCTTCAGATCTGCATTGAGGGAAGCGTTTAAAGAAATAAATAAGGAACAACAGGAGAAACTCACCGTGATAATTTTGCCCTTTTTCCCTACAGTAATTCCTGAGTTTCTAAAACCTGATGCAACCGCAACTGAATGCTGAAAACATACAATGACAAAAAAGTTCACACATTGCAATTAAGTGTGTATTGGCAGGAATTTTTCAATGACTGAGACCCTGCGCCAAATGCAGTATGGCCCTGTATTGGTAAATCAACCAGCAACTCTACACAAGCAATTTCTCCCTTTGCAAGTAATTCAAATACAATTCAACTGTAGCACCTTTGCAGAACTTCCCCATGCATATGTTAGTGATGTGTTTGCACTCTTTTTTTTACTTTTTCAAAGATTGTTTCATATCTTCTTTTCAATTTTAACGTATTCAGTGCATAGAATTATCAAATGCAATCACAAAATGTCTTTTCTCAAAGTATTTACTTAAATACAATGTATTTGAGTGAACGAGACAGTCTCTTATCATGTACAACTCACCAGACTTTGGGCAGCTTCTAATGTTTGGCACTGAACATGTAGAACAAAAGGTTCAAACTTGAACTCTGCATCACTGGTGATCTTCTTTACAGCAGCTCTCTGCAAGAAGAAGACTTTTATTTCTTTTTCATTCGGACATAGATTCATTGATTCAAAAACATTCTCCAACAATTACTTGTAAGATTGTTTTTAAGATTCGATTGTTACACATTACCGAGTGCTATCTATCTTATTAACTTTTATCACATCTCTGATCATCAACCAAAATAAAAAAGGCCTGATTTAATGAATGTAACTTATTATCTGAAAGAAAAAGAATCTCCAAATATTTTCTAATCTATGCTTTATTTCCAGATTATTTGCATAAGTATCAGACATTTTAGATTGGAAGAGGGTATTTCTAATTCATAGTGTGGTCCTGAACAGTTACTCTCATTTTATCACAAAGAGGTGATTCTTTTAGGCTGCAAAATCTATACAGATATTCATGAGATAAAAAAAAACACATGGAATAGCCAATTAACGTTTTCAAAATTCTTTGGTAATTCAATGAAACAAACAACTTCTACCACCTTCCACAGTGTGGTACATGTATGTGCATACCTCATACTATATAAGCTTTTAAAGCATAGATTAAGATTTTTCAATTATGCAATTTTCTTAAAAATCAACCCGCCTGACATCTAATACTCACCACTTCATCTTGCTCTACTTTCTGATGAGACATAAGAAGCCAGCCGCAGCCCTTCTTTTTCACCTGGCTGGCATTGTCCTAAAAAGAGAAAGAAGTGAAGAGAAATAAATACTTCTTTCCAAAAGAAAACAAATCCAATTTCATCCAAGATCATAATGAAAATTAAATTGTGAAGAATTGTTTCAAAATTGTCAAAAATTTCAGGATTGATCATTGGATCAATTAGCGGTCAGTTGATGATGATGGGTGGTCAGTTAAAAATGGAAATGTCATGGCAGCGTGCTAAATTAGTAATTACATTGCATACAAATCCCATTTCATCCAAAATTATAAAGAAAATTAAATTGTAAAGAATTGTTTCAAAATTGTCAAAAATTTCAGGACTAATCATTTGTTCAATTAGCGGTCAGTTGATGTTGAAGGGTGGTCAGTTAAACATGGAAATGTCATGGCAGCGTGCTAAATTTGTAAATACATTGCATATAATATTTAGCATGTACTTTAGTACAGTCAGTGATTTAGCAAGGATTTATAAACTGGGTGCCTAAAATTGGCAGTTGTAAAATTTTTGGGCGTCCAAATTTTTAAGGGGGATCACAATATACTCATATTTTAACCATAAACATGTATAAATTCATGAAAATAAGGCATGATATCATTAATCAATGTCAGCGGAATTATAAGGAGATTGAAATACAGATTTTTAGAAATTGCACACTGGAAAATCTGGGTGTCCTGAGGGGTTCTTTTGAAGGGTTTGGGTGTCCAAAAAGGCACCCAGACGCCCTGCTGGCTAAGACCATGCATGAGTCTGTGTATTGTATAGAATTAAATCCGTCACTAGTTTAATGGATGAGTTTGACTGTACATATTAACATATCAACCTTATAATTGAATTTTTCCATCTCCGTATAATTCCCATGACATTGTTTAATGATATCATGCCTTATTTTGATGAATTTATACATGTTTATGGTTGAAATATGAGTATATTGTGATTCCCCTTAAAAATTTGGACGCCCAAAAATTTTACAACTTCCAATTTTAGGCACCCAGTTTCTAAATCCTGGCTAAGACACTGGACTCATGTTCCAATTTTTTACACTACAGGACTAGTGCCGTATAGGGAAGGCCCGTCAGAGTAACAATAGCATAGGGCCGTAACGTTACGGCACGGAGGGCCTACTTGCTCGGCAGACAGCTTACCACTTAGCAGCTTAGATGAAGAAAAGAATAGGTAACGAGGGACCAATTACTATATATGCGCTGTAGTGAGGGGCTAGACACGACAGCCGTTTCTGATCTGGCAATCAGCGTGAGGTCACGAGGCAAAAAGGACCAATCAGTACTCTCGTATCATTTACATTAAAGAGAAACCTGTACGCCAGCATCATCTGAGCATGCGCAGAGCACAACTTTTAGGCTATTGGTTGAGGCTAGCCTGTTCCGGTTGACCGGCTGGTTTCATATCCACTTGTTTTTATCTATCTGAGCACTTAGTTACAACAGTAACTCATAGCGAGTGAAGCTCGGAAAGGCCGCAGGCCTTTCGTGAAGCCTCGCAGTCAGTCAATTGAGCGTGAGTGTATATGACGTCACTATAAGAAATACATACACAGACCCAGAAAGTTGTCACCGTCCAACAATATGGTCCAACGTGCGGACGACTTCCGTTCTGGAGGATTTCTTTAGTTGGTAAAGTAACGACCGATTTCATTGGTCGACAATGACGTAATGTACAGTACAATAACAAACATGCCCTCCCATTGGATGAAATGTACGAATGCACGTGCGTGAATGAAAGTGGCCGCTACTAGAGACTTCCGGCCGCCATCTTGAGGAGATCGACTGAGCGTCTGCTCGTGAAAATATTCTAATTAAAATCACCTTTTCGCCGAGCAAGACTCATTGGAAATGGGTTCAGGTTTTCGTTGACCGTTTTTACTAATACTGTATGAAAGTTTTGTATGAGTGCTGTGCAGATTCTGGTAGGATTGGAGCAGATTGTTGAGCGACATAGACAAAAGTAGAGCGTGGCTGCGGATTTTCGGCGGGAAATTCGTAAGTAGAAGAAAGTTGAATCTGATCGACTGGTTTAGAATTTGATGAGTGAAGTTATTGAGTGAACTTTTATTGTGCAGTGTTGGGAGTCTTTTGACAGAATTTAGCATGCATATTAACAAATTTGAGGTACTTGAAAGAAAATCTATAGAGGCTAGGCAATACTAGTACATGTAATTGAATGATAATGGTAAAAAGTCTTCTAGGTCTAAATATGGATATTGAAGAATCTCAAGGTTGAGGAGATAGTTGCATAGGGGATTAGAGCGTGGCTGAGTAGAAGAAAGTTGAATCAGATTGACTGGTGTAGAATTTGATGAGTGAAGGTATTGAGTAAACTATTATAGTGCAGTGTAGGATCGAGACTTTTGACCGTTGATAGACAGTATTTAGCATACATATTAATAAGTTTGAGGTGCTTGAAAAGAAGGATAAAGAGTGGATCCCAAGGTTGAGTTATTGAAGAGATAGCTGCATCTGAGCAGATTGTTGATTGGCATAGATAAACATAGAGGGTGACTGAGTAGAAGAACGTTGAATCGGATTGACTGGTTTAGAATTTGAAGAACAAACTTATTGAGTGAACTATTATAGTGTATGATCGAGACTTATGAATGTAGATAGACAGTATTTAGCATGTACATATCAATTAGTTTGAAAGAAATTTTATAGAGGATGGGCAATACAGAAGAAGATAGCACATGTAATTGGTAAGGAGATAGTTGCATAGAGCGTGGCTGAGTAGAAGAAAATTGAATCTGATTGACTGGTTTAGAATTTGATGAGTGAAGTTATTGAGTAAACTATTATAGTGCAGTGTAGGATCGAGACTTTTGACCGTAGATAGACAGTATTTAGCATACATATTAATAAGTTTGAGGTACTTCAAAAGAAGGAGAAGGAGTGGATCCCAAGGTTGAGTTAGTGAAGAGATAGTTGCATCTGAGCAGATTGTTGATTGGCATAGATAAACATAGAGCGTGACTGAGTAAAAGAACGTTGAATCGGATTGACTGGTTTAGAATTTGATGAGCGAACTTATTAGATGGCCGAACATTGACGTACTGGACCTGTAGGAGGATAATCGTATTGCAAAAGTTATTTTGGAGATGGGCTGCATTACAAGGTTGAGTCAATTGAGAGAATTGCATCAGAGATTGCCTTTACAAGGTTTTTTAGTGCGAGGAAGGATTGCTCTGCGGAAGTTACTTGGAGATGGATTGCACCACGCGGTTGAGTGGATTGGGTGACAACTACATCAGAGTTTGCTGAAGGTACTGTTGGGAGAGGGAGATGACTGCTTCATGTTGTACTGGAGGAAGATTGCATTGCACAAGTTACTTAGAGATGGATTGCATCAAAAATGAGGTTGAGTAAATCAGTAGATTGAGAGAGGAAACGAGGTGTTAAAAGATTAAATGTGTTGTACAGGATGAGTGCACCACAGAGATCAGTGTTTTGGATGCTAGCATCATTTAGGTGGAGTCTTAGGGAGATGATTGGGACAAAATGGCGGTTAAGTTATTTGGAGGTGATAATCGATTGCATCACGGATGGAGAGGACAATCACAGAGTGAGAGAAGGGGTTTGCTTAATTTGGAGATGATTACATGAAAAGGTTATTTCAACTTTTGTGATGAAGGGGACGATTGCATCACTCAGATTATTGAGTATATATATATGTGTGTGTGTATGACTGAATGTTCTTTTGTTTGATTTTACCTTTTGAAGTTGCTGTTCTTTTTCACTTTGAAATTGTTCCATGTTTATACCCTAATAACAAGATATGTAAGACTAGAAGGGACCCTACAACTAACAAACACCTGTTCAAATGGAGTCACAGTCATTGTGATGGAATAAGTGACGGGCAAAAAAGTTGATGTATGTGAGAAGGGTTTCCCTAACCACTAAACGGGGGGTAGGGGAGTAGGGCGCCACCCCTAGGTCAGGGGACCCAACAGTTAGTTAGAGACCTGGGAAAGGGGACCCCTCGGTAGCTCCCCTGTAGTGGGGTGAGCCCGCGAGCCAAAGCGGTTGCCGATCATTACCTACCTACCCTACATGTATATCCACGTTAAAACTTAATTTCTCGCCCGTCCGTGGCTCAATTCTAATGTAGTTTAGAACCGCCAGAATTCATTACACCGACCATTGATTACACTTTAAAATCGGCTCGCTTCCTGGCCATACCACGCCGTGGCCGCTACTTTATCCAAGTTAAAACAGAATTTCTCGCCTGTCCGTGGGTCGATAGAACCGCCAGAATTCATTCTACTGGCCATTGAATTCTCGTCAAAATCAGTTGCGAAATATGAATGAAAGTGGCCGCTACTACATGTATATCCACGTTAAAACTAAATTTCTCGCCCGTCCGTGGCTCAATTCTCGGCTCGCTTCCTGGCCATACCACGCCGTGGCTGCTACTATATCCAAGTTAAAACTGAATTTCTCGCCTGTCCGTGGGTCAATTTTAATGCGGTTTAGATCGATAGAACCGCCAGAATTCATTCAACTGGCCATTGAATTCTAGTCAAAATCAGTTGTGAAATATAAATTTTAAGTTTAAAATCGTAATGTTTTGTATGCCATTAATTTACGGTCAATCAATGCTGTATTTTGGTCAGAAGTAAAAAAAAAAATGAAAAAATCCAAAGCTTCGCTCGCTTCCTGGCCATGCCAGCGTCATTACAGGACATGGAAGTTCGAAAAAAAATATTGTACTTGACTAGAAAACTTCATATATTCTGAAAATAGACCTTTCAAAATGTGTAAAAAAGTTTAATTTTTTTTCATTTTGTCATGCCAACCCCCCGGGGACTAGCCAATTACCTGTAATTTATGATCACCTGGGGTCTGGACAGGACAATAAGAAAAATCCCTCTATTTTTTATCTAGTAATTGAAATAAAACTTTTTTTCTACAAATTAGAAATATGTATACCAGTAGTAAAATTTGATCTATTAGAGTGTGCCCTATAATCATAAAATATTGATTTATGGTTCATTTTTGATTGGAAAAATCCAGTCTCCTACATTTGAGATGCTATTTTTTCATTAATTTTCTTATTTCAAATGATGATATCATAATTTTCACAACCTACCCTCTCTATACCAGTATCTTCCATGTGGCATGAATTATTTTGACCAAGGCCATGATGGGGGGTGCTACCACCCCCTGGATATTTGTCCTGTCCAGACCCTGCTGGGGTGCGGACAGGAAAAATGGGGTCTGGACGGGACAACGATATGCATATGTTTGGAAATAAATAGCAAATGTAGAAAATCCTTTTCCATAATTGACTCAGGAACATACTACTGAATGGAATTAACATATATGACAATTTTTGCAGATAACCTGATACAAACAATACCAAAATAGTTGCTAAATGAAATTTAGGAAATTGGATTTTCCGTACACCCAATCCCTAGTAACTGCCAGGTGGGATAGGTTATTCAGTTACATCCAGTCTCAATATACAGATTCATATTGTTATTTAAAATTGGAATAGGTGCTTATTAAAATGCATTGACTCAATTTATTAATAGGCTGGTAACATCTGCAAGAAGCCATTTATTTTATTATCATCAAGGCGACTAATATAGAGAAGAGTAGGAAAAGTAACTAGTACTTTAACCCCTTGCAGACAAATAGTTCATTAAATGTTTGTTTATTTTTTATTAAGGTTTGAGCTGTTAGAGTGACAGCTCACTACCCTAAATGATTATCTGTCAATTACCTGTTATTGCAATCTACCATTCCCATGTGAGTAACATGTATTGACCATCCTAATTGAAGGGGTGCCACCCTTTGGGGATACTTGTTAATTACAATAGACCAATCCAATTATGTTGTACATAAATACCTGAACATGGAATGAGCAAGCAGACAGGGAGACAGTGAATAGACAGAGCTGGAGTTTCATGATGATGGTTTAGGCTATCGACTTGAATCAATATGTAAAACTACATATAATTAGTCAAGTGTACTCTCTGACCTATCCCCACCATAACACCTGCGTTAAAGACCCCTTGATAAGTCACAAATTTCCCTGTGACAGCAGTTATAATCCTGTATACTAGCGCTAGACTGAAATGTATTTCCTGTCCTGACTGACTTCCTCTTAGGAAGTTGTGTGTATTTCAGTATCCTATCTTGACTCAATTCCCATAAGGGAGTTTTAAATCATTATTTCCTACCAGCAAGATTAACCAGAGTATAACTTACAAATCATTAAATATATTGTACTGTGAATTGATCATGAGGGCTGAATGATAGGGTAGTGAGTTAGTACATTACACTTTAAACTACGGTATGATTATATTCAGCTCTCAAAACCAGCTACTATGTTTAATTTTGATTCAGATGTTGAGAGTCCTTCTGAAGTCCATTACCAATGACAATGATATATAGATTTCTATGTGTATTTCATTGAAATTATCTTTCGCAAATATGTTAATAAGAAGGCATTATTTTGAAGGCAAAGATGTAAAAATGTTAGGTAAAAGAACTGACTATACATATTTCTTAACTTAAATGATCGCCTAATGAAACATATTCTTGGTACTTGATTATTCCAGTAATAGCAGATTTTTATCTTTATATGTACTACTAACCTAAGTTGAATGTTGAATAGAGTAATCTTATTAGGGAAAAAGCTTCTCTTCATCTGTTATTAGATAATTATCTGCTCCAGACAAATATGTCCTGTCCAGATCCAGACCTCATGTCCTGTCCAGACCCCTAAAGAGAGTTACAAAATGTGGCAAAATTCTATGAGCGCTTAGGAATTTTATTTTTTTCAACGTATTGAAGTTGACTTAAGAACCTTCTCTAAATAACTGCATTATGTGTTTTAAGAAGAAAGTTTCTGATTAGAAGGATTTTTTACTTATGTGTTGGTACCAGAAAACCATGTCTGAATGATGTCCTGTCCAGACCCTTTTTGAATTGACTATTATTTCAGTCAAACTAAAATATTTTCAAACAAACTTTTTTGTAAAAGATGTATTTGTGACTAAAGATTCACACAGGTTCAAAACCATTTTTGAAATTCTACCATATTTTGGATGAAATAAGTTTTTCTCTTCAAAATGTCCTGTCCAGACCCAAAACGGATACTGTGATATGACCTTAACTAAAATATATTAGCCCTGGTGATAAGCAATCCTTGGGCTTGGCCAAAATGGGCCTACAGCCATGCTGAAGCTCTCAATTATCGCCCAACGGTGAAGCTTCAAATCAACCATCATGTTTTACCTCTTCGACAATACACACACGGCCAGAACAGGAACTCGTCGTAAAATACTGTACTTGGTCATTAATCTGCTGGATTAAATCAACGATTGGAGCGTCGACACTTCCTTTCCGACTAAGATCAAGTCCGGATAGAGCTGCGAGTTTTTGTTTACGGAAGATATCCATCACGTGATTGGTGGGCGCTTTCAATTAGACAAACCGGTCTTCCGAAGAGGTGTACGTTTTTTGCGCGTGGATGGCAAGCCAAAGTAGAATAATACTCATAAAAATATTTTCATTTGAAAAAATCCTTTCAGTAAAACAATTTTATTACTAGAGAACAAATTCCACATTTGAATACTTTTTCTTTCAATAAAAAACTCAATATATACAAAACACGATATGTATATATATATATATATATATATATATATATATATATATATATATATATATATATATATATATATATATATATATATATATATATATATATATATATATATATATATATATATATATATTTATATATATATATGTATATATATATGTATATGCACATGTATATACATATGTATATACATATGTATATACATACTAGTATATATATACATATGTATATACATACTAGTATATATATATATATATATATATATATATATATATATATATATATATATATATATATATATATATATATATATATATATATATATATATATATACATATATATATATATATATATATATATACATATATATATATATATATATATACATATATATATATATATATATATATATATACATATATATATACATATATATATACATATATATATACATATATATATACATATATATATACATATACATATATATATATATATATATATATATATATATATATATATATATATATATATATATATATATATATATATATATATATATATATATATATATATATATATACAAAACATAGTGGAAGTATTAATTCAAAACTAATAGGGATAGTATTTTCTCTTTTGCCTTAAAAGACTTGAATTCCACTAGCACATGTCCATACACAAAAGCTTAGATGACCAAACACAAGTCTTCATCCAAGACAAAAGGAACGATTTTCATACCAGAGAACAAATTTAAATATATTTTCCGTTCAGTCAAATATATATCTGTGAATAAGTTGGCACTGGAAAATGTTAGGATCTGTAGATTACGCATAACCTGTTTGATGGGCGAAATGTCCCGTAAATAAGACCCATTCTACATGCATCCGATATTTCAATTACGATTTTCCCAGAACAAACTAACAGACTGTAAAACAGTGCAAACGTTTGTCAGCAAGTTGAAGTAATCCGATAACTAGGCCTAGGCTTTATAGATTTAGTATTCTGAAGGACACCTGTCTTCGCACGAACTAAAATATGTACACAAGTACTGGACCTGTTACTGGTTTATAAAAATCACGTATAACTATATATGTGTAGTGCGACCAAGACGTTTCTATGGTTACCTGTATTGACCTGCTTGCTTGCAAGGTACTAAATGCACATACGAAAAACCATCAAGGTGATGAGTACCATTGACATCTAGTAAAAAGCCCCGTCCTCACACCAGCATAAACATTTATCACAAGATGTATCTCCAGGTTCTTGGGTGTTATCGCTAAAACTTTCAATGTTATGGCCCGTAAAAATCTTTAGCAGCAAGGAAATTTATTTTGGGCCAAGTCAATGATATCTCTGAGGCAACTCTGAATCCACAGTGACAAGCACCTGTGTAAGTAATGAGATTATGTCATTTGAGTGAAAAGTTGTAAATATTGAAATGAAATAGAATATGGGTTGACAAAGGATGGTTAGCTATGATATTCTGTTCCTGATAACACCAAGAACTTGGACATACTAGTATTGTTATATGATTATGCTGCTGTAAGGTATGTTTTGGGACGGGGCGTTTAAC
>OZ012685.1:29090560-29120589 GCA_963942565.1 Maea johnstoni | reverse complement strand
TCCTTAGTTAGTTTCTAATGCATTATAGACCAATGTCAGACATTTCAAAGGGGAACCCCCTAACAATTAATAGGCCAATATGCTACGCCCTTTATTAAGACGATAGTCAAGCTTAAAGGATTTGTCTGATGAGTTTTTACATCATCACTGATAGAAAAACAATGATTTTATAAAAAAAGGTATGAAAGGAATAATTTGTTCAAAGACAAAAATAAGGTGAATTGAGAAAATGCAAGTTGGACTAACAAATAGACTTTGATATCAACCCCTTGTCTCTGAACAATATGAATAATCATTGAATTAATAAAATGAAATGTCAAGGGCCAAAATTCTGATAAGTCAAGATTTTAAATTCTAATTTTTTAAAACCCAATCAGCCCGGCAGAACCGAATAAGACTATTTTAGTAATTACCTTCTGAAAGTTCTGATAAAAGCTTCTTGTGGAAAACATCTGAACAAGGTGTGTCAATCAAAATACACCAATAATTCTCCTTGAAATGTTAAGTGAAATATTCTGATTTCCCTAGTTATTTTCTAAGTATGATTGCACAGATGATGATGCTGGGGGAGCTCTAGGCATGAAAGGTAGTGTCCAACATACAAGGTAGCCCTACTAGTCTGGACTAGGAAAAATCTGAAAAGGGGCCTGTAGGGATAGTAAATTCCCAACACTTGTAGCCTTACCAGACTAGTCCAAATTTACCAGTCATAATAAGATTGATTACTTGACACGTTGAAATTTTAGTTGGTGCGTACAGGAAGATCTAAATGAATAGCATCTGTTCTTGCATACTTAGCTAATAAAAAGGGTGAAGTTTGTTTTAATAGTCATTTTGATTTTCATGTAGGACAGGCTTGTAGAATTTTCTGGTTATTGTCAGACCTGGAAGGGTTGAGAATTGAGATACTCAGCATGTGTTCATTTCATGCTCCGCCCAGCCTTCAGATCACCATTGAGGGAAGCTTTTAAAGAAATGATTAAGGAACAACAGGAGAAACTCACCGTGATGATTTTGCCCTTTTTCCCTACAGTAATTCCTGAGTTTCTAAAACCTGATGCAACCGCAACTGAATGCTGAAAATACATACAATGACAAAAAAGTTCACACATTGCAATTAAGTGTGTTCTGGCAGGAATTTTTCAATGACTGAGACCCTGCACCAAATGTAGTATGGCCCTGTATTGGTAAATCAACCACCAACTCTACACAAGCAATTTCTCCCTTTCCAAGTAATTCAAATACAATTCAACTGTAGCACCTTTGCAGAACTTCCCCATGCATATGTTAGTGATGTGTTTGCACTCTTTTTTTACTTTTTAAAACTAAAACTCACAGTTAGAAAGATGGGCGATCAAAGACTGTTTCATATCTTCTTTTCAATTTTAACGTATTTAGTGCATGGAATTATCAAATGCAATCACAAAATGTCTTTTCTCAAAATATTTGCTTAAATACATTGTATTTGAGTGAACCAGACAGCCTCTTTTCATGTACAACTCACCAGACTTTGGGCATCTTCTAATGTTTGGCACTGAACGTGTAGAACAAAAGGTTCAAACTTGAACTCTGCATCACTGTGATCTTCTTTACAGCAGCTCTCTGCAAGAAAAAAGACTTTTATTTCTTTTTCATTCGGACATAGATTCATTGATTCAAAAATATTCTCCAACAATTACTTGTAAGATTGTTTTTAAGATTCAATTGTTACACAATACCGAGTGCTATCTTATTAACTTTTATCACATCTCTGATCATCAACCAAAATAAAAAAAGGCCTGATTTAATGAATGTAACTTATTATCTGAAAGAAAAAGAATCTCCAAATATGTTCTAAGCTATGCTTTATTTCCAGATTATTTGCATAAGTATCAGACATTTTAGATTGGAAGAGGGTATTTCTAATTCATAGTGTGGTCCTGAACAGTAACTCTTATTTTATCACAAAGAGGTGATTCTATTAGGGCTGCAAAATTTATGCAGATATTCATGAGATAAAAAAAACACACATGGTATAGCCAATTAACGTTTTCAAAATTATTTTGTAATTCAATGAAACAAACAACTTCTACCACCTCCCACAATGTGGTACATGTATGTGCATACCTCATACTATATTAGTTTTTAAAGCATAGATTTTTCAATTATATAATTTTCTTGAGAATCAACCCGCCTGACATCCAACACTCACCACTTCATCTTGCTCTACTTTCTGATGAGACATAAGAAGCCAGCCGCAGCCCTTCTTTTTCACCTGACTGGCATTGTCCTAAAAAGAGAAAAAGGTGAAGAGAAATAAATACTTCTTTCCAGAAGAAAACAAATCCCATTTCATCCAAAATCATAATGAAAATTAAATTGTGAAGAATTGTTTCAAAACTGTCAAACATTTCAGGACTGATGATCACTCACTGATCATTGGATCAATTAGCGGTCAGTTGATGATGATGGAAGGTCAGTTAAAAAACTCATAACTAAAATAAAATATATTCTCCCTGGTGACAAGCAATCCTTGGCCTTGGCCAAAATCTTGAAAATGGGCCTACAACCATGCTGAAGCTCTCAATTATCGCCCAACGGTGAACCTTCAGAGAAACCATCATGTATTTACCTCTTCGACAATACACACACGGCCAGAACAGGAACTAGTCGTAAAATACTGTTCTTGATCATTAATCTGCTGGATTAAATTAACGATTGGGAGCGTCGACACTTCCTTTCCGACTAAGATCAAGTCCGGATAGAGCTGCGAGTTTTTGTTTACGGAAGATATCCATCACGTGATTGGTGGGCGATTTCAATTAAACAAACCGGTCTTCCGAACAGGTGTACGTTTTTTGGCGTGGATGGCAAAGTAGAATAATACACATAAAAATATTTTCATTTGAAAAAATCCTTTCAGTAAAACAATTTTACTACTAGAGAACAAATTCCACATTCGAATACTTTTTCGTTCAATAAAAAAACTCAATATATACAAAACACAATATATATATATATATATATATATATATATATATATATATATATATATATATATATATATATATATATATATATATATATATATATATATATATATATATATATATATATATATATATATATATATATACATATATATATATACATATATATATATTTATATATATATATATATATATATATATATATATATATATATATATATATATATATATATATATATATATATATATATATATATATATATATATATATATATATATATATCCAAAACACAATGGAAGTATTAATTCAAAACTAATAGGGATAGTATCTTCTTTTTTGCCTTAAAAGACTTGAATTCCACTAGCATATGTCCATACACAAAAGCTTAGATGACCAAACACAAGTCTTAAACCAAGACAAAAGGAATGATTTTCATACCAGAGAACAAATTTAAATATATTTTCCGTTCAGTCAAATATATATCTGTCAATAAGTTGGCACTGGAAAATGTTAGGATCTGTAGATTACGCATAACCTGTTTAATGGGTGAAATGTCCCGTAAATAAGACCCATTCTACATGCATCCTATATTTCAATTACGATTTTCCCAGACCAAACTAACAGACTGTAAAACAATGCAAACGTTTGTCAGCAAGTTGAAGTAATCCGATAACTAGGCCTAGGCTTTATAGATTAAGTATTCTGAAGGACACCTGTCTTCACACGAACTAAAATATGTACACAAGTACTGGGCCTGTTACTGGTTTATGAAAATCACGTATAACTATATATGTGCAGTGCGACAAAGACGTTTCTATGGTTACCTGTATTGACCTGTTTGCTTGCAAGGTACTAAATGCACATACAAAAAAACATTAAGGTGATGAGTACCATTGACATCTAGTAAAAAGCCCCGTCCTCACACCAGCATAATCATTTATCACAAGATGTATCTCCAGGTTCTTGGGTGTTATCGCTAAAACGTTCAATGTTATGGCCCGTAAAAATCTTTAGCAGCAAGGAAATTTACTTTGGGCCAAGTCAATGATATCTCTGAGGCAACTCTGAACCCACAGTGACAAGCACCTGTGTAAGTTATGGGATTATGTCATTTGAGTGAAAAGTTGTAAATATTGAAATGAAATAGAATATGGGTTGACAAAGGATGGTTAGCTATGATATTCTTTATCTGATAACACCAAGAACCTGGAGATATTGTTATATGATTATGCTGCTGTAAGGTATGTTTTGGGACGGGGCTTTTAACTAACTTTTAACGCTGAACGGTCCGCCCGTAGCAATGTTTTCATTTGGATCTTAGAGTTTTGCATATATCAACAGCCCCGATGTTGTATGGGAGTTCACGGGCGCTGAATACGCTGATTCCAATCCTTTTCAGATTAGTGTTTGGTATTTACAATGAGTTATTGGTAATTAATTGTTAAGTCCTTCTACCTATCTCTTTGATTAGTTATTCCCTCAAGGCTAATGCATAAAACGAGCACATACACATAACTGCACGCATTTAAAAGTCAAAATGCAGGATCTTGAACTTAATCCTTTTTCCTGATGGGCAGGCAGTGAGGGTCTATTAAAACTGGTATTTCGTGGACATTTTTATGACGAGTGATTACTAATATCAAGCATGACCGAACCATCCAGCTTAATTAAATAAGGAAACCACGCTACAGCACAGACTAAAAATGAACAAATACCCCAAATGATTTTACCTTAACCTTAATCATGTTAACTACTACATGTCTAAAAGGTACACGACAGAGCATTTTCTCCAGGTGTAATTATAAGAGCACCACAGTTCACGACATAATTGATGAAATTTAAATTTGAAGAGTACCTCTAAAATTTATATATATATGTTAACTTTGTTTTTGTATAAATTCAAATTTTCCATATTTAGAAATGGAATGAAAAGAATATTCTCCTCAGATACTCTGAGTATGGCAAAATATAAAATATACGAGAGACATTGAATTTCACTGCATTGGGGCGTGGGTGTAACACCTCCCGCTTAACATCAATACAGTACAATGTATATCAACACTCTATCATTTATTAGTTTTAACATCTAAGACTTAATATTCTCCCGATATATTCCGTACTTAATAGCGTAATGTAAGTTCTCTATTTATATCATTGAAAGCAAATCTCTTAATATGTTTAGGTATAAGATAAACCAGATCACACAAAGATGTAACAAAATGCTTTTATTTCAGTTGCATTCGACCAAATTCCAATTTCCTTTTAATCAAAGTCATTTTCAAAATCGATCATGGTTAGAATACCAGGAATACATATATTTTTGTGTCTATATATATATATATATATATATGGATATTAAATACATCATTAAAGATAAGTTGTAGAAGTGTAATATAGATGGTCGATGACAACATTACCTGTATTGGTTGTAATAAATCGTGTAATCATAACTAAAACGACTCAGCCCAGATCTACTTGTATCAGCCGCATTCATTATTGCCTACATCCGATTTGCTTCGGACATGAGCTGACTCGTCTTAAAGGTAAGTGATTCCTTTGATCAGAACCACTACTTATCGCATTATGCTAGATATTTACGTATGAAAAGACAATATATTACTTTACAGTTCATTATATATATATATATATATATATATATATATATATATATATATATATATATATATATATATATATATATATATATATATTTATATATATATATATATATATATATATATATATATATATATATATATATATATATATATATTCATATATTTATATATAATGAACTGTAAAGTGATATACATACACGCATACGGCGAAACAAACATTTAAATTCAAATAATAAGTTTAAATCATAGTAAATTTACAGAATGGCTTGTATTCATAGATTACTGCCACTTGTGAAATAAGAAATTTAAGAAGCATGAGGCGTGTTTTATTGTATTTTATTGGCACTTGGCCGACACTGTACAGTCTTGTGCGTCAAACTATTTTTTGAGTTGCTTGACCACTATGACCTTCGGGAAGAGGCCCAAATGAGACAAACATGTTTGACCTCGGTCTAACGCACAACAATTCATGCAAGAGCGACTTCCATCGGTGTCAAAAAGCGAATTTGCCACTTAAAAATACCTGCTGGCGATTGATTTGAAATTGTAGACGCCTAAGGCATGTACATTGTATTCCATCGGCACATGACCGAAACTAAACAATCTTGTGCATTCAACTGCTGGAAGTTTGCATTATCTGCAGGAAAAAGAAATTTGTTATCATGTTAAGATGAGAACCCAATTTAAGATAGTGTTAGTAAATTACTTTGCAATCATGCGCTAAAGAAAGAATGTTCATGGCAAGTTTAACACACCTATTTGTTGACCTTTTTTCTACTTTATCACGGTCGAAAGCTCTAATGCCCCTTGGCTCCAACATGCTACACATATGCCCTATCCATATAGACACAACAACATCCAGAGAATGTTTTAAACCGAATAACGGACACACATACCAGGGGCGGATACAGGCCTGAATTTGACTGGTGCCATAACTGAAAATGGCCACCAGGCACCATAGGTGCTAGGGACTAGTGGTCGGGTGTCTGGGGGCCGCTCAAGACCCCATAAGCCCAAGGATTTTCGACGCTCTGAGATGTATTCTCAGCCACTCGTGGCACTTAAAATTATAAATTTTATTGACTTACTTTTCAAAGATTTTCATTTTGTTTCTAGTATTTCTTAGCCATATACTGAACCACTCATTACTCACTACTGATCTTTGGAATAAATTTCATAATATAAGGCTAATTTATGGGTAAAATAAATCTTTATTTCTGAAACTGTAGTGATTGCTTACATTACACTACACATGCAATATCCCCACAGGGCGGGGATAGTGAATACCTCCAAAATCCTCCTTAAAACTTTCCCAATACTTGATTTTGATTAGCCCATCGGCCATCAAACAGTGAGCAAACAAATAAAATTAGATCTTGTCATTGTCCAAATCAAAACAATAAAAGTTTAATTTAAAAAAAATTCAATTATTTAATGCCCACATGGCTAGAAAATATGGTTCACAAAATGTGCCCCAGGGGTGGGGATAAATGATAAAAAAAATGTGCCCTATGGGTTGGGACTATGCTAAATAGGGCAGAAGGTCAGAACACTATTCTCCCCCCCCCCCCCTCCTGTCCAGGGGATTCAATTAACTGGTGCATTTACCTAGTTAATCCTGAATACACTCCATCCAAAACTGGCAAAAGAGCAATTGGATACCAATATATGTTGACCAGTATAGTCTACCATTAATGTTCAAATAAACCGAATAGAAGACTATAAACCGAATACCTTTACAATGCCACCTCCTAAAAATATTCATGATTTCCTAAAAATCTGATCCTTGAAATGTTTATACTTGTATACCAAGTTCCCAAAGTCACCTTCTACTTTAAAGTGAAAAGATGGCTTCAGTTGTCCGGCTGCGTCATGACTCGCAACACTCCAACCATGGTTGCATGGTGCTTAACAGCGCTCCTAGCGGCGAGTATAATCACGTGTTTGCCAGGGATTGATAATCATCTCCACAGGGAATTACTATCTCTCCCGGCCGATATCTGCCGTCCTTATCAATTCCCCATGGAGACTAATTATGTCTGGCGAGAACAATGTTCAGATGACTGCCTCCTCTTCCTTAATCCACCCGTCCCAAGGGGGTTTTAAGGTGGCAAGCCTGTGGAAGCCTGTTTTGAGATATATGTATTATGTTAATGAACCGGGTCTTACCCTCCTTATGAAAAAAACCCATAGCTCTACCCCACTCCAAACTCCATGAAATGTGAAATTTGTTTGTGTGACAGCTGATAAATCAGGAAGCAGGCTCAAGCCATGCTGCCATGTTTTGGTCATGTGACCAATTAGCTGATAAGCCCCTCCCACCTGCCAAGTGAAGATGAGGCAGGAAATGGAATGGCACCACAGATAATGATGTTTTGATTAATTCAAAAATAGTGTATTGGGGGTTAGTCTTAATCAAAATGTGGCTCCGGCTGTTTGAGAAAAACAGGAAACATCCCAGTTTTGGGGCTTCAAGTAAAAGAAATGTGTGTATTTGATGGGAAAACCTGGACTTTTGGGAGGATGTTGGGTCAATCCGTCTCATATCTTCAGCTGGAACAGACACTCTATGCTCTATGGATAACTAACAATATAAAAGAAGTGACTCCTTATATACAAGACTCACTATAAGATTTTTATGATTAACTAGATAATATATTGTACAATGTATATAATGAATGTCGTTTTGATAATATTTATAAGTATATTTATGTTTGTATTTGGTCCATTATAAGCCTTCGTGGCTGGCCGGATTTTTAACACTTGGTATTGTATGTAATGAATGTCATTATCTGGATTGGACAATAAACTATTTATCAACAACAACAACTAACAATACTATAGTATTTATCAACTTGGTTTCATCTTCAAACACAAGTTTTTCTCAAACAATAATACAGCAATCATGATATAGTTACCCAAAGTACAATAACACCAATATAATTTGGCTATTAACTAATTGAAGCCTGGATTGTATTTTACACAACAATTGTCGTCAATTCAGTTGGAGACACAAAGGAGATTGAAATTGCAGGTGAATAATTGGGTTTATTGATAGATTAGCACTGTGGCTTCAGTTCTGAGGAAATAGATACAGGTATGTGTGGTGTCATAATCCCCTCAGGACTCCCCATTCTAGAACAATGAGTGTGGTGTCACTCATAATCCCCTCAAGGATTATGGGAGTCAGGAACCAATGTCTAAAAATTGGATTTGCTATGGGTAATAGGAAGATCACTTCCTCTAAGCGTGTCAAGCAGTGTAGTAGTTAATGTGGACAGTCTACTCATATGGGATTCACTAGACAAAGGAATTCTGTGTCAGACCTCAGGGAAAGTTGCCATTTCTGCTGCAAAATATATATGGATTACTCATTCTGGATTATGTAACTTGGATCACTGGAGTGGAGATACAGCAATAGAGGTTTGTGAAATTATCTTTCTTTCAAGGCCCAGAATCTAAAAGCCACCTTGTCAGAAAGCTATGCTTTGGAAGTTTGGATAGCTTCAGAATTGGCCCTGCAACATGTTTGTCTTAGATAAATGAAGCTAAAAACCCCATATAGAGCATTACAAGCTTTTATTTGCAAAATCAATATACTTGCAGTCAAAGAGTCTGCCAGCATAACACACTAGATAGCTGAAAATTGATTTTGATGGCAAAGTTCTTTGAATTATTAAGAATTCAAGAGCTATAATACATATACATTAGCATGCAAACAAGATGCCAATCTACTAAGTAGGCGGGGCTTGGGTGATGTCATATGCCCATATATGGAATCCAGTTGACAGGGATGTTAGGCAGGTTGCAGAAATGTACTCATTTATACTTTTTCTGAGGTAATTGAGAAGAAAAAATGTTGACAGTTGTGAAATACAATGGAAGGTTACTTTATCTTTCCACTTGGACAAAAATAAATACATTAAAGTAGTAGCAAAAAGTTGCACAGTAACTTTAACTGTGAAATACACAAAACTGCCATTTTCTCAGCTTAGTTTTCTATAGTTTTACTCTCACGGCTGACGTGAATTTAGACACAAATCTTAATCAATTAGCTTCAAACTCTGTATATAGATTCTAAAACATGTTCTCTACAAATCTAGACGGGGATATTGCAATATCTTATCTGGTTAATTTCTTATAGTGAGTCAAAAATCAAGAAACCAAAAAAGCATTTTTTTCCTAAAATGTTGTTAGATAAATGGCCATAAAAGAAGTTAGGGGCCATATTTTACAAAACCCTTGTCTAGTTTTGAAGAGACAAAGTTTTTTTTCAATGTTTTAAAAAATCAGGTTATTATCTTAGATCCTGCTCTTAGATTTGCGTCAGCCACGACATATGTACTGAAAATTGATTAGTCAAAGTTTTGACCCCAATTTCTTTAAAATATTTGGAGCACATACAACCTATCCATATCCTATGTATTCCTTAGAATCGCAGCTTTCTAAAAATATATAGTTTGCTAGGGGTTTAGTGTACAAATAATGAGAAATCAGCCATTATTTGAGGGAAAGTCTGCTCTCCACGGGAAACGTTTACAGCCACCTTAAGGAAATCTATCCGGGGCATGATGCCCTCGAACTGCCTGTATAAAAAGTGGTGGTGTGAAGAGGCAGGTATCAGCTAGCGGATTTGACCGGTGCCAAACATCCACTTTTTGAATTGAGCGGTGACTTGTCACCGGAATCACCTGTGTAGATCCGCCGGTGCATACTGGGCATTTTTATCTGTACTTAACAAATACAGTAGTACATGTAGTATGTTTATTTGCTGTAACGGCAGTTACAAAACCATACAAACTTACACATATATATAAATATAACAGAAATATAATAAATCATATAAATTATAAACATAATCAGGAAAGGGGACTATAAATACAGTCAGCTATTTTGTAATGATTTCGGTTATTCTTTATGTCAAATGATACCCTTATGATTTTTCTTAAAATGGTAAAATGATAAGAAAAAAGCAATGTACTGTCTGTCAAAATGCTTTCTACATCATTCTTAAAATGAATTAGGACTTTTGAAATAAAGTACTATTTAGGGTTTCGCATAGTAAATCATCATTCATAGAATTTGCATCATGGGTGAAATGGTTTAGGAATGTATGTACAGTATTCGCTAAATGACGTTTTTATCTCGCAAGATTCCTTCAATATATGTTCAAGGACCGATTTACCTTTTAAGATAAATTATCTTAAAATTATGAATCATTTTAATAGTTTTTCGATTTGTCAACACGTACAAGGTACAAATAGCTTGTATGTGTATGTCACATTTAACAATATCAAATATATATACTAAACCAATGTTACAGATATGCACTTAACCCTTTCAATGACGAGGCTACTTTCGTCCAAAGCGCAAGGATGCAGATATTTTTCGGAAACCATTTAAACCCTGCCATGTTGGTATTCAGTGGAAATATCTCATTGAGCACCATCAGATGAGTACCCACATGCCAGGGTTTCAGTCATTATTCAGGTTTTTTGCATCACTTTGTATTGTCGAAATTAGCCCCCAGCAGCATGAGGGTTAAGTAATATAGTCATGTAGAGACCTCCATCTCATAAGCACTCGTTAAAAAGGAATAAAAAAAATTCTTAAGAAAATTCTATCCCACCTTGATGCAGAACAGTTTTTTTTATTGAGAATATAATTATATAGTACATGCAGGATAATTCTGTTATTGCCCAATGTTTTTTTCTAATTCCCCTATTAGTGTCTTCGTATCCGTTATCTTGTAGTCATGAATACCAAGTTGTACTATCCTAGAATATGGTGCTGTGACCTAGAATATGGTGCTGTGACAATAAAAATCAATGCTTCCTTACAATCAAGAGAGACTCCTCTCCACAACCATATAATACCCAACAATTGTATGTTGAATGTGATATTGCAAAAAGACACCAAAGGAGTATCAACAATCTATAAAACGCTATTGGGTAAAAACAACTCAATCATTGAAAATGCTTGCTCAAAGTGGAACTCAAAGGTGGGCAATATAACAGAAAACTATGATTTCAAAAAATCCTTTTCAAAAATCAGTATGTTTGATGACATTTATCTAAGGTATATTCAGTTTAGAACCTTACACCGAAGATTTTATACCAACAATATTCTTTTTAAAATGAGAATCAAAGACTCTCCACTGTGTAATTTTTGTAATGAATATGAAGATTCCAATGAACATATGCTTATTGACTGTTCCATGGTTAAAACCTTATGGCAAAAAGTAGAACGTTGGAGTTCTGAGATAGGGGTTGTTAATTATCTCATTAATGACAGAACTATAATTTTAGGTGAGCTCCAAATGGCACACTGGGTAAATGCAGTAATTTTATTAACAAAGAAGACAATTTTTAATGCAAGAACAAACATCACCTTACCAACAATAGAATGTATCAAAAATCAGGTGAAAAACCTTTATAGATATGAAAAATACAAATATACATTGTGTGATAGAGAGGACAAATTGGAACAAAGATGGGGTATCTTGCTGGACTATTATGAAGAATAACAAGATACAATATATTTAAAGTATTTATTATACTATTTGTACAGTTTTCTTGTCACATATATTCCCTTATACTGCAAAACCTGATATATTTGTAAATTGTAGGATGTCATTGGCATAGCCGTGATTGCCCGGCACGCAGGAAAATAAAAATGTTTGAAAAATAAAAAAAGTTGTACTATCCAATTTTCAACATCATCCCATAGCTGTCTTGATACATTACACAGATGTAACATGTATTCCACACTGTCTTCCTCTTGTTCACACATAGAACTTTAAAGCTGGAGTTTTTAATCCCCATCTTGACTAGCTTTTCATTTGTATGAAATCTCTTGTGAAGAGTTCTGAATTGAATGTTTTTTAAATAGTAATCTTGGTAATCTAAATGATGTAAGCTTAAGGAGTGTTATAAGTTAATGGTTCTTTCCGTGTATCACTGATATTGTATAATATTTGAATCTTAAATCTTACTGTATAATCTAAAGGAGCCTTTTTTGACCATATTTAGTAAAATATTGATAGCACAGTTTCATGGTAGTGGTTCATTATATACAGGCTTTTCTCTCTATTCCTGAGAGTTATCAATATTTTGACATACTATTGTATTCAATGAAGTTAATTTTAATTTTTGTATTAAATGTAAGAGGCACCCGTACATACGTCGCACCTTTTAAATGATGTATAGATCTTAGCTTTGTGTATAGTGTGCACCTCCTTTTTGTGAGAAAGTCTGCCTTTACTGGCATCGCTGCTGACATGAATGGAGGTTCATTATATCAACTCCTCAAGACGAACGCTAGATTTTAGTAAAAACACATTTCGAAAGCTTTATTGCACACGTAATACACCAAGCAATTCATACAGGACAGTGGTAAATCGGGACTTTTATACACAATTAGTCGGGATTTCACGATATAATTGGTTACAGATAAGCAGATGGCGCCTTGGTTCATCAATTTCGTATCTTTGTGTGACCTTGGATTTCTAGCTTTTTGTATAAGACGCACCCCCGTTTTGAGGGGGTGCCTCTCATGTAAAAACATTCCTTACATACACACGACATACGGTACACAATCTAGGGTTGAACCATAAGGGTGTATTTAAAATCACAACCTTATCTAATGCTGCTTCACTTTCCCATGAATGTTTGAGACTTTTAATTACATTCAATTGTTGTCAACTTTATCATGCGTTCTATGAAATCTGGACCATATACAAAAGAGTATTCTAGTTCAAAGTCCTTATGAAAGATGGTCAATTCACTTACAGAGTATAAGAATATTTTCAACCAGTTAAGCTTAAGTTTTGTTGAAGAGTTAAATGTTGTGTAACTTTAATCACCCATGGTAAATTTAACCTTCCAGTATTTCCCTTCACCACTTTTGAGGTTTGCCACTCCATTGAAGGTTTGAGAAGGTGTTTTTGATCTATCTAAACAAATTGGGACTGGGAAGAGACAGAAGCATATGGATAATCTTTGATAATAACAGTGATTTATTTAATGTCACTTTTCTGTAAGGTGTTAAATTCCCTGATTGCCAAGTTTGTATTAATCTTTTGAGTTCACTCATCTTTCTGAGTTATTTCACCTTCTTTATTGATATCAAAAGATATGCATGCTATTTCAAAAGTTGTTACCCACTTAAAACCAAATTTGCCATGACAAGATATGCTTCTGCCTCTTGAGGCCCCAATCCTCATCACATTATTTTTCTCCTTGTTAATATCTATACCTGACACACTCTGAAATTTTAGATTTCTCGATATCAAAACAAAACTATGCATGTCTTCTTCAATTATTAGGGTACAATGTACGATCGTCGGCACACTGAGATATCTTGAATTCAGTACCATGAAGGAAGGAAGGTTTGGGGTTTTACGTCGCTTTCAACCGCTTAGGTCATATCATGATAAAAAATCAGCCTCTTCACATCCACAACATGAGATAAGATTTCAGCACAAAGTACCGAAACGTAAGGTTCAAGCAGATTTTCCTGTCTACATCCTATGGATAGTATGATTTGTCGGATAGGAGGTCATTTTGTTCAAATCTGGACTAAGAGTTTGTCTAATATAAATTAATCATTTGTATGATTTTTTTTCCAAAAGTAAAACATTCAAGAGTTTCATTGATATGACCATTCAATTGTATTGAAAGCCTTGGAGAAATGTATGATGATCAATACGCCTTTCTTGTGCATGCATTCACAATATTCAATAGATCATCCTAGTATTTTCTCCAATAAAACCTCTTGAAATAAAACTGGCCTGATCTTTATGTATATTATAGAGGGATGAGTTTTCTTTAGCTATCATAGAAGATAATACATTATAGACAGGATATACAAGTGTTAGAGGCTCCAGTATTTTTTAGATCATTTCTAAATTTTCCTTGTTTTGGGATACAGGTTATTAGACCCTCCAAACACAGACTAGACATTTGGACACTTTCTATAGCTTCCGGAAAATATCTGAAAATCCAAAATTTCAGTTTTATCAGATTTATTTTTAATTCATTAGGGAGACCACCTGGGTGCATTGTTAAACTTGTTTGCTTTTATTGATTCTTCAAGTTCCTTGATAGTTAAGTCACGTTCAAGAGTTTCTTTTACAATATCAGATATTTTTGGGATGTTTCCAAAGAAACTTTATATTTAGAATTCGATAAAGACTTGTGTTTGTGGTATACTTTTCTGCATCTTTCTGTGAAGGAATGTTTTCGTTGAGGAGGTTCCGTTTTTCTAGATTCAGAAAATACTTTGGAGGCTTTGCCCAGTTACTGATTAAGGCTACTCTGGATCTGCCATTGGTTCCCTAGACTGTTTTCTCTCAGATTTTCCAGCCCTAGAGTAAATACTCTTGGAGAGAATATTGGATATCAGAGTCTGTATCACCAGAATCTATTTTTATATCAATTTATTAAATAACCTGTGAGAGTTTCCCTTTTCAGCTTCTTTCATTTTTGATTCTTTTATTTTTGAGAATTTCTAAATTGGTCTCTCAATTGACGTAAGAGCGTTTCAAAAAACAATCAACCGAATTAAAAGCTAAATAGATTGTCATTCGTCCATCCCTCTCTAGTCATGCTTATAAATGGGAAGGGCATAAGTATTGTTTACCAGTTGTATTTCTTTTTTAATCATATCAATTAAGTCTTGAGTTTGATTTTTAAGTAACACTTTATTGAATTTCCTATGTATCTTCTCCTGTCAGGATTTTGTGTTCTCCAGATATTAAGGAGATTGTTTTGATAAAATGGGTGTTAATTGTTTTGTTTGCCAAGGGGTTTCTCATTTTTGGTTGGTCTTGAAGGGTGCATTCCAATCTCCCACCAATATCTCATATAAACTGGAGGCCGTATGCACCTTTGTGGAACGTAGAGAGAAACCAGATAGGATTATCCTTGTTTGAGGCATAGAGATTTATGATAGTAAGTTTAACCCTTTCCATGCTGAGACTACTTTCGTCCGTGGCAGAAAAATGCAAAAAGTTTGGAAAACCATCCAAACCATGACATGCAGGTATTCATTGGAAAGATCTTGCTGAGTACCCATATGCAGGGGTCTCAGTCATTTTTCAGCCTTTTGGAATCATTTTGTATCGACCAAATTAGCCAACAGCAGCCAAAGGGTTAACCAAGTTTACTATCTCCATTTCCATTATAGTCTATCTGTCTTCAGGATCCTTGAAACAGGATTGCATAGTGTATTCAAAAGAGTTATTTATTAGTATGGCGACTCCTCTACTGTTGTTAGGGTTGCCAGCTAAGAAACATTCAGTATTCTATTCCTTTGAAAGCATATTGCTATCTTTTTGGACAATGTTTGGTTTTAATATCCTCATATAATCCAGGATATATATTCTTTTAGTTTTGCCGAATTTTGAGATAAACTTGGCAATTCGGTATGCAAGTCAGTTAGTTGGCCGGCAAATCTTGGTTGAGACCTTCAAAAATGTAAAAACAGTTTATGATAATATAATTATTCAGATTTATTACTTATCATACAGGACAAGTATCTAAGTGTTTCTACTTACCCAACAACTAGCTTGCATTTTGACATTTATAGCATCTATATATCTGGTTTGAGATATTTCATAGTTAGTCGCAAATCATGGGTCGATGTCTTCTTTCCACCATCCATCCTTATTCTTGGTTTTGTCTTGGCATGAAGTTCATTATCACTAAATAGAGTCCGATAGGTAGCGTATGATAACTCGTATCCCTACCATAACGCCCTCTATCGGAGTCCAAAGCAACTTATGCCATACGAATACAACTTGGGTTATCATTAATTCGACTCTCACCTTCCATTTGGCCTGAAAGCAATACTTACCAGATGTGGATGTATAACCCTCTTAGTATAGGGAAAATATTGTTTAACGGTATATATATATATATATATATATATATATATATATATATATATATATATATATATATATATATATATATATATATATATATATATATATATATATATATATATAAATATATATATATATATATATATACATTCATACATACATACACACATAGATAGAAAGATAGATAGATATGAATGGATGGATAGATAGATAAATTTTGGCTACACGTGATCCATAATGTACTTGGCAATTTCGTAGGTCGCTTGTCAAGCATTTTCGTCACGTGTTGCGCTCAAAGTATCTTTCAACAATATGTTTGAACGAGACAAAGTAATCAAACACCAGTGTTATGTCAACATATAAAAACAAACATATAACCTTAAACAATTGCAATACGTGTACATATAAAGCAAAGAAGTTATCTTAATCAAGCTATCTTCAAAATAATGAAACCAGTCCAACTTTTAAAAATCTCTTTGAGACTAGTAGTCAAATTATATCATAATCTGCGCATTCCCGGAAATTCCTGTAAAACGACAAGAAATGTGAACAAACCTATTAGCTAAATGAATGATGGTGATCTGCTAGAAATACGGCACACGAGACAGGTTGGTACAAGACGTCCACCAACCAATTCCAATGAACTTGGGAGTGCAGTTGTTTTCAGAAAGAGGCGCTAGACGGGTTACTAAGGGGTTGGGAGGTCAGCTGATATCATCGTGCCACATATTGCCTTGCATATTGTCAATGTTTTTTTTTAGGAAATGTCGATTAGAAATGACTTGAGGCGGTTCTATAAAAAGCTCCTCATCTTAGAGTATGGTTGAATGTTTCGTAGTTATATAAGCTTTAGAGTTTCAGGTGTATAATGAACAGATATATATATATATATATATATATATATATATATATATATATATATATATATATATATATATATATATATATATATATATATATATATATATATATATATATATATATATATATATATATATATATCGGAAAGATGAAATAACAACTAAGCAATTTTTTTTCCAAACTGGCCGATTAACTTTTTTCAGTCCGGCCTGCCTCAAATATGTTTGTGTTTAAATAACATATTTATTCACGTCTGATGAGAAGAAATGGGTAACACGAATGGAAATAGTCTGAAGAACTACAGTATCCAAAGATAATCTCAACAATCAACCAGCTATCGAAACTGACAAAGTTTTCCATTTGCTTTGATTATCTATATGCTTTTTACTGTTATTCGTCAGGTATTCGATGTATATGCATAATGATCTTTTCCCTCTCTACACCTTTTCGAGAATAGCTTTTAGTGTATGTTTGTATATTGTACGTTGTTGTCGACTCGGCATGTTCAGATGTATGTCGGATCCAAATCTCCATATATGTTGTAAATGTCAACTAGCTGTTTGCTGTATTGATTTTCAATAATCGCCCTTCTATCACATTTCATTTTTATCCTATACGTGTTACTTTTAATAGGCATGACGGTTCCTTTATCACCATCACAATATTAACATGGGATGGAATATATGAATAGTTAATACTACATATGAAATGCGCTCGTGAAAGTACTATAATCTTAAGAAATAGAAACGAACAAATTACAATGCATGAATTTGGCGTAATTTCCCTAAGGCTTTCAATAGCAAAGTACCTTTATTTCATTCTGATTTTGGATTTGGCAATAGCGGAGAAAGGTTTCCGATAAAAAAAATCAGGTAACCTGTTTTATGTTTTATTAGATTTTCCTATATTTTTCTGCCACCCATTTTCACCACAGATCATGTGTGTTTCCCGGATGCTTTTCATTGTAGACATTCCTCCTTATGATTTACGTAGAATTCCTTCATATTCATTTTAGTCCTATGAGATATTAATTCAAGAAACTATATTTTACTCATTAACCAAGTAATCTACCATCTACCAGGTTTTTCTGGTTACTTATCATATAGGTTCAAATAAATAAACACAATGTCGAGTCTTCTCTGGAAGATGTTCTGTACATGAAATTGATCGACTTCTGGGACAGCTATTAATTGTACTAAAAACTCAATCGACTTTCGGGACAGCCTTTAACTGTACTAAAAATGCGACCAATTTCTGGTACAGATGTAGGGTGTCCCGAAGGTCGATCAACTTCTGGTACAGAAGAGCTGTACCATGCAATCGTCGATTGGGACAACAATATATTTATAAGGGTCATATGCCAAAATTCGATATGTACCAAAATTCGATTGTGAAAGAGGTAGTAAATTCATTGGGCTGTATTAAACATGGACATTTCACAAATAAATTGATTTAAAATTTAGCACATTTTGTTTTATTTGTTCTGAAGATACTTACAGTTCCTACTATCTGTAGAGATGTTTATGATAATTTTGATTTAATTGCATTTATTGATAGGAAAATAAATTATTTTTTGGTTTAAACCTCTAGTATGCATCATTTATTATCCCATGATTATTTGCTCAATGTTCATCTGAATTCACTACACTGGATATTGATATATCTATAGAAATTGATTTAATCTGGAAATTATAACAAGTGACCCATGGGTCCTAGTGGTCAACTTTGTATGATGTGCCTTTTCTCCCCAGGCAAAAAATGCCATGTGAGAAAAATGGGAGAAAACGTGTATTGAGTAGTTAAAGAGAGGTATTGTAATTTAAAATATTATGCTTTTATGACTAAATCCACAGCCCCACCCTATCAAAGTTTTGAATATAGGGCATTAAAAAAATCAAAATTCCACCTTTAAGATTAAGTTTCTTCCTCCACCTCCCACACACTTTAAAATGGAAAACACCAAGTTTTAACAAGTAAATGAAATATGAAAAAATAAAGATATGCTTCTAATCCATAGAGAACTATCAAACAGGACAGTTATACATTAAAAATAAGTCTGAACATAATCATTTTGATAAAATAAAAGCCAAAATGATATCAGAAAACAATAAACTTGTTATCAATAACAATATTCAGTTATGAAAATAAGCCTCTACCAATCGTCGATAAATACAGGCTTAAAGGCTGTCCCAGAAGTAGATCGACTTTTGATACAGTTAATACTGTCCCAAAAGTCGATCGACTTTTGGTAGAGAGCAGCTGTACCAAACTTCGATTAGTACAGATCGACTTCTGGAACACGACATATACATACACACATATATACAGTCTCCTTTACACGATGTTAGTTCATTCACGCCTCGTCAGAGTAAAGGAAGCCGGACGAAGCTGAGAGCTATCCAAGATTAATTTGTTTCCTAGCCTCTCTCATTAGCGGCTAGAATGAAAAGCCGTATTCGATATAGTTCTAAGGTTACGAAAATAAACACTTAATCATTCAATGGCCAAAATGTAATCTGGCTGCACCTCCTCGGATGTAGACTTGTGTGTATGATTCTGATTAGTTTTTCATTTTTGGAATTCGTCACAGAATCTTAGCTTAGCAAAGTATAACTCAAATAGGCAGGCCTTTCAGAGATTCTGCAAGGACGAGATTGCAAGGTTTAGATTTTCTAAACTCCCTAACCTCGAAGTCTGCAATAGCTTTCTCCCGTCAAGGATTATGATATAGTAAGCCATGGAAGTAGGTCGTGGACGTTGTGGTTGCGTGACTTTACGATGTGAGTACTGGGGCATAATGAACTAAAGGGTATCTCCTATTAAGTTAAAAAATATTTTTGAATATTTACCAATTCAAAAGTGGAATCAATAACAGTGCCAACAGTATACTTCAAACAGTAGAAAAGTATACTAGTATTAGAGATAGTAGTGTAGGTAAACACTGGGAGACCTCCCTGTATACAACTTTTAGTCAATATCGTACCTATGTTTATGGACCACCCGTGTCTGAAATAAAGTATTGAATTGAATTGAATTCACTGGCTCTTCATTTTGTTCAATGAAAGTCAAATCTTTCGAAACGTTCATATTCGCGTGCTCTAGTTTTGTGTTGAAGTGAATTTACATGTGTGAGTGTTGAAAGTTAAACGACTGTTATCATATCTTCTATAACGGTAAACACAACTTTCCCTCCCCGACTTTATCTCTCTAAACATATTCTCTCGTTGAATACTAGTTTATTGTTCCATTTGTCATTGGGTATGTACACCGCATCTGCTCTGTAAATGCCATTTACTCATATCAATTTAGATAAATCCGTTTATAAACTTATACACGTAATCTTTGGAATTGTGATTTATCTTTTTATATCTGTCTTGACAAGTGTCGCGCTGCTTGATACGGAGATACTGACAGCTTGGTAAACGTGAAACAAAAAGTGTCAGATAAGCCAAGGCCAGCACTATGACCTCCATAACTTCACATTTTGTTTGTGAATAATAGTGCAAACACTAGCAGTTCTAGTTCGAACATGTATCAGTCACTATTTTATATGTAATGCAATCCATACAAATATAAGGGAGATTTCTTCAGAGGAATGAATGATTTCCCTTACAAGGAAAATGACTTTAATTTTCATTGAAATGGAAATTATTTTCCTTAAAGGGAAAATACTGCATAATTGGATGAATAATTGGCATTCTCTGATAGTGCCTTGTGGGATCAGCCATATACATGTAACTCTAGTCGAGCTACTATCTCTGCCCTAAGCTAGAGAAATGTCCACCCACCTTGTCACTTGACTTGCTGCCTGGAGACGATGGTTTCATGGGTGTCCGCTTCGTACAGCGCTAGAGATGCATCTCTGTCACTCACGCACCAACAGCCCCTTAATATACCTTATACCTCCCGCGGGGTCAGCAGCACGTGGCCAGATTAGGCTCCTAATTTTAATGTAGATCAGTGTGACGTCACGATGCCCCCTTGACACAAAGGCAAATGACTTCATGACGGTTGCTATTTTGATATGTACATATGCATAGTAACAGAATATCACGCCCATAGAAAATAGGAATTTTGTTCTATCATCGCCTTTTATGCAATATTGCAGCTAGGTCGTGACTAGCCTGAGTTGGAAGTGGCAGAGGAGACCGAACTACCCTGCGGGCTAGCTAAAGTCGCTGGAAGTTTTTCCACGTGCCCCGGAATTCGAACAAGAGCAGTGGTAATAAGGCTGCGTACATTTAGATGAACATATTGATTTCATCGTTTGATAACAAAAGATGATATCTAGGTTATAAAAACGATCGGTATGGTAAAGTCTCTGGTAAAAACTTATCCAGGTAAAAGCAGTGTATATATATATATATATATATATATATATATATATATATATATATATATATATATATATATATATATATATATATATATATATATATATATATATATATATATATATATATATATATATACCGTTACCCAATGTCATATCTTATACATACCAAATACTTAGTTCTTTTACACTTATTTTGGATATGAAACACATGAGCTTTGATTTAGTAAAACAAGATCATGCCGAAATTAAATCAATTAGGTGAAAATGAGAAAATATATTCCTCCACATTTTCTCGACGAGAACAGCTCTTGTTCAAGGTTGACTAATATCTAGTAAACGGAATACTAAAGATCAAATCTACATCCTTAACAAGACTAACATAGTTATAACCAATGCCTTCAACCATACTAAATATAAGCTTATACGAAATCTTATATTCTAATCATGGTCATAGCCAAGATTTCAAAAATACCGATCCGAGGCAGTAATTCAAATATTCTGCTCGTCCTAATTCAGTTACTTATATACTAAATATACATGTAGGAGCATACGAGTAGATACTTTCTATTTCTAATAGCAAAATAGCAATACTCACTTTTAACGCAAGGTTTGTAGTAGAAGTAAATCAAAGTTTATATAAAAAAACTGTATCTTCTTTACTCGTATTATTTGGTTTAACACATGCTACGGTACCTCACTTGCCCACGCTACCTCACATGCTCGAATAGTTTCCTCAGCGGACTACATAAATTATACACGTAGAGAGAAACCTCGAAGATGTGAACACCTTGGGACCAGGACAAAAGCGTTCACATTAGGCGATGTTCACATCCAGAGGTATTCTCATAATGTATAAGAAACAAATGGGACCAGGACATTGTGTTCATGTTAGGAGGTTCTACACATCTCCGGGGTACTATTATTCATAATGAGAGGTTCCAGAAGGTCAGACGGACGCCTCAACAGCTCTATACTGTCTCTTTTAGTGTTTCTTACTACCCCCTCACTTCCGCTCCTTGCTATCACAGTATATCCCCTCGCTCTCTTTGGGGTTCTAATCAGGGTCTTAACCAAGATTTAAATAAATACCTATCCAAGGCAGTAATTCAAATATTTCTGCTCGTCCTAATTTAGTTATTTATCTACTTCAAATTCTTATACCAACTATAGTTAATACCCCTATCGTGTCATATAGGTACATTTACACTTCAGCTAAATTATTTTTAGACAATTGTGTCTGTCCAAAAGGAAGATCAAATTATAATCTACTTGCGTTCTCGTGTACCCCCTCATGTACATTCATCAACGTATACACTTAATCTTTGGAATTGCGATTTATTTTTATATCTGTCTTGACAAGTGTCGCACTGCTTGATACAGACATACTGACAGCTTGGTAAACGCAAAACAAAAAGTGTCAGATAAGCCAACACCAGAACTATGGCCCAATCACTTCACATTTCGTTTGTGAATCATAACGCAAATCAAGTGTCTTGATTTGATTATCCAATTTTCCTACTTAAGCTTGTCTGGTTCACGTGGTCACATTGTTTCGTATATATATCTGTAGGTGCCAGCGTATGTGGACATTGTGATCTGCACGCAATAGAAGCTATTAATCATACTGTTATGCAATGTCCTACGTTTCAAAAGGTACACACTCAGATGTTTATAGACCATGGCCACAAGTAAAGAAATCGTTTGAGGATAGCCCGGTTAAGTCGTTCTATCGTTACAGGCAGAGACATCCACTTAAATACTTAAATCACTGGTAACGAAGCAGACAGATAGTGGGTGCCACTCATAGTCACTGCATATGTCCATTGTATGGTTTACAGCTGGGACGATGACAGTAGCAGTATGTATCGTGATGTCACTAGCAACCATACCGGACATGTTTTTTTTAAATTTCAAATTGCACACGTGTGCAACAGGATTTTTATTTCTCCATAGTCATGTCAATAAATAGGGGGAAAACAAGTACAAAAAGATGTAGGACATCTCATGAGTAACAATACAATAATGTGGTTCACTTACTTTAGTGACAGTTATTATTTTTACCGTGCTGTATGATACTTGAGTATGGCCAGTACATGGATGGTGCACCAATTAAGTATGGTATGATATCATAATAGGTACCCGCTATTTTGTGTGTTGCTGTATTCTCTAAGGTCAATCAAAAAGGTGTTCCATACTTGATCTAAAGTGTCTCCATTTCTAATCATAATTTCATGTAACCTTGTTATGTTTAGATTTTTCTGTAAACACCTTTTTAAGTCACCTAGCGTCATTCTTTTTCCTGTTTTTCTTTTTAAATATATCACATCTTTGACACCCAAAATGATTACCGGTAATTGTGTAATTGGACTATTGGTATTTTCTCCAAAGATCTTTTCAATATCTGATATTTTGAAATGGGCATCATAAATCTGCCTAACCCAGTCTTCTATTACCTCCCACAGTTTTTTTAAATTATCACATTCAATATAAATATGTTCAGTAGTTTATGCTTCTGTTTGGCAGAAAAGACAGTTTGGACATGGTTGGTATTCCTAAAATGACGACTTGGCTGATTAGATGATAATGGAAAATGTCTAAACGGTCTTGACTTTGTGCATGAGTGTTTGCTGTTTTTAAGTCATGAATTGTAACTCAGCAGTGTAAGTCTTTGTGTTCGTGGTAATTTGATTGTATAGTTCTGTCGTAATTACTATCATTATTACTCTTTTTACATTTCATACAAGGTCATCAGTATTTCCCAATCCAAATTATCTGTTTTAGCTCTCTGTATTGAGTACTTTTTGTTACGGTTTATTTCGATGTATGTCTATATGTTCATTTGGCCGAGAAATGGTCAATGCATCATACTACTATACAAACATGACACCCCCGTGACAGGCCAAATCCATGAAAAGTTGAAACTTACAAAACTCACTTGGGCAGTGTAATACTAGATCTAGTATTTGAGCAGCAGGTTTACCGTGCTGACCGTGCTGGGATGTCACATTTGCTTTATTATACCGAACACACCCCCGCACACTGCTCACCACCGGGCACCAAAATAAGGTTAGGAAAATCATCCTTTCTGTCCGCTATTTTAATAGAGATGTATCTACTTCACTTGAGACAAACACTGCAACCAAGTTGGAAAGGGATTGACTAGGGGAGACAGTTTAGCAATGGCTCTTGGCCGTTGGGGTAAAGGTAATGTTAAATTGTGGAAGAGAAGTGAACATCAGGATGTGATAACCAATGTATGTATGTATGTATGTATGTATGTATGTATGTATGTATGTATGTATGTATGTGTGTGTGTGTGTCTGTGTGTGCGTCCGTGCGTGCGTGCGTGCGTATGTATGTATGTATGTGTGTGTGGTGTGTATGTATGTATGTATATATGTATGTATTCATGGATTGATGTTTGTATGTACAGGCAGGGTAGAGCAAGGTACACTCCTTTACCGAGAATAAACTTCTCAGGAATGGTTACATTCTACTATTGACTAACTCTCACTCCACTACATAGCTTGCTAGGCTGGATTGAGGGGCTTATACATGGAGAAACTAAATGGGGAAGCCCTCTTTGAGATTGAGGTTATAGTGGGATGGATCGAAAATTTCATAACAGAAGATGAAGTATAATGTGAAGATCCGTTTCAAAGAAGCCAATTTAAGTCGTAAAACGATTTGGAACGACTTGGTCCAGAATGCTGTCTCTTATCTTTATCATTGTCAATGTATTGTACTGTATAGTTTTATCAGTATGTATGTATGTATGTATGTATGTATGTATGTATGTATGTATGTATGTTTATTGACTGTAAAATGCATTTTACAAAAGCATACTTCAAAATGGTTGGATTATAATTTACAAAAAAAATCTTGAACAAGCAGTGTGTGGAAATGTCACTTTTTACAACTTCACATATTTACACGCACTACTAACTATAGCCTAGACTCTTGGAGTAATTCTATCCATTTCCTTCCCTGTTTGCCTGAGTTCGCCAGTATATTAGGCTTATGTACGAATTTTTATACACTATCCTTATTTCAAACGAGACTCTCCCCGTTTACCTATTGATGTGGATTTATTACCAGAAGGACAACACTAGACAAAACTATATTATAAAAACTGGGGTATTACGAGGCTTTAAACTTTATAGATAGCGGAAAGGGCCTGAAACTAAAATAACAGATGTGAGGAGATAAAGCAACAAAATAACAACAGTAGGAAAAGACAATGCGTAAAACCTAGACATAGAATGTTGGAGTGGAATTATTGAAGTAACGAACAGCGCCATGATTGATCACATCACATCTAAATCTTTGCTCTAATATTAAAGAACCTTTTTCTAATGTTAAAGAACTTCGGTCTAACATTGATAGAACTTTGGTGTAGCATTAAATAGAACTTTGGTGTAACATTAATGACTGGATTATAGAACTTGGTATGGGCAATTGAAACCTATCTCCTTCCAAAATATTAATTGAATCGACCTTGAAAATCAAGCCCTCGCAATCAATAGTATTGTACAATTTCACCAAGAAAACGATCTACAATGCAATGAAAGAAGAAATGCCTCATGTATATATATATATATATATATATATATATATATATATACATATATATAATATGCAATATATTGGAAATATCAACCACATTCATTATATATTCACGTATCATTCATATAACAATAGCCTGGTCCTATTTACAGTTGATACATTGGGAAGAGCTGTGAGAGTTGAACCGATCACATTTCTGAGAATACCCATCTCTTTGTTCCTCAGTGTCGCCTATTCGCCTTCTCAGCATGCCCATATGTGATAGATAGACATAATTGTCCAAAGTATCCGCTCCAATTCCCTCCCGGGATGGGACCTAGATAATATCGCTCTTCACATCACGTGCGCTTTTTGCTGCTGTCGTTTGAACCAGAGAGTGTGAGACTAAAGGGGAGGTAATCCAGGGACAACAGTGAAATAAAGTCCTAGTCTCCGTAGATTTTCCCCTCTCTTGCAGGTAAAGATCATCCAGGCCCCCTGAAAATCATGGAGTCTTACATTGTATCATGATATAGGGGCGTGTCAAGGATTTCTATGTATGGGTTCACTCTGTTATGTAGGGGTTCGTTATAAAAGATATGTAGATTTAAAATATATGCAGATTTAAAAGCTATGTAGATTTCCTGCATACGCTTAATACAAAACTAAAGATACTTGACACTTCTTAGAACGAAAATCAACATTTTGAATTGCAAATGGGAGAGGGGGTTCTTGCTGAACCCCACGAACCCTCTCAGTATATGCAATTGTATTGACAGGCAATACTTCTGTACAACTTTATGGGCAATATTCCTATACAAACCCTTGCTTGATAAATTAATGTGGACCAAATTAGTCACCAAGTCCCACTGAAGTTTATGCCTATGTTTTGAGAGTGTTTTCTATTACATGATAACAGCTGAGTTATTGGGAGGATATGAGAAGAATCTAAAAAACACTACTGGGCTTTTGGTGGGTGCGGACATAGGCACATTGTTAACGAATGCACGGCTATCACCTTACGAATCCCTCCATTCTCTCTTTCAACATATAGTTCAATATTCCAAAAAAGATGCAAAAAATAGTAAGTACTATTAGAGTGGTTTAATACTTGAATGATAATTGGACAGGTATTGCCTGCATGTGGTGCCCACACACACACGATTGCAGCCATTGACAGTGATAGTAATAACACACCCCTAGGGGTGGCTATATGGGAGAACACGGTAGAATACCCACCACTCTTATATACTAGTCATGGATGGCTCCTATTGAAACATACTGTAAAAGTCAGCCAGGCAAATACTAAAATACACCTTTAAAGCATGACCAGCGTTTCCCACTTATCCACGATTGATAGCCTCAATATCCTAGGAGGTCCTGTGAGAGGGGGGGGACTCTTCTTGACTATCATGACCATGACCCTTATACTGTCTCCTTATCTATACAAATAACACTCATTTAGACACTATCTATGTAAGCGAAAGTTCGATGAATTCATGGATGAATATTCTACTTACTTAAATATCATTGAGGTGTTATGAAACCAGGTACTCCACTTGATTATGACTGTATCACACATATGTTTTCAAGTAATTGCTTTTCTTAGCCACATACAATTTTATTCACAAATATGGCCAGGGAGAAATGTATAATGGAAATAGGTATAGTGTAGTATATTTCTTTCAAATTTCGTATCTCCGAGTACTTGCTTAACAATAACATAATATAAAATCCAGATAGCAATCTAGATACTTCAGGATCGATGGACGTGGAGGGCAATTAGTCTTGACTTACATTTTCCCATGTACCGGAGTGGTGCGGTTAAGAGAACAGCTCTCATGTAAGGTTTTTACTATTCTGGATGAACAATAATATATATGTATATATATATATATATATATATATATATATATATATATATATATATATATATATAATATTATATATAATATATATATATATATATATATATATATATATATATATATATAAGAATCTACATTGACCTTTTCCATATATATATATATATATATATATATATATATATATATATATATATATATATATATATATATATATATATATATATATATATATATATGTATATATATATATATATATATATATATATATATATATATATATATATATAATATATATATATATATATATATATATATATATATAATATATATATATATATGGAAAAGGTCAATGTAGATTCTTAATGGGCCAATGGTCCTTGAAGGCGCTTCAGTTGGACGCATCATTAAATTTCACGACTGCAGCGGTCACGTTTTTGTGCCACACAAATCAGCCATAATTGACCATTAGAGTCCAGACAGTTATTTGCTCAAGCTTTGATACCAGTAAGCTCAATTAATGCTGGAACCATGATCATAATTTCGGAATGATGGTGTGCCTCACATTAAAGTAATGTTAGTTAATTGAAATTATTACTTGAAGTTAGCTTTTGGGGTTAACTTTAGGCACTCTACCCTGCTTTTAATTTGAACTTTTCCTGAAATATACATAATAAACGCATTAACTATCATAAAAGTTAATGAGAGTGAAAAAACGTTTTTCAAGCAGGGGACCAAGATACTGGCCATGTACCATCAACATTTACACACATGCAGTTGAGATTTAATGTGGAGGGAAGAATACAGCATTTTTTCTAATTCATAATTCGTTCACATTGTATAACTATTGTAATCGAAATTTCAGTTGAAAAAGGAGAAAAAGTGCTCCATGTTCCGAATTGCCTAGCTTCGGAACCATAAGTCAAAATAAAATTAATAATATATGTCTCTTTGTAATATCTGTGCATTTTTTGTAGCGTTTTTTATGCCAGACTTCAAGCGATTCCGATATTATTTAACTTTATCAAAATAGAATATTTTGACAACTATTATTATTGAGCCTTCTTGATCTTACAATATTTACAAGTCTAAATTCGTTCATGCATCACTAATAGTAGCAAGAGATTTTAATTCGAAATATTCGTTGTGGATACTAGGATCTTCACATCACCAAGGCTTTCACTAGGGACAGTAGAAATCGTATATTGTCTCTCATGCATTATTCGATGTATTTATTTCAATAATTTGTATGTTATTGTTTCTTGATATTATTTGATATATTTGATATATTTGTATATGTGTGATTTTGCGTTTGGGCGCAGTCAATAAACATACAATACAAATACAAGTAGCCTCCATATAGGATTACCGTATATTATACAAATATGACATCCCTGAGAGGATTGTCGCCCTTGGTCTACGCCCTCGAGCGACAATCCTCTCTCAGGGAAGTTATTCCTGGCGGAAACCCCACAGGGATGTCATACTTGCTTTATTATACCGAACAAAATACAAAACACAAAAGGAGGAAAAATTACAAACACCAGAGATTTTGGATAAATACTCGTCGTCTGCCTTGTTGAACTAGGTTTTCACCGGTAGGTCACTCGACAAACTGCGTTGGTGTTCGTGGGTATTCTGCGGGCTAGCGGTAACTAATCAATTAGTTCATAGCTGTTGCCATGAACTAATCAACTAGTACATAGCTGTTGCTATGAACTACTCAATAAGTCATAAGGTGTTGCTAAGGAGTGAGGAAAACATGACGATTAATCCATGATTTTTGATAACCATCTAAACCCTGTCATGTTGGTATTCATGTAGCAGGGTTTCAGTCATTTTCAGGGTTTTTGCATCATTTTGATTTGGCAAAATAAGCCACCAGCAGCATGAGGGTTAGTTGATACTAGGTTTAGCAATTGCTCTGCATACGATTCTGACGTATT
>OZ012685.1:29085560-29088060 GCA_963942565.1 Maea johnstoni | reverse complement strand
TGACACTGACATGCGACCGAAGATAAATGCATGCAAAATCACTTATCGATGTTTTCAAACAAAATATGAAGAAGAATCCCCAAAAGTTTAGAATCATTTTAATTATTGGTAATCAAATTTCGTCATTACCTTAATCGTATTTATCATAATAATAATAACAATAATTGGTATTTGATATAGCGCCCTTTCCACCTAGAATGTTCAAAAGCCGCTTTAAAGAATAGTCAGTGGACAGATGTTTATAGTCCATGTAGTCAAATAATCTCCTTTTGTAATAGCAATGTTTTTAGCTGTTTCTTGAAGTGTTGCACACTATCAGAAGCCTTGATGCTATCAGGGAGCTCATTCCAAAAGCGTGGTGCATAGGCACAGAATGCTCTGTCACCAAACCTTATCAGATCAGTATGTGGTATCTGTAATACTTTCTTAGTATTTGATCTTAGAGTCCTTGCATTGGCTTGTTTGATTAAACACCCTCAGGTATAGAGGGGCACATCCTTGCAAGCATTTGAAAGTCAAAAGTAGAAAGGTAGAAACTCAATCCTTTTCCTGATGGGCAACCAGTGAAGATCTTTTAAGACTGATGTGATGTGATCATACTTTTTTGGAGCCACTAACCACTCTAGTGGCATTGTTTTGGACTTTCTGGAGCCTGCATAGTAGCTCATCAGTGATTCCACAGAGAAGTCCATTACAATATCATACTATAGTATTAGTACACTCTTACTTGATTCTTATTAATCTGTTCCACAAAAAGAACGAACTGTTTTGCTTTGACATTTAATTGGTAGACGGCTATTATAGTTATGAATCACATCATCTTACGTAAGTTATATACCTAGTACACTAACCACTACTTGATCAAGTATACTTCGAGGGGTGATAATCTGCACTATCCACCAATAAGACAGGCAATAACTGTGTTGTTATACCGAACATTTCCTACGCCTAACAAGCGGCAAATCATAGGGCAGGACCATCGCTGATTCCAATGTTCAGCAGCAGCATTCATTTAGTAAACCTGGCTTATGAACCGGTTCAACGGTGCATTATTCGGAGTATTTACAACTAACATTGTTTCATTTTTCAGATTGTTGCTCATTTCAAAATTCATAACTATTTCTTTCGAAATGTTGTCGAAAATGGATAAAAGGTGAACTTTTTCAACTTCTAAATTGCATGACTTTGGAACTTTAAGCAAAACTGCAAATACATGTGATATCCCTCCCTTCATAATACTTTTAACTATTAATGAGTAATGAGTATATTTTCCCCCTTCTAGATTGCATTACTTTAGAACTAAGTCAAAATTGGAATATATAAGATACCCTTCCCTCCGCAATATTCTTTTACTATTAATATACCAAATTATTTCGAACGAAACCGATAACATTTGATACCCAAAATGCATGTTTGAAGTGACTAAAGTCTGGTGAAACTTGATATAGAAAAAGAGCCTAGTTAATGTTTCACCTTTATGTGCAGGCCTACATGTATAGGAGGCATCCTAGATCTAGTAGATGGTGTCTTACTAAGCTCATTGATGGCCTAGACAGTTGCATTTGGTCCGATAGTGAGTAATCGGTTGTAGGCTTTAACATTTATACAAAAACATTGCAGAAACAACGTGTGTACTTCATGCATTTATCACTGTGCACTCTCTGTATAGAGGCTCAATCGTCAGACGTGCCCAAAAATGTGGCATTAATAACATCCAATCCCCCCTCACCTCCGACACTAGTATATTACCATGTTGCAGCATACAGTATTTGGTCAGGTGCTGCCCTCTATTTTCAGAAGCGACTCGCAGGTAAAGCAGTGAATGTATCCATGCATACATGTAGACTACTGTGCGTGGGCCAGTCTCTAATCACAGTCTACCAGCATACGACGTCCATGCCATAATCTCTCTCGTTACGTAAGAACAATTGTGTGCAAACCCGGCCTTTAATCAAATCACCGTCGTAACTTGTCAATCTTAATTAAAACAATGTAATTGTCAGTGATGCAATCAATTAATTAAATATCTGATCAAATTTATAATGGGACCAGACGTAAATGGAATATAAGCATCCAAGTTGTATCTGGAATAAGTTAATTGATCTCTACTTGGGTAATTAAAGCCAAAACCTCAAAGCCAGATATTATTTTCACTTCTTTTATAGATAATCCAAAGACCTGGGCTTTCATAACTTAGCTCTTCACCAGCGCCATCTGGGTTGAACCTTAAGAATCAAGCACCTATTTATAATGTAACGGAAGAAGTTTAGACAAAAAAGTTATGGCTGAATTGAATTGACTTGGGTCTAGTCTTGTACATGTGACTTAGAACCAGGCACATACAAGTTGTATGTACATTTATCTCCAGCTCTCCTCTGATTCTAGCAGCTGATTGGTCAATTAAATTGTTGTACTAAATTGGAAATGGATTTAGCTTCTAAAATTGCTTTTAACGATTGTCAATGCTAGGAGTCCAATACTAATTATGTATTGGGATCCT
>OZ012685.1:29057633-29082860 GCA_963942565.1 Maea johnstoni | reverse complement strand
ATCTGTGCTTTTGATTGGTGGAGGAAGCGCAACAACGCCAATACTAACATCAATACACACACATACACGTATTTATATATATATATATATATATATATATATATATATATATATATATATATATATATATATATATATATATATATATATATATATATATATATATACATTTGTATATATATACATATATATATACATATATATATATATATATATATATATATATATATATATATATATATATATATATATATATATATATATATATATATATATATATATATATATATATATATATATATATATATATATATATATATATATATATATATATATATACGTATTTATATATATATATATATATATATATATATATATATATATATATATATATATATATATATATATATATATATATATATATATATATATATATATACATTTGTATATATATACATATATATATATACATATATATATATATATATATATATATATATATATATATATATATATATATATATATATATATATATATATATATATATATATATATATATATATATATATTTCCTTATGGTAGGTCGGCTACGCCTATTTACAACACCTTGGGTGTACCAAATTCTCTAGAGCTTCGTTGGGGGTCTATCTAGAACAGGCCACTGCCTTGCCGGAAAGGTGATATATCTCACTTTCTACTTCGCCTCGTTCAACATATAACAGAGTGCTCTTACAGGACAATCCACCTATCAGACAACCAGGAAAATGAATGATCACTCATATTCAGACATATTTCCCTGCAATGCGTTCCTTTTCAGCGACCTGGGGTTATAGTAGGGAAGCAAGGGCTCTGAAAATTTAACGGACATTACCCCGAAATATATACTTTTATATTTTTTTGACAAAGTATACGTAGTATCTGAAATATTAGGAAGAAGCGCTTTTAATGAAATACGTTTTGGTTTTGTCGAACCTTATGGTTTGATCATTGTCATTAACGACAAAGGGGACAAAGTAGCTCAGTTGGTTAGGTGTCGGACGAGTACTCAGTAGGTCGCTGGTTCAATTCCCGGCCCGGGCACTTTGGTCTGTCCTTGGGCAAGACAGTTTATTCCATATTACCTCAGCTGCAAAATGAGTACCTAGCATTAATAAGGCAGTGCTTAGAGCTTGTGCGCTATATGCTGCCAACTGCTCTGGAATATCCCTCGGGGGATTGAAATGGTTTCCATGTGTACAGGCCTGCTAGGGGAGAAAGGTCGTGTGAGCACAAGACTATAAACCGAATACCTTTACCTTTACGAAATACCAAACATGTTTACTATGATGAAAAAAACACACTTTTACTATCTTATTTAAGATATAATACTATGTCATACTATGCTCGAATATTCATAAATGATGGCTATCATGTATTGATAGCGGTCGGAATGTCATAATATCCATTCATGATATTAGTAAGAAAACTGTGAAAACCACATGTGGTATTGACCCAAGTTCACGTGTGGCCATCGACAAACAACATGCCTCGCTTCCAAATCCGCCTCATGCTTGACTGCACGAGTCAGGCACATTTCAAACACGCTCTGCAAAGTGTGTTTTGTATGAGCGAGATCAAGTTCCTGGGGGAAAATTGATGAGGGAAATAGTAGGGCTGCTGCCATTAGAAAGGCAGCCTCTCTATTCATCACCGCTCCTCGCAGGTGGGGGATGAGGGGGACCGCTCAGCCACTCTTCCAGGGGGTGTGCCGCAATTAATTTAAATACATTAAAAGAGGATATGTGTATGTATGTATGTATGTATGTAAGTATGTATGTATGTATGTATGAATATACGTATGTGTGTATGTATGTATGCATGTTATGTATGTGTGTATGTATGTATGTATGTATGCATGCATGCATGCATGGATAGCTGGATGAATGTACTTTTCAGCTTTATGTACTTAACTCTAAATACTTTAAAAGAGGATGTATGTATTTATGTATGCGTGTATATATGTAAGTGTTTATGCATGTAGTACATGTGTACATGCACTTTTCAGCTCTACGTGCACTTAACATTTACGTAACAGAAAAATGGACACGTAGAAGACCTGGCTTATGTAGGTAAAATGATTGAATCATATGTCATAAGGTATTTACCACAGGAGCTAGGCTAATGTTATACCGGTCAAAATATTCAACCTTATTCATGAAACATGATTGAACATTTGGCCTAAACTAATTTGATAATAGGAACACTTTTATAGCCACTTTTTATGACACCGGAGACTATACTAAAATATTGACTGGCCAAATATTACCTGTGACTTGAAACCTTTTGAGGGGTTCCCCCATATACTAATATTTCCACTAGTAACACTGGCTAGTGCTTTAGACTTTAATAGAACGAAAATGTGACGATAAACAGAATGGGGACATACACAGGCCATATAGGGTCATAAAGTTGTTCAAAAAGGTGGTCCTTTGTCATTGTTCATCAAGCAGTGTTCATCAACAATGACAAAGCTTATTGATTCTAGGTGAAGGAAGAAAAAGAGGAAGAGAAAGGGCTGAGCAATCAAAGAAGATCAACAGAATTTCAAATGCTAATTCCATAGCAGATTCTGAAGATGTGATGACCTCCATAAGAAGGAGGCATAGTGTACCCCCTCTCTTGACGCAAGTACACACCTTAGAGCAGAGGTTCGATTTTCTGTAGTAAGTATGCCCCTAGCAGTCAGCTGCATGGTGCCACTAGCCTAGGCGTTACTAATGGGCATTGATTGCCATTGTTTGTTTTGACAGACCAGATGAAAATCTGACATTGTCCCACCTGCGGCAGATCATATATGAGTGTATGTACAGTGTATGTATGTAGCGACTGAAGGCATTTGACTCACACTCGGCAACTTGGGTGCCTGATCAGCGTCATCGGCGACATCGTTATTCGCAGATCAGACGTCACGTGGCATAACTTCACCAAAATGACACACAACTCGCTCTGGTTCAACTTCGAAGCTGAAGACTTTCCACAAAAGGTGAGAATAATATATACATGTCTTCAGCATCTGTTGAATTTCCGCGAGCTGGAAATGTTCGTAGCTTTCGTTAAATCAAAAGAGCACAGAACACAGAAAGTTTATTATCTATGACCACATGACTTTTTTCTGATGAGATTTAGATTGGTGGTGATAACTAAAGCATTATGTAAGTATGTATGTACGTATGTATGTATGTATTTATGTATGTATGCATGTATGTATTTCTGATGTACGGATCTAAGGGCAAGGAAATCTTAACTGCTTAACGTAAGTAAAAATAGAAAACAATGGGTGAAAAGTCACACACAATGGAGAAGATATATTTTGTACCAGAGTAAAAATTAAAACCTCAACAATCAACGTAGGCAAATAGGTTATGCTTCACAGCAAAGGAAAGGTATTCCACTAAGATATACTGCAACAAAAAATTCTCTCAAAGAACGATGGTCACTTTTCGATTACATGTAGTCAATACTTTCGTCGAAAGATGTAGCGGTTATCTAATCAGCATTTATTAAATGAGCGTGTGAACTCATCGTGGTGTTTTTCCAACTGCCATTGTTCAAATGAATTTATCCAAGGGGTGCGTATTGTCATCTTTATTCTGCTATGTGGTGTCTTATGGATTATCATTAGTATCTCGCCATCCTTTGCATTCACGTGGAGAAAAACTTACCAATACAAATCCAATAAGAAAAACAGCCAGCATGACATAGGACAATAGAAATTCCTTTTGCAGTGCGAGGTATTTCGTTCCACTTGTTTTTTCAGTCGATTAGTCTTGTAATTCTCCTGAAAATTTAATGTTATTTTCGTTCCAATATCGTTCCTACCGAGTGGTTCTATTGGGATGTTCTACGATAGTTTGGCAAGACGGTTGTAAGATACACGTACATATCGAGTAAGCCTCGTCTTGAATGTCAAGTGGATAAAAACACAGTTTTGTTCCTGGACACAGAGCACGTAGATTTGATCGACTTGGAGAAGGCTTTTGATAAGGTGCAAAGTTTTTAGATAAAGCAGCCAATATAAACACAGAATACAGCTAGTAAATAATGGATTAAACTAATTACCGTGAGTTTGGAACAGTTGGAATTCAACAATAATTGATAAGAACAATAAAAAAAGAAACTACCTTCGATAAAAATAAAACATCCCCTAAATCAACTCAGCATTGCCGGAGGACCCCGATTTGAATTCGGCTTGCAAACTTGAGGCATGTCACTCTGAAAGTTGTCAATGTTTTAGGATGGGTCGGCGGTTTTCTCAAACACTTTGGTGTCTCACACCATTTAGCATGGCTAGTCACAATTAAACCTCGACATGGCAGTAAAAGTGAAGATACACGAAATTAGCACACCGTCAAATCGTTGTGTTGTATATCTATTGACTGAGGTCGTAAAGCAATGCCTGTATAGTTTCGTGGTTTTGCAAATAGAAGTTTTGAAAATGATGTCAATAGCTAAAATGATGTATATGCTTACCTACGTGTAAGTGTTTAACGATTGTTTTGTCTAAAGCTATAGACAGCTCAATTGCATCAGAGCAATGGCTGTCAGCCCGTGCCCCATCAGGGATAATGACACATTGTATCAGCTAAGTAAAATTCCTCCTTCAGAGCATAATAGGGCCTTCCCTGATGGCCGTGTGGTCTAAGCCGTTGCTACTGACTGCTAGCTGTCTCTCACCTCGGCCCGGGTTCGAATCACGGCGTTTGTGAGAAAGTTCCCAGTGACTTGGGGTTAGGCATTGGTTTTTTCGCCGGGTACTCCGGTTTCCTCCACCACTTACAACTGACTAGTCACGACTTAACCGCAATATGGCAGAGAAAGTGTCGAAAAATCGATATTCCATTTTTTATATACATACAAAGTGTTGAGCTGAACACTGTATTAAACTGAGGTGAGCGACATCCAAAACAATACAATGTTTAATGGTTCTAGCTACAAGCCAAGTATGTCCCCTTTTCGTATGACCTGCCAATAACCTGAAATGCACACTCTTTGGATAAGAGTTAGATATACTCGACAGCAACTTGTGCAGATGATTCCACACTTGAATAAACAGTATAATAAGGCTATTGTAGTTCTAGATAGAAAACTATTATCATGTTTGTTCAAATGAGATATTTGGATGGAAGCATATGTATGTTTTTGAGGAGCAGTGTGTAAGAGATAGAGAGTGGCACGATGAATAGTGCTGATTACAATACAAACACCTCCCATACTGACAATCAGCTCTCGCCAGCTACTCACATGTCGCTCGGGCGTTGCCATGCATGCCTCCAAGTATATCACGATATCAAGGAACAACAGCGACGCATCGGAGAGAAAGCTATCTCAAGCACAAAACTTACGTACATTGAGTGCTCACTGGCATTGAAAGAGTGTTCAATATGCGCAATTTTGTACGCAAGTTCTCAAAATGTATGACGTTTTCCTATGCTTTTATAATTGTTGGCTGGCGGCGGTGACGTATACGTTTAATGTACGCAAGTTCTTAATGTGTATGATTTTACCTATGCTTTTCTAATGAGTGGGTGGCGACCGAGGAATATAAGGTCTTTTCCGATCTTTTATTGATGGGTGGGCTGCTAACGCGGAATAAAAGATGTTCAATGTTCAACGGTGTTCAATGTGTAGGGTTTTTCCCATGAGAGAGTTGATATCATTAGGATCTCAAAGTGACGTTTATTTTCCCTATCATGAGATTATATGTTCCAAATCAGAACACTTTCTAAAAATACATGCATAACCCCCCTTTCCTCCCCTCACAGACAAAGTCTGTAGGGTGATCTAGAAAACGTCATGAACCTTCCTTCTTTCAGTAAGACATTGATTCCGTAAATATGCATGTATCATACGCATACAATCACCCTTCTGAGCACTTAACTTTCCGATAATGGTGTACTTTATTAGACAACACTGATGTCATGGATCTATACCATGCAGCATCAAGAGGTAGGTGCACATATGTTTTGGCATAACTCAGAACTCACGCCAGCCCTGATGGCCGTGTGGTCTAATGCGTTGCCAGTGACTTGGGGTTAGGTGGTGGTTTTCACCAGTACTCCGGTTTTCTCCACCAATTACAACAGACTAGTTACGACTTAGCCGCAACATGGCAGAAAAGGAAATTTAAAATAAAATTCATCGCCCATCAACTACCTGTACAGCGGCTGGAAGTTTGCTCTTAACATGGTGTTTGCTGGTAGTTTTCCGGCATCTTACTGCAGTTTCCTCCAAGACTACTTACTTGCAAATCTTGTTAAAGCCTTAAATGGCAAAAATGCAATCATAGACGAAATTGCATTCACTTTCATTGAAAGAAAGCGGCTATGGGGAAGTGGCATCTGAGCTTTTGTTGACGAGGAGTTGTGCAATATATTGCAACTACGCCGCAATAGACCGCTCGGTCAAGGAGGCAGACCCTCAAAACAGAGGTATATGGAAGATACATTGGCATACTCACTTACTAAATTGACTTACCTCACCTTTATACATATCGTAGTATGGTATTTTATAGATATATGTAAAGGTATGAAGTAACCAGCATTATATGTTAAATAACGTAGAATATCATTTAACGTAAACACTTTCACCATTCAATCGGCCACACTGAAACTCAACTCAATTTTTGCGCCGTTAAATTCGCAGAACACAATTCCATACCTAATAATCTCAAACTCTCCTACCCAATCTTTCTAAACCATTTGTAATTGGGAGGCTTATGGAAACCACAATTCCGTGACTGGTATCCTAAGTATTATAGAGTGGACACTACCTCCATTGTAGCTGATTTGTAAACGTTTAATAAGTGAATTAATTTTCCATTTCTCAAATCCAATATCGAAGAAATTGGCATGTGATCAAAATCATAGGAATGTGTATTTACTACTACGGAATCTGTTATGATAACTTGAGAGCATTGATCGATGAAGGCAAATTCCAAGAGAAAACAATGCAGCAGCCCCGCCCCTTGAGAGTTGTTTTCACCGCCCCGCTGTGGGGCGTGATAGAATCAATTAAGCCTCCGCACCATCTTCCATTGTCAACGCCGCCCGCCTATTGTAATAAATGAGGGTGACGTCACGCATGCCGGATCTACCAATGCAAGAAACTCTCCGCACCTGGCATTTATCAAATCCACCTTTCAAGGCAAGCAGGCGTGTAAGAAGTACTAAGAAAATAGCGTAGAGAATCAACATCAACGCAAGGAGCTTGAGGGCGGTGGGATTAGATTAAGTTAAACAGCGCTTTATGACATAATGTAGAAGAGATGGGTCTAGAGGGCCAAGTCAGCACCTTTCGACCCCGGGCGCCGCCGGAGCCGGAGCCCGAGGGATCGCCGTGCACGCCACCCAGCTCGCCGCCCAACTCCCCGGCCCCGGAACGGAGGAATAAGTCTGACAAGGTGTACAGCACACCTGAGCCGAGTGCCCGCACGATGGGCGAGAACTTCCTCTTCCTCATGGACACCCTGGACTCCGGCACGCGCAGGGACGATGACATCTCGGTAAGACCACTAACTTGTGGATTAACTTTCTATCAGGGGGGTATCACAAATAGCCGTGGGGCTAATCCAAGGTAACCACGTGTTCTTAGAGCCACTCAGCCGATCTAGTCAGAGCAATTGTAATCTTTAGAAGCAGGTGACTTTCATTCGAAATGCTTAAGAACAAGAAATTCTAATTTCTGATTAGAATCATAGCATTAAATTTTTAGGCTAAATTGTTGAAATATTCCATCTTTTAAACATTTATATGCATCAGTCTCTGTATGCACTCAATATGTTCAGTGTATAGTTTCTGTCTACTTGTCATCTTTTGAACCATGTTAGATATTTGCTATTTGCATTGTATCGTTTTAGAAGAATCCTTAACAAAATGAAATGGTCTTGTATAGCATTTAATTGTGTTAGATATTACATTGCTTATTGTAGTGGTTTGCCCTCATTGCCTACTGAAAGGCTGTTGGGTTGTTACGCCAGGGGAACCTGTTGGTATTGGAAATCAAGTAGTTTCCCCTAAAACTGTGATAGAGCTTTATTCATTTTCCTGGCATTATTTATTGGGAGTTTGATTATTTTAATATATTGCCAGTTTTATTCCCAAAGCGTTTCAAATGTCATTTATAACCATCAAGGTTCTATGAATTAATGCATCTTCTCGGTAAAAAGTAAGCATTATGTTTAACCTAGAACCAAAAATCCCCTGAGTATTCTAAAAAGAATGATAGCTCGGTATAAAGGTTAAGGATATTTCATTTTTATATTGACAATCTATTTTGCATCTGAACTCCCAATCTGCTTGTGTTCATTATTCTTAATAAGACGATGCAGTTTCCACATTTATTCTTTTAATATATGTTTTTTTATTTGTAAATTTTAAACTTTATTATAAATGATTGCCCATATGTGTGATGCCCCATAAAATCCCATCCGAAACATTATTACAAGTCTATATCAAATATTGTAATATTGTCAAATTATGTTTATTAAAGTGAACATAATGTCAAGAGTTAAAAAAAAACTTATGAAGTGAGGATTTTTCTTTTTTTTGCAAATCACTTATTTCAAATCACACCAAGGTAATTTTCATAGTGGTATGACCAGAATATAAGGATGCGTGTAGTTATAATTTCTAATGTAGGTTTTTTAGAAGCCTTATCAATCGACAGATGGGTACAGCGTATCAGCATTTACAATGTCTTACCAAAGTCATTCTAATATATTCTGATACATTGCTAAATGTATTGCTAAATCAAAATTCCTTTAGAGCTTGCAAGGTGTTTAGATTTTAAACGATTCATCGATTTTTTTGATAGAAAGAAGCATTTCCACGTTAAAGCATTCCTCATCAGAATCGTTCTGTCAGTGTGCCTCAACTTCCCACCTTTGCCTATCACCAGCTTAATGCATGTCCGAGATATTCGGGTCTGTGTTTGGTTACACACCCACAAGATGTTTGACCAGCCCTCCATGTGCATTACTAAGCCACTGGACATCTTACGTAAACAGGCTCTTCCCACCACCAACAGGAATACGCCCCAGGGATAGACTCACCCGTTGGTTATTGACCAGTTCTGATTTGGGTATGCAATATTGATGGTGCCCTGTAGCTATAGCTACCTCTGCGATCCCCTTGGGTGTTTGTCTGAGGGTTTTAGGAAGCGGGTTAATGAGGCATAGGTGAGGGTGGATAAACAACATAGGGGGGGTAACACTGCAACAACGGGGGGCTATTGCACAGGCGATGACCCTGTATTCCGCTAAACTACGGGGTTACAGGACTTGGTTGACCTAAGAGATTAAGTGCGCAGCAGGGTAGATCAATGTTAATTGTTTTGAATTCATATTTTATTATCTGAGTTATGCCTCCTCAATGAGTCGGTTAAGATTCCACGCCAATATGGCAATGTAACCAAGAGCTTCACAAGTTCTACTTGTTTTGGTAAATGAAACCAAGGGCCTATATATATATATATATATATATATATATATATATATATATATATATATATATATATATATATATATATATATATATATATATATATATATATATATATATATATATATATATATATATATATATATATATGTATATATATATATATATATGTATATATATATATATATAAATATATATATATATATATATATATATATATATATATATATATATATATATATATATATATATATATATATATATATATATATATATATATATATATATATATATATGCATATATAGCATAGCATAGCATAGCATAGCAAAGAATGGGGATGTGTGGATCTGTCTATGGATACCCTGCATCTACAATATCCCCTGGTCCTCTTTGGATCTGAAGGCTCTTTTGCTTCTCTCACCTATAATATACCAGAATAAGTATGCTTTGTCATTGTTCTTCAACAATGACAAAGGACCGCTTTTTGCTAATATCTTAGGGCATTAAATGACCTTTGTGTGTCGATGTGCCTTTAAACACTTATTCATTCATGCATAGCATAACATAGCACATCGATTGCCTTTTCAGTAGTATTCTCAATGTACACAATTTCTTCTGTACGGAAGTGAATAAAAAATGGTTAGTTTACTTTAAATTTCGCATTTCATAATTACAGCTACCAGATAAATCTAGCCTGCACAGGCAAAGTAGCGTATGGTTAATGTATAAGCATGTTGAGTACGGCTAATGTATACTATGCATACCATGGAACACTTATATAGGTCCTAATAAGGTCCTTCAGCCAGTATGCAAACAGTGGGAAAGGAAAGGCACCCTCTCCTCTATCACTTAATGTATGTAAATAATCATGTAGTTCCTTCGTATACAATGTGAGAAATTCTGTCTGGATAAATATACTCAAAAGATCTGGACTTGATTGCACAGTCTGGCCTTTGTTTGCATGTTATGGCAATTGATTTGCAATAGCCACTACATATCCCATCCACTGTACGCTAATTGTCAAGAAAGGTACATGTTGTATCACCATGCTATTCACGCTACATGTAAATGTGTGTTGTTTGTAGTGACTGCTAACTGCATTATTTATGTACGTATACACAAAAAGCACAAGAGGATCATCTGAAAAATGTCCAGGACAAGTGTGTTTAGTATAATAACTGTTTGTGAAATGATGCGCTGCTTCAATGTATACGCAAGCATCTAAACTAGAATGATGCTGGTGGATAGTATGGTCAATACAAAAAAAACTGAAAAAGGAAAGACGCTGGCATATGGGTACTCATCTGAGAGTACTCGACGAGAGCTATCTAATGAATACAAACATGACAGGGTTGAGCTGGTTTTCAGAAATCGTCCTTTTGGTTTGGGCAAAAGTAGCCTTAACATTGGAATGGGTTGAATGTTCTAGTCAATGATGAAGGGAGGTGGATAGTACCATAACAGGAAACATTGCATTTCCTACGAATGAAAATATTGTAGCGTTAAAGATGATAGAGTGATGTCAGTAAAAAAACCTTTAATACAATCTATAATTATGCAGACGTTATGTCCGTACTATGTGCCAATACCACAGTAAGGGAATCCAAATATTGTAAACATAAGAGCCTATTCGCATTGCAATAACTTTGATATGTACAAAAAGGTAACAAACAGGGGGTTAGAACATATGCACATTTACAGTAGAAAATCTCACGTATGTATATAAACCTGACTTGTTCACGGCACGTACTCCGTTTCATAATGTGCGTCTATGTTTCCAGAATCAAAAAGTATACCAGCCCTTTAAGTTTCTAATACACATTAATCATGTAGTCATCATACGTATCTGCAAGTGCGCGAAACTCGTTTAGATACTCATTGGTTAATCAGGTAATCATATGATAGGTTCTCTTCGTACAATGTTCTGATTCACATCAGTAAATCACTTGCAGTAGAAGCAGCACACATGTTAGACAAGTATTTTCACATATGAATTAACATAAGATATACGATATGTAAAGTAACACTTGAACTGATCGAAGCGGTGTTTAGGTTGACTTGCCAAATTGTTCATGAAAAATACTTATTTAAATTTATGTTTGAAATATGTTAAATCGACGTAGTTTATAAAATACGAGCTGTTTATTGAAAGCTAAACCAATCTAGGTGTGGCGTTTACTTCAGTTTTCCATTTGGCACTTTGAGGGAATAAATAATTCAATAGGGTGGAATAAAATCCCCTACGCTGACTGTCTAGTCTTCTGTTTTTTTGCATGGCAAGAGGAGACTAGTCCTAACTTTATACAGGTTGTGCATTCAAATCATAGGCTAGTTTCCTCTTAGGTATGCCATTTCAGTGCTGTACATTACATTGCTAATATTGACTTTGGATGCCTGCCCATTATCCCTTACCAAGTCGTGCGAACAGTGTCTGTGTACCCAGTACTTCAACTTTCTTAATGCAGAGATGTAACACGGTGGTCAGTTCTCAATGGACAAATTAGTAATCAATGCTGCCAAGTGCCACTTGATTAACTTAAAAGTACCAGCGTGTGTATAATGTTTGAACACCTGAATTGATTGTCTTATCAAACATTTATTCTGCAATGGTAATATACTATACGTAATTGAAAACTTGCCAACAAGCCGGTCTGCAAGCCTAACCAGAACTAACTTTGTGACGATAGTTATCACGTCTCTCTCTCTCTCTCTCTCTCTCTCTCTCTCTCTCTCTCTCTCTCTCTCTCTCTCTCTTTCTCTCTCTCTCTCTCTCTCTCTCTCTCTCTCTCTCTCTCTCTCTCTCTCTCTCTCTCTCTCTCTCTCTCTCTCTCTTCTCTCTCTCTATATATATATATATATATATATATATTTACATATATACATACATATATATATATACATATACATATATATATATATATATATATATATATATATATATATATATATATATATATATATATATATATATATATATGTATTTATATTTACATATATATATTTACATATATATATATTTATATATACATACATTTATATATATACATATATATATATGTATATATATATATATATATATATATATATATATATATATATATATATATATATATATATATATATATATATATATATATATATATATTATATACGTATATTCATACATTCATACAAGTTTTTCCATATTTTGTTTAATGAGGTTGGTATTATGCCTCTGTAGATTAATTAGTCATTCATCATATATCATGGTTCATAAACAGTTTCTACAACTGCCTACACGTGTATTATATTTAAATCTGTACTCAAAGACCTTCATGAATGAGCGTCAGAGAGAGAAAAACTTGACAAAGCGTATCCAAGATTTTCCAAATCAATCACCATTTGAAGTGTTAGCATGTCGTTGGAAAGTCACTTGTGTGGCACAAAGTGCTTTATAACAGATACTGATAACATTGCATACAGCTCGAGCCCTGGAATACAGCGCAAAAAATATAGTTTTAGCAGAGACTAGGTGGCCAAACTCACATAGACCATGTTTAAAAATTCATGCAGAATATCAATAAGCTTCCTGCGTATTTATTGAAAATTGTAGCCACCCATTTACTCGGAACAAATTCATGATTTCTGTCTCTACCCTTCCATTATTGCAGAAGTGAGGGCCACTTGTTATTAACAATGGGATTTAACCCATTTACATTTTAACGTTAAATTGGTTGTTGCACTTATAGTAGTAGGGAAAAAGTTAATACATTTATATTTAAGAAAAACATATCTATTGCGGTGGCTTAAACATTTTGATCGTTTTTCTTTTTGGTATTTTAGGTATTTTTAGGTATAACTATAATTGATAAGATCATTTTAAAGTTATCAATTCATGTTTGCATTGAATGCGCTTATAGGATAAATGAGTTTGATTTGAATGGCAGTGTGCACAGTCCCTGGACCCCCCACATGAATTCTTTTGTTGCTGTAAAGCACCACCTGCGGGATAAATTGCAGGCTTGTTCGAGATTATTAATCCGTGTAATGCAATTTCTTATTTATACAATTATTAATATATCTTTATCAACAGCATGCCCTGATCGAATTGAACAACACATCAAATAGTTTGTAATCTATACCGATATCGTTGTTATTATTTGCAATACGAATTCCTATACTATTTGGTAGATATTCTAATATATATCTGATGAAATCCCACCGAAAGAATAATCTCTACCCTAGACTTCATACAGATTACTACGCAACTATGCCCCGTCACGGACAGAAAAATAAAAATCTTTTAACTACTTTGAAAAAAGCACTATGTCTGTATTTAATCTGCGGTAATTTAATAAAATGTTATCAGCAGTTCATTCATTTGATAAGTTCGAATTCATATTTTGATAACAATGTCAACTTGCCCGTTTGAGCGCTATGGAAGACGGTTAATTGGACGTGATTGTCATACATAGTGATCTGCACCTCAAATTACAACAGGCATGGAAACTGATATATGCTTTCACAAAACACCACGTTTATAATGTTGAATGTCTGCAGCAGCCTAGGTTTTGAAAGTTTCGATCGAACAAATATTCCGTGTAACTACATTCTGCATAATACAGTAACTCTTTCATTATGGCTGCACTTGCTCTATAGACTACCTGGTCAATACATTGTGCACTGACTGCTGTACTTCACAGCTGACGAAGGTCTAGGGTTCGAGTCCCGCATATAACAAGTTGCCAGTGACTTGGGGCTTTTTAGTGGTTTTCCCCGAATTCTCCGGTAACATTCAACGGTCGTAAGTTGCCAGTCACAGTTCAGATCATGTGGCAAATATGTGGCGATTCAACAGGAATTAAAGTTTTCAAATTTACCTTTGCACCATATCGATGTAAAATTGAAATATACACAAAGTTCTAATGGGGCCAAATTATAATCTTTTTGTCAAACATCGGATTGATTTGTAACATGTACCATTGGTTCCAAATTTAATACATTTAACATTTGGATAGGAAATTTCCATTATTAGGTATAAGTATGACTTTATGGATCAGTAAACATCGGAGGAGGATAATCAATTTGAATAATTCATGCCTCTCTTACTCACCTACATGGTGGATGGATCAGCCTCCATCAAGGGTATTGGACTACAATGTAGGGCACATTCTATTTAACTCTGCATCTTGCTGCATTCGAATGTTTCCACCCACCTGTGCAAGATGGCCACATAGCAACCTTTCAGTTTCTACATCGGCAATGCTATGAAATGATGCAATGTGAGTTACACCTATTTTGTTTCATACCCTTGACATAACTTACCCATCTTTATTTTAGAAGGCTATATTGAAACCAATGGGGATGATACATATTCATATAAATGCATACTGCTATTCAAGGTGCAAAGTATGCACTCGGTTGGTTTGGGTTGTTTTACCTCTAATAGCATACGAGTCAAATAGAACTTTATTGGCACCTCACATCCAAGTAGATAAATACATACAGTTTTAGTACTCCATAAAGTTGATCTGATATGATAATAATAAATGTAGCAATTGCCTGATGTTAAATATGTGTTGATCTAATGTTGATGCTGAAGCTCTTTTGATGAGAAGTCTTTAACATATTACAGATGGCGGAAACTGCAGACGTGTATGCAGTTAAACTCTTAACAATGCAATAAACAAAATACTGCCTTGGTGACCTTTTTTAAAAATTGGCGTATTTGGACATTTAAGGAGAGAGGGTTAACTTCTATCTATACCTAGCTACCTCACATTATTTATTTATTTCCTTAATATATTATTTTGAAATCAAGGATATTTCTCGTAAATGAAATATGTTTTTCTCCCCGATAAGCTGCAATGCGATTGCCGAGATAGTTAATTTGCTCGCTTGTGTATGATATGTACAACATGTGGCTGACTTCCCAGAGTTCTGTGGCAAAGCTAAGCACTGTTTACTGTGCTACCAGCGCACTATTCACTATCGGATGTCAGCTATTTCAGGACTGACGGGTTTGTTTTAGAGTTTGCTTCATCTGTATGCATTTGCTGGTGCTAGTTGTAACACTAGCTCATTCACCGCACTCGGGCCATCTGGATTCACATGAATATGGCTCTCATTAAAACAATATTGCTGGGACTCGTTCCTACGTGATGTGCCATCAACACACGATGATATTGTGTTGATATCATATTTTGTTTGTGTGTATTATTTTGAAATAAAAGATAACGTCAAAAGACATACTACCACTACTGCTGCTGCTGCTTTTACTACTACTACTACTACTACTACTACTACTACTACTACTACTACTACTACTACTACTACTACTACCACCTCTACCAACACCACAACTACTACTACTACTATTACTACTACTACTACCACTACTACTACTACTACTACTACTACTACTACTACTACTACTACTACTACTACCATCATTATCATCATTATTATTATTATTATTATTATTATTATTATTATTAATATTATTATTATTATTATTATTATTAACACCATTATACAAACAAATACATACAGACATCCACACACACGTTAGTGGACACTATCATGCATACACCATCGCCCGTTATTTCATGCTGTGACTAGACCGTAGTAAAAAGTGTGATATACCCTCGAGTTTGCTCGGCCTCGCCTCGCAACACTGCGATTATGGCACATACCCTCAGAGGAGTTTATATCGGTGATACCACTGGGTGCCTTACATACATACATACATACATACATATATACATACATACATACATACCTACATGCCTTCATACTTACATTCATACATACATACATATATTCATACATACATACAAACATACCTAAATACCTACATATATAAATACATACATACATACATACATACATACATACATACATACATACATACATACATACAAACATACATACATACATACATACATACATACATACATTCATACATACATACATACATGCATGCATGCATACATTCATACTTTCATACAAATGTATTTAGAGCGTAAAGGTTAATGCTCTTAATGGAAATAGTATTGGTTGTCAGTTCCTGTGTTGGCTATATCAGTGTCAGTGTGGCTGTCTGTCGCTGTGAAATATGGAGACCGAGGCAGTGTGATTGATATCGCTAATTGGAGAAAGCATTATAATCACTCATAAAGAAGCATGGCTTCTATCGACAACCTTAAGTACCCCTATCACTTTACCACGTTTGTTTTCTGCGCCTGGCAAGCCTCGACAAATACGTTTGCAAGGATTCGAAGGTGGACCCCATCCTACCTTCGTGGGTATACACGGGTCGGATTGGTTAGGTAGCTATAATTTCTAGTCAATCTTCCATCTCTACAGTCTGCATTGAAAGGACATGCCATTTGCCAGTACGAAATATTTCTCACGTGAAAAATCGGGGCTCGAAAATTTCACGCGTGAAAATAATTTCATTTCCATGCATGGAAATTTCCTTTATTTCCATGCATGAAAATCAAATTTCCATGCATGAAAATGAAAATTGTGCCCCGGGCCCAGATTTTCATGGATGAGAATTTTATGCATAAAATAGTGCACAGCCCAATTTCTCATTGCAATTTCTAGAGCGAAAAAAAACCCATTCCATATGATATTTTGGGCAAAATATATATTTTCATCACAGAAATACCATTTTCGTGCATGGAAATTACATATTTTCACGCTTGAAGTATTCATGCCACGATTTTTTCATGCACGAAACTTTTCGTTCGGGCATTGAGACATCGTGTTCACTTTTACCAAAAATCTCTTAATTGTAATTTTGTTTATCGTCATTATTTGTTTCATTTAAGACTTATTTGTGATTCGAAGAATTAATGGTACCCATCCGAGGAAATAACTAGTTAAACACTAGAAATCCTTTGGCACTGGTTGTTTGCATGCAGTCATGTATTTTCTGAAGTGATCATGTTATCACTATATCTCGTTTGACAATTGGGACCCCTCTAACGTTGGCATTACAAATCTAAAGCACACACACACACACACAAAGTATTGATAGGAATCAATCAGACATTGTACAGGAATAGATTTGTAACAAATCAAGAAAACACGTAGTAGAATTACTCCAAGTACATGTAGTTATGATGAGCACCCCCTTTATGCCTACAGTGCTGACATTTGATAAAGGCATGGGCGGCCCTGGCATAATTTACAACCGCACACCCGATTGCCTTCCAGTTTCCTGGTCATGGATATATGATGAAATCAAAACTGAAAGTAACTTTGATTCGCAAGCTACATGTACTAGGGTCCTTGATGTACTTGACTTATTTGTTGACTTATTATCCATGGGTGTTTGTACAACTAAGAACTGGCAGACGTCCAGTCGACTGGTGCAGAAATTAAATGTCTGTACTGTACAGTGCATGTGTCCTAGCCTAGATGGTATGGTAAATTTAGATAATAATTGATCAACTCTCTGCCTAACATCCAGTAATGGTGTCATAGCTTGCTAGGTTTGTGCATATGGATTAGGAAATTGTGAACTAAAAGGAACACTTTTATAATGGGTAATTCAAGCGCATTATCGAACAAATGCCAATATGGCGCTATAGAAAACCGCATGCTTAGCTTAATCATTATCGGTGATTTTATCCTTGCATTGAAGGTACAATATTTGCATGGAAATAGTTTTCCGAAGATAGAAAGATATTACAAAAGAAAAGGCAATTACGTATCATACTTCCCGATAATATAAAACAGCTCATTACACAACTACAGTGCCGACATTTAATTCCTGCAATGAATGCTAGGGTAGCCCGAGCATAATACACGACTGCACGCCTGATAGCCACCCAGTTTATTGGATATGGATGCACGGATGATCTCACAACTGAACGTAACTTTATTCGCAAGCTACTTGGTTCATCCAGGTATGCTCAGCTTATTTTTTTGACATGTTATCCATGAGTGTCCGTATAACCAGGCACTGACGGAGGTCCGGTTCACTAGTGTAGAAATTAAATTTCTGTGCCGTATCTATGAATACCTGATTACCTTATTTATAAATAGGCACATCTTAATAGAATTTGAAGGTTTCTTTCGAAAACGCTACGAATATCGTGGGGAGCAGGGGTTCCATGTATCATTTGTTGTTCTAATCCATATATATCTTCCCTACATATATGTCCGTACCAAAACTTAAAGTGCTACTACTACTACTACTACTACTACTACTACTACTACTACTACTACTACTACTACTACTACTACTACTACTACTACTACTACTACAAAAACTACTACTACTACTACTGCTGCTACTAATACTGCTTCTCCTCCTCCTCCCCCCCCCTCCTCCTCCTCCTCCTCCTACTACTACTACTACTACTACTACTACTACTACTACTACAACCACCACTGCTACTACTACTACTACTACTACTACTACTACTACTGCTACTACTACTGCTGCTGCTGTTGCTGCTGCGACTACTGCTACTACTACTACTACTACTACTACCACTACTACTACTACTACTACTACTACTACTACTACTACTACTACTACTACCACCACTGCTACTACTACTACTGCTACTACTACTACTACTACTACTACTACTACTACTACTACTACTACTACTACTACTACTACTGCTACTGCTGCTGTTGCTGCTGCTGCTGCTGTTGCTGCTGCGACTACTGCTACTACTACTACTACTACTACTACTACTACTACTACTACTACTACTACTACTACTACTACTACTACTACTACTACTACTACTCGACTTTCCTACGACAATAGCCACGAATAAGTGCCTGGATATTTTCAGAAACAAACTAGTTGACAGGTTGGTCATTGGGTCAAGTGTTTAATAGAAAACAATTGAGTCGACTGGCTTTTCACAGTCTCACATACTTTTCATCTATTCTAGCCTGCATTATGTATCATAGCCATGTATTCATCATATTGACAACATCCGAAAGCAGGAACTGTATGGTATTGATTGTTACACTACAAGTATAGGCTTACATCCCTCATTATAACGTCATTTCAATATACGCTAACTTTAATCGATATTGTATCATCCGGTTTGTAGAATATCGCGTTGTGCATGTTACTAGTTATGGTCAATAACTCGCTGGAGTGAAAACATTTTGTGGGAAGAAGGCGCGGATATATTACTGTTATTGCAATAAAGAACAACAGAACAAAAGGTCTCAATAACATTGTCAAGCTGTGGTACTATATAACTATACTGCTCTGTGTGGTGGCACGGTTAGTAAGGAACGAGGTGCCCATTGAACACAGATCTAAGAATATATGTACTAATAATTTGCGTAAATGTCTCTCATGACTTTTTTTAGAGTACTCAGTATATCAAACATGCATGTGTTTACCTGTCTGTAATAAGTTTATCCATACTGAGTGAGACTTTTAATAACGATTTTATTATTATTATTATTATTATTATTATTATTATTATTATTATTATTATTATTATTATTATTATTATTTTTATCATTATTATTATCATTATTATTATCATTATTATTATTATTACCATTATTATTATTATTAATATTATTTTGTTGTTGTTGTTATTGTTATTAATATCATTATTATTACTATTATCATTATTATTATTGTTATTACAATTATAATTATTATTATTATTATTATTATTATTGTTGTTATTATTATCATTATCATTATTCTATCATTATTATTATTATTATTATTATTATTTTTATTATTATTATTATTCATAATATTATAATTATTATTATTATCTTCGTTATTATTATTATTATTATTACTATTATTATTATCATTATTATTATTATTATTATTATTATTATTATTATTATTATTATTATTATTATTATTATTATTATTATTATTATTATTATTATTATTATTAACATGTGTGGTCACTGTCCGAACCTGGTATTACGTGATAGAATACACCTTGCTACAAAACAAGAGCTATACACATGTTTGCATTGCAGTGCAGATCTTAGTATATGTGAAATAATCGTATACCTCTTAATAATTTTGTGCTAATATTTGCAAGGAAATTGATAAAATGATTTTTTTTTCGTGAGGAATATGGCAGTGTATGTAAATAATGCCAAGTGTAATGATTTTTTTTCTGCTAGGAATAAATCCAATGTGCATTTCTTGATTATTAGGAAATATATGCACTTCGTACCATCAAGGTGTATCCGCCCCTAGACCCACGTCGGCATAGGACTTGCGATAGGGTAGCAAGTCGTCCGTAGGACATGTATAGATTCACCATTCTGCCACTCGCCAAGTTGGCAAAATACTAGGTGTATAGGGAAAAGTGTCAGATCTAAATTCGTCGTTATAACGGTTTATGGTAGCGAGTTTATTGATGAAACTGAGCGGCCAAAAAATCAAGTCATGCGTGCGATTGAAACATTGTCTAAAGATCATATGTGGGAAAATTTTTGGCATATTTTCGCGCCCGTGTACTTCTAGCTAATATGTCGAAAAAGGGGAACGACTTTACGGTAATTCCGAGCATAGCGAAACAGCGAAATATGTATAGGACGTACACCTACGGCATACTATTATACTACGGAGATGCCTCATTCTGAGAATATCGCTAAACTGGCCATAAGTTCTTAAATCATGGTACGTGTGTGTTATGAATTGTTCAATTGATATTGTGCACGTACGTTGGCATACACGTCAGCATTCAACAATCCAAAATCAGGATATTTCACTTATCAGGCGGTTTACTATACTGCGACGTCTTTTGGTTTCATTTTGTTTAGTTCCAATTCTTGGAGGGGCCAGGTTAGTACTTTTGCTTAAGGAGCGGGCCTTTAGAGTTGGTAATCATGGAAACATATGTTAATAGGATAACTTTAATTTTAGCAGATCACAATTGCTGCATGATAATATACACACAGTTTTCAAAAACACGCAGATGGCTTTGGAACTGAAAATGTCTTCATCAACAACATTTACATTGTGTGATCTTTCCAGACATTGTGTGATCTTTCAAGATCAAATACTTACTATGTTCAGCATATTATGAAATTCTTGGCTCTTGGCTAGAAAATAAATTTATTCTTGAGGAATGGTGGATGATTTTTGAAAGTTGGCAAATCAGTAGCTAATCTGAAGATTTCTGACCAAGTTATATAATTCATACCTGTTAACATTCAACCATCCAAAATCAGGAGATTTTATGCGGTTCCAATCCTGGCCACCAGGGGTCAGATTAGTTTATTAGTTTAGGAGTGGGCTATTATATTTTACAGGTGTTGGCAAATTGATAACCATACAAGTATGATTATGAAATAACTTTAATTTTATGTAGCAGATCACACTTGCAGCATGATGACAAATTCCCAGTTATGAGAAACACACAGAGATTGCTTTTGAACTGAATACATCATAATAGTCCATGACCCAGAGGTGGTCAGTATCATATTGGGGGGGGGGGGGGGGGGGGGGCGGGGGGTGCAAATTCTGGTTAATGTTTTTGAATTCCCATATTCTCACCTTTATGGTGTTTCAGTAACAAATATTTTCCAAATCAGACCTTTTTTTCCCAGGTGAACTTAGCTTTAAATATTTACACGATCACTAATTTGCTTTTACTCACTACCCATATTCCTCATATTTCATAACTATTACATCTCTATCAATTCCCCTTCAGATATGGATCCGTGCGCCGGCCTACATATTTTGGCGCACGGATCCATTCCTCTACCATACCTGCCTAACCTCTGCGCTGTGTTGCGCCCAGCGCCACTAGCTTCATACTACTTTCCATTCCTTTCATTTCCACTCCTATCACCTTGTATCGGACTTTCTCTGGTTTATATATTGGCAAGGTGAAAGCTTCATGTAGTAGCGCGTGCGTGTTTATTTAATGACTGTTTTATATTATTCTCTGTTGAAATCGTAACTCTCATTGTGCAGAATGAAGTTTGGGAACTCTTTATAACACTTTCTTCTGTATCTTTAATATGCTAATTGGGAATTTTTTGTGAGCCGGAATCAAGACGTTGATGAAAACGTTGCCTATACTATTTATGGATTGAAAGGACCCAATGCGGAAACTACTCAGATACTAAGAATACGCAGCCTACTAGGTGAACTAACAGTCCCGAACGTACAAAGAGTGAGTAGATTAGTACCATGTGCCTACACTGGCCAGTAGGACTATTTTGAAAACGTATCTTGTCACTCACAACAGGAGTTTTATTGCAGGAACTAGGAGAGGAAGAAGGCGCAAGACAATTTTGCCAAAGGTCTATAGTGACATTAGGTTGGTCGGAGGTTCTCTTCGGTTCTTAGGTTTTCTCGTTATTTGAAAACTGTCTCGTCAAAAATGAGCCTTTGAATGAAAGAAAAAAAGACGAAAAATGAATTCCAAATTCAGCATTTGCTAGCTTACGAATACGGAGTTGGTGACTCTAAAAACAAGCTCAGGAAAATTAGAAGCATTATCACAGCGAACGCCGTCCACCTCTTGCCGAGCGAAAGGTAGTTTATTTTCAAGACAGTATGGAGTTAGAGAGAATAGCATTACTATATACTGTTTACTTATGGTATACGGTTAAGTAACCCCTGGGTAGGCAGCAAGGGGTATTGAAAGCGAGATATTTTTCGCAGCTTCTTGAATGTGTATTATTATTAACACATGGACTGGGATTTTGAACCACACACACACACACACACACACACACATATTGTATATATATATATATATATATATATATATATATATATATATATATATATATATATATATATATATAATATATATATATATATATATATATATATATATATATATATATACATATATATATATATATATATATATATATATATATATATATATATATATATATATATATATATATATATACATGTATGTATATATATATATATATATATATATATATATATATATATATATATATATATATATATATATATATATATATATATATATATATATATATATATATATATATATATATATATATTTATGCATATATATATGTATGTATGTATGTATGTATGTATGTATGTATGTATGTATGTATATACTGCTTCTTGGTCGCAGCATACTATTTGCTAGTGTATAGCTGAGCGGTGATCATGAATAAGTGAAAGAGAGTCAACCTCGTGCCGTCATGGTTATACACATGTCACACAATGTCTAGACTTCCTTGACAGTAACTTCGAATTTGCAAACATCGAATCAAATTGCGAGTGGCACGATTCTTCTCATGCGCTGTAGAGCACAGAAATTAAGAGTGTCGTTGATAGTGATCGATATTTAAATTATTCATATCCGATGTAGCAAGCCAACTTAAACCATCAACTTGCAGTTACCATTTTGCAGAAAGGTTTGAGTATTCGTATCACAAAATTCTTCATAGCACTCATTAAATTAAGTAAAGATTTTTTTTCAAAATTTACACTTTTTGATTGAACTGATAACGTGAACTAAAAGGAATAATACCATCTTGATATCGGTATTTATGAAGCTAGTGGAAAGATCATCAACTTGAGAAGTCAAACTAAACGCATGGAGTTGTCATATCCATGTCAAGTGGTCATATCCCAATACAAACGTGTTTTCTGGTTCGAAAAGTTTTACTGCCACTATTTGAGTTTTAGATTTTGGACATAATTATTCTCGAATTGAATTTACAGCGAGCATCAATTCAATACCCAAGTGATAATTTATCACACAAAATCAAGAATTCAGACACTTCTAAACGAATATCATAAATAGATAGATAGATAGATAGATGGATGGAAGGATTGATGGATGGATGGATGAGTGGGTGGGTGGATGGATGGATGGATAGATAGATAGATAGACAGACAGGCATCCAGACAGACAGACCGACAGACAGGTAGATAGATAGATAGATAGATAGATAGATAGATAGAGAGAACGATGGATAGATAGATATATAGATAGATAGATAGACATAGACAAGATGGATAGATAGATGGATATAGTCAGGAAGGATAGATAAATAGATAGATCGATAGAAGAGATAGATAAATAGACACACACACACATTAAATCAAACCTGCCCTGTCAGATGTTTCTATTGCCCAATTTTTGACACGTTTGCATTAACGAGTCTAATGAAAATGATGCAATCACCCTTTGAATGTACCGCCTTAATACATGAATAACCAGAGACATGTAAGAAGACCTAAGTAACACTCTCAGAATCTCCATTACTCAATGCAAATTCAATAGGCCGTATGATCCCGCTTGCGTGATGGAGGGGTAGGAGAAAATCCTCGTGGAAGCGGTGACATATGTCACTTAAAGATCAAGTAGGCTCTGACAGGCGTCTCTGAGTTCAGCACACTGTGGGAAGGGAATACCGAGCATCAACGTTATCTCTTGTAATGAGTGATTGGCCACCTGTAACTCCTAGTGATGGGAAATACATGTAATTGGTATCCTACCCGCCCACATGTGCCAGACCTATCTGCTACCTCGTGCAGCAATGATTGGCACATCCGATCTCAGATATATTCCTCCTGAAGGCATTTGTGAGTTTAGGGCATTGGTGAAGACTATCTGTGACCGAGTTGACGGATTCTAATCGATTGACCTGAGGCATTTGATGGAATGGATTGTCAATTGATGCATGTGGTTTTCCTGTAAATGGTATTCATTTCGCGGGATGACCTGCAAGAAAAGGACGCGTCACCGGATGCCAAGGAAAACAGGGGTGAGGGC
>OZ012685.1:29010133-29052633 GCA_963942565.1 Maea johnstoni | reverse complement strand
TGCAGTTTTTGCTGTCTGCATAAACAGAAACATGCAGCTGGCAAAGATGGTTATTGCTGTTTTATTTGCTTGTTGGGTCCAACTCAAGGAAAAAAGGTACAGATCCATAACAGGACAAGTTGATTCTATATGAATTTTTTTTTGAAGCCAGGATATTTTCAATGAAAGTTTGATAGATTATAGTATTGAGCGATAATAGAGATTAGAGTGAATTTTCATTCAGAGCAGCTTGGAGCACAGCATATTTTCAAATTGTCTCGGTTTGGCAGTGCTACCAAAGAAGATATTCAAGATTTACATGACCAAAAAGACAGTTTAAACACAAAAAAATCAGTTAATCATTCTGTTAAGTACTGCAGGGAGAAAGGCAGCAATGTTGAGTTTGAGAAGTTGGATCCAAAGGAGTTAGATGAGTATTGGAGTTATTCTATGTTGATCTCAGGAAGAAAGATAGCGAACTCTACAAGTCTAGTGCATTTAGCCTTCATATTAAAGTGATTATGGTATAATTGAAGTAAGCTGTAGATGAGAAACTATGATATTCATACATTTTGTTATTACCCTTCATTAAAATATTGAAATCAGCTCTGGTCTTGTCTTATGGTTTTGCCCCTTGTTGTAAAATGTTCGGTATAACAAAACAGTTATTGCCTGGCTTGTTGGTGGATAGTGCAGATTATCACCCCTCGAACGAATTATTTCCCTCGGGCGTTGCCCTCGGGAAATAATTCCTTCTCGGGGTGATAATCTGCACTATCCACCAAAAAGCCAGGCAATAACTGTTTAATATTCCACCCTGGCAAATGGGTACTCATCCGAAATAAAATACCCAGCGAGAGCTATCCAATGAATACCAACATGGCAGGATTTAGATGGTTTTCAAACATCTTCGCGTCCTTGTGCTTTGGACGAAAATAGCCTCAGCATTAGAATGTTTAAATATTGAGGGGTCTGTCACCTTTGAATTAAAAAAAATCACGATAACAGAAACCTATGCAATGATAATGGTATGCGTATATAAATGGCTATGTATGACATGCTGCGAAAGACGTTATCCGAAAGGAATGAATAGTTTGATTCCCATAAGCACACATTAAGAACCCTGCCGCCCCTTAGGCGGGTCGGAAGCACGTGTGTTTTGATAAGATGTTAAAGTAGGAAGCGTCATCGATTAAAGGTAGACTTTAGCAGTACTCTAGATGATTACCAATAACAGAGTAATTTCAGAAACAGCGACCTGCTGAGATATCTAGGTCAATAAGTACTTTCCATGCGACAAAAATAGGTATTTTTCTAGGTTTGCTCACAGCCAATATCTGATCACAGCCAACTTCTCTTTTTGTGTATGCCTACACCCACGGTGAGTTTATTTTGTCTATATAACTTGATAAGATATTCTGAAATATTGCCCTAATTAGATCAAAAGGTCCAAGCATAAAGGGCTATAGATGGCGTAGTTTCTGAGTTAAGAGCGAATAGACTTTAGTAAAAACTGAGTTCTGTTTACCATGAGAAAACCAGCAATCAACATAGGGTCACTTGCAATGTTCATATGCCTATAGCGTCCCCGGATATATCTGCGGTCCTATGGTGGCCATTGCATGAGCATAGCGCTAGACTACCTGGCCGTAGGGCCGGCATCTCTGCCGATCCAGGCTGTGATGATGAATAAGTATTCTAGGAATCTGTTGACCTTTAAAACATACATAGAGTGACACTGACATACAAAATGAAATGGAGTGAAGGAAATTAACATATTGATTATGTCATGTTGTCCAAGCGTCATGAATGCGCAAACCTTCTATTTTCTTTTCCGTCGTCTATTAAAACAATTGCATATGGAAAATCTACTGTTATTATAGATATGTTTGGCGCCTTCAATATCTTTATTACATTTTCTGCTTACATTTTCTTATTTCCATTTCATGTTTTACAAATATCTCACGGCAATGAACTGAACGAACATACACTACATGAAGGCAACCTTTTCTATTGAATCAATTTCGTGTACGTCTATTTGCCGTGTGAATTCATGAATAATCATTATTCTGTACTGCATGGAATGAAATTGATGAAACGACCTTCTGCATTGTCTTCCATGCAGGGGTTACTAATTATTTTGCCCCAGGGACTTTGCCGAGGGGCTTATATGTAAGGTGAGAACCCAGGACATTGTTCCACACCGTTGCAGAACTGTTTTACAGGAAGTTTCCAAAATAGGCAGGATGCATAAACAATGTGTGTTCGATTCATCATTGCCTGAAGCTTAAAGCTCCACACCAGGAGCTCTCAATCTTTATTGTTCTTAAAGCTTGAGCAGATAGGGCTCTTTCTTTAATACGCGTCTTTCAATCATTCAGACACAAGACGCAGAGATATATAACACGTTTGATACGACTGCCACATGTGGGCAAGCAACTGGAACTGGGTGATATATAAAGACATCCCACTACGGAATTGATGGATTTCTAAATTCTCCTTTCAACAGGCAATACATATATACAGACAGAGACATCGACACACTCGAGCTTGACGACTGTGCGTAGATCTTTTAATATATCTCAATGTTGACTATGGATATTTTTACATTGCAGCCCAAAGCTCTGGCGGCCAAGCGTCTGAAAACCAAGAAAATGGCCGACGATACAGCCGTCCCTGGAATGAAGAAATTATTCCACTCGCAAAGCATTTTGGGGAGAACCTTTTGGATAATACTACTCCTATTTGCTGCGTTCATGTGCACGTGGCAGATTATCATAATCTCCGTACGGTTCTTTTCCAACCCAACAACGTTCGTCGAAAACGTCCAACAAGGTGCTGCCAAATTTCCTGACGTCACACTGTGCAACATGCGTCATTTGGATGACGTCACGCTTGATCATCTGAACAGGAGGTTGTCCGAGTGGGACATCAGTGCCTCTGAAAAGCTGACCAAACGTGATGCGCCATCTTTGTTGGAACCTGTCTTGAAATCTCTGGTAAGGCACAGGAACTTCCCTCTGAGGCCGGGTGAAAGACCCTTCATCCAAGACTACATCAAAATGCTGGGTTCAGGGTTCCTCACCTATATCAAGCACCTGGAATACCTGGACAAAAAAGATAAAGATCTCATGATAAAAACATTGTTTTCCCGACAAATCATTACCGCAAATATACCGGACGGCATTGCCACGACTGCTGGGACTAACTATATCAATGAATTCATTGCGTCCTGTACCTTCAACGGTGAAAAATGTGATTTAAAGAAGGACTTCAAGCATTTCTTTGATCCCTATTATTTCAGCTGCTATACGTTCTCCCCTAAGAATGCTACCGCTGTCGTATCTGGTCCAGATAGTGGATTGTCCCTGACGGTATTCTCCGGAAGTGCTAAACCACAGACGAAAGTCTTCCAACAGAACAACCATTGGATATTACCGGGAATAAATGAACTTGGATACGAGCTATCAAATCGCGAGGGTATTCGATTGTTGGTGCATCGTAAGGGATCCAATCGTGATCTTTTTAATCATGGATTTGATCTACGACCGGGTGTGTTTCACTCTCTCCGTGCCTCTGCCCGGGCGGTGAAACGAATGTGCCCTGGAAGCAAAGGGAAGACGAATGAGAGCATTCGAGACACCGTCGCCGGAGAGCCGATCGCAGAGTGTCTTGCACGATGCGCTCAGCGAACTATCAACAAAAGGTGCAAATGTGTTGACTCAAAACTTCCAGTGCCCAAAGCTTTGGAGAAAGTTGCTTTCTGTGAAAAGTTAGTGGCTATTCCAGGATATTGTGATACTAACCGAACCGATCAGTGTGTTCGTATCGCGCACTCCTGGTTCCGGAAGTTGGAGTGCCTAAGAACCGTAAAGGCAGAACTAGCAAAAACTCAACAACTAGAAGAAAAGTGTGATTGTAAGAAACCGTGCTCTGAAACTGAATATTCCCTGTCAGAGCGGGGGGTCGGAAACTGGCCCGGACAGGGTGACAGGCACACAGCCTTTTATGAAATATTCACCAAAGAATGTTTCCTGAAGAATCTCTACCACGACGAGGAAGTACTTTTAAGACAAAAATACAACATGGATGGTACGATTCCAGAACATTGCCCCGTTCCAAGGCCACAGTACAACTACCATTACTTATCGGATGATTTCTTAAAGGTAAACATTCACCTCAGTTCCCCGGATGTTACAGAGCTAGTGGAAAAGTGTGCTTATACGTGGACAGAGTATTTTAGTGACGTAGGGGGTCAGTTGGCGCTCTGGCTCGGGTTATCATTGATCACAATGGTGGAACTCTTACAGATACTTGGATACCTATTTCACTATTGTGCCACCAAAATGCCAAGGGTCAAGGACGAATACCTACCCGCAGGGTCAAGAAACGATTCATTTTTGAATGAACCCGTGTAGCTTGTAAAAAGGCTTAATCTTTTATTCTATTTTTAGAACATTTTTTCTAAGTTGATAACGTTTTATAGGTTGATTGCAATTGATCGTCACTTTTTATGCAATCTAGGCTAAGGTATTGCTAGCCAAACGCTTAAGTTGAGGACTGAAGTACCCGGTAAAACACAAAGAAAATGACAATTGAATTCAAATCTACATTGAATAGTAAAGGAAGTGGTATTCCGTTCCCTTGCTTTTGCATTGTGATATATGTGGATTTGACATAGGTTACCATCTGGTGGTAAGCACAAAGATATCGAAAACGCGCTTTAATTATAAAAGTGTGAACCAAACAGACTTTGTGTTCCTCAGTAGTCATGTGTTTGTAAATTAATGCTTTTAGAAAGGGTTTCCCTTAAAGTAGTGTATATAAAGATGGAGAAAAGTTCGCGAAAGGGTTAATACATCTAAGTTATTTCATGATCAACGAAGTCAGTTCAAAGTGAGACTATAGGCATTTCAAGAATAAAGACATGAACTGTTTTAAACTATTGTGTACATTGTGAGACTATGGCAATGTTTATTTGTGCACGCATGCGTAGATTTACACGTGCAATCTGAATGCATCTTGGATGTACCTGCACAAGGCCTACCCACGTGACGTGATCACGTGCTACGTGTATGTTTATATAGTTACCAATACTAATGCAATTTGTATTATTTTCGATGAAGCTGATCTTATATCATTTAACGATATGAAGAGTTCAAAGAACAGTTCAGGTGTATTAGCCACCTTTCAAATGTTGTTCTTATTTCCTAAGGCTATGGATGCTGTATTCAAATAACTGTCGTGTAATGTGTATGGTCAGCTGCACGTTTTGTCGCCTCAAATCCTTCGATTCATAAGATGACTATGATTATATTATTTTGAGTAGCCGTGTTTAAAATTGACCAGATTTGTATAACGGCTTCACACAAAGAGTATCTTTTGATGGAAAAGGGTATGTCTATTTCGATACTACTTTGCAAGGTTCCGTATAATCAAGGTCAACTATGCAGGACCTATGAGACGGTTATGGTAAAATACCTGGATGACCAATCAAATGACAAGAAACAATAAGCTTTTATTTTGACCAAGGTGTTTAAATTATGAATGTATCATACAGTACTGATATTGAATTGCTGTACAGAAGTACTGGACGACCTAGCACATAACTAACTCTTTAGAAGGTCCGATCATTTCTTTGATATCCAACGTCAGATAGTGAAATAACGTACATAAATAGTATGGAATGAGTGAGGTTTTTTCATAAGGGTCTACATTATCTAAAACAGAACCATTCTTAGTCATTCCACTGAATCCAGGACAAAAAGCTGTATCCATTAAATGCTATATAGAGAAAGAAGTCATTATCGTCCGAATAACCAAACATCCGGTCGAAATACGAAATACCGTCCGGTTCATGGTGCAGGTACATGTATAACGAATCGGTAATGCTATAAATAGAACCCTTTAACACGTTGTCCATACATGTTCATTAATTTGACTGAACGCTGCTAACAGCGGGTATTTTCACAGGTAAGTGTAACAATGGGATAGATACAATAAGGAGTGGAATGCTTATCAAGTGGAAACTAGATGACGTATGCATATATGTGTACATATACTAGTCAAGGTGATGTCGTGAGGTTCTTGTTAATATTGATTACATGTAATCATTCCAGAACATTGCCTGCGCATAATTACTGGCATAACGATATAATTAGCATTTTAGAAGCACGTTTTTTTTGCGATGTGTACGAGTTAGCGTTTTGTAAATATAGTGCAAAATACCATGCGCTCCTTTAATTTTGCTCATTTTTAGCACAACACAAATTCGTGAGTGATAACTCTAGCGATCGATTTGTCTTAAGATACTTTTTAGAGTATAATGAAACTCAAGGTAACAACTTTCCAACTACAGTGCCGACGGTTAATTCCTACCCTATTTGCTTTGGCAGCCCAGGCATAATACATTGTCACCCAAATTTCTGGGCATGGATGCATGGATGTCATTTCAAATGAACGTACTTTGATTTGCAAGCTACGTGGGTCATTGATGTGTTTGGCTTATTTTTTGACATGTTATTCATGGGTGTTCCTTACAACAAGGCACTGGCAAACGTCTGGTCAACTGGTGCAGGAATTAAATGTGTGTACTGTAGTCGACTGGTCTACTACAGGTTCCTCTCAAGGACGCGGTGCCGTGATCTTATTGAGTGCTGATATTACCTGCCAAATTATACCATTTGATTGCCTGCTTCGGCATCAAGCGCACTTGTACAGTACAGACATTTAATTCCTGCACCAGTCGACCAGATGTCTGCCAACGTCTGCTTCCACAAACACCCATGGATAACATGTCAACAATAAGCCAAGCACATCAATGAACAACATGCCTTGCGAATCAAGACTACGTTCATTTGTGAGGTCATACATGCATCCATGTCCAGAAAAATGGATTGCAGTCAGGCGTGCGGTCGTGTTATCTACCCGAGCTACCAACGCACTAAATGCAGGAATTGAATATTGGCACTGTATGTAACACCACATGGTAAAAAACATCATTCGTCCTAATTGATTTTGCTCCTGGCATGATTTTAAGCAAGAACCTATTGTCTTTGTTATTTCTTTACTACTTAAATATTAGGATATCATTTGTTCTTGAAATTGTACGATGTTACAAAATAAAGCTATGTTCCGTTCAATTCAGCAAAAATACATATTTTATATATTTTGCCATAATTCTTCTTGAAGATAGAAGGTTTAACTTTGTACTTTAAATTGCTAATCATTGATAGATCTGATAAATATTAATTTGTTTTTTGCATACTGCCATTTTGTTTCCATGCCCGTATAGAACAGTAAGCCTAAGTATCTTAAACCCATAGTTAATTTGATTGACATTGAATTTGCAATGATAATGGTAAAATCTTGACAAGAGTTTGGATAGACAGACAATTTTCATGCATAAAAATCGCGGCATGAAAATTTCATGCATGAAAATATGAAATTTCCATGCATCAAAATGACTGGGATGACTTCTTCGCCCACAAAATGCCCATGGGTTGTTGGGCTGTTCACAATTTCATGAATTAAATTTATCACCCAAGAAATTTCTAGCCAAAATTTGCATGTTCAAGCATTGAAATTTCATATTCATACAAAAAATGAAATCTTCATGCATAAAAAAGAAGTTTTCATGCATGGATTTTTTTATGCAACGATTTTTTCATGTGTCCACATTGTCCTGCATATTTTGATAGCCAATGGTCAATGCATACTGCAATATTTTGTTCATCATTCAATATGCTGCATGTATGAATACAGTAGCGACTGAAAGTAACTGTCATTTCTGGTAATATATGGGAAAATGCTAATTAGATTCAAATAAAAATATGCTCCACAGTATTTGCTTTTTGTGCTGCATATGCATCTGTGCAACCTGATACATTTAAAAACATTTCCCATCTAAATGTTAAGCTGTTTATAGTTTTGATGGGCTCTGTCTAATATATGTCATATATGATTGTAACAAATAGTTTTTCATTCATTGTTGTGGCCATTTAAATGCGTTGAGGTGATAGAAATTCATTTAACTCCAGAGGAAATGACCTCTGGCGGCCATTTTGAAAAATGGCCACCAAAGCTGACCTGGGACAATTTCAGAGTGCCTCCAATCTTTAAAATAATTACCTTGCCATAAACTACCACTGTACCAAATTTGGTGCTTTTATCAAAAAGTGCACGATTTCATCCCTTAACCGCTGGACAACAAAGCCTTCTAATAATACAAAATCTATCACGTGGTAGTCACATTATCGGACATCTGGGGATACATGTGTTAATCTATTAGTTTAAGAGTAGCTTATGGAACTAATTCCATTGACTCAGTATGTCTTATACCCTGCATCTAACTCGCAATCCAGCCAATTCAAAGTATTTAACTATCTTAGGATTAGGAATACATGAAGCATCACAAAAATACCTTACCAGCAGGGTTTATGATCTTTAGAGAAAAAAAAGCTAAAACTACATACATTGCGTTTTTTTTTCAAATTGAGCATCTATCCACAATACTGTACAGAGGGATTTCATATCTCAGAAATATAGCAAAGATCAATACGGGAGGAGACTTATTTCATTTTCGTCTTAATTTCACTGTCAACTTTTATAATGGATTCTTTCGAATTTTTTTGTTGAAAAAGAGAGAAAAGTGCAGTTTACAACACTTTCAGATTCCATAACCTTTGAACAAAGTCAAAATTGGAAACAGGAAAACCTGTGATATCCTTTCCTCTAAAATACTCTTAGCTATCAATATGCCAAATTTCAAGCACATCTGTTGAATTTGATGCCAAAATATATGTTCGAAGAGGTCATGCTTTAGTGAAATTTGGTATAGAGAAAAGAAGCCCGTTCCGGCTTGTACGAAAGCCCATTAGAGGTTGTGTAGTATTTGGTCTCTTACTCTACTCAGTGATGTCCTAGACATTTACAGTTGATCGTATTATGAGGAAAACTGTGTAGGCCTTAATATATAAAGAAAACATATCTCAAAATGGCCCTATGTTCACAATTAACCTAATAAAACACCTTAATTGAGCTATAGGACAATTTTTGTTTGTATCAAATTCGAAGTTTTTCGGTAATATGACACATTTACAAACTTACACCTCAGGAGGTATACTTTTACATGTAGTTTCACATAAAAGGTGAAAGTGAATGTGCGCATGCGCATTAGGGTACCATTGTACCAAGGTTAGTGTTCCTCGTTTCTACATATTACTTACATCAGCTGATAAAATTCCAGGAAAGTTAAATATCGTCATATTGACATCACTTGTTACACATCTATTTCAAGTAATATGAAATCAATTAAGCATACATTTACACGTTTCGATATTCGAAGAGAGTACTTCGGAACATGGGTAACGAACACACCACGTTGTTCTTTACTAATACGAGGCAAAATAAAGATGTAGTGGTGTGATCACTATGGGATTACTCTGAGAAAGGCATGTACGATTTTTTTGGAGAATGGCAATGAACTAAAAAACCTTTTCTGTTCCTGCAATAGTGGTGGGTTCTATTCTAAATCTACCACGGCTGACAAGGTCAAACAAGGACGAACCTGAGTCCGTTGTGGTGATTATCCTACACATGGCCGAACTACACGTACACCACAGCGGGATATTTCTTCACTTCCAGATATGATATCGACCAGCAGCACTCCTGAAGATAAATGGCATAGTAAACAGCATTGTTATAACAAACACTGCATTTGAGAAGGATAGGCGATATCATAAGTAAAGCAGGAAATCTTTAAACAAACAACTTTGTTAATATTTGACATTAAGTGAAATGTAAACATTCTGACGGTTTCACGTGCCTTTTTAATGACAGGTATTTCTTTGAAGTTGGATCTTACATTTGCATTTCATGCCAGTATCAACCAGCATCCAGAACGCTGCATGGATGCGTTGTTAGAGAACCAATGCAGCATGGCTAGAGTATGGCTATTGCATTAACCAACATAGGTCGACAGTGTGCACCAATGTTCTGTACATTATACAAATATGACACGCCAACGGGGGTGACCGGATGGAATGGATCTCCGAGAGAATATATTTTTCCCGAGGGCGAAACCCCAGGGAAACCAATCTCCCGAGGGGAGACATTCCATCACGTTACCCCCAATTTATGTCATACTAGTATTTATTTATATCAAACAAACTCCATTGTGGTAAAAAAAATCATTGTTCTCGCTGACCATATCAAACCACTTCCGGTCGCTGATGCCAGGAAAACGACCGTCTGCTGTTTTGGGTGAGGTCAAGGTCACATATGACTCCGCTAAGTGTCACTATCAGCGAGAGTGATTTTTTCCTGAGAAGTCGGAGAATGTGTAGTACAGCAGGGGTGTCACATTGCCTCGTGAGCACAACAGCATGGAATGGTGAACCTCAGTTAGCCAATCACGGCTTACGGTCTTCCCTTGAGGAATAATAATAGTATTTTCTTACGTATACGTTGACCACTCACAGAAATAAAACAATCTACATGAATACCTTCAATCGGCATATAAACCCGGTCACAGCACAGAGACAGCACTGGTGAAGGTACATAATGACATTCTTACAAGCATTGACCAGCATGGAATTGTTATACTGATCCTTCTTGACCTAAGTGCAGCATTTGATACCATCGACCATGATGTGCTGTTTTCTAGAATGGAAAGCACTCTGGGGATAACAGGGCCAGCCCTTGAATGGTTCCGTTCATATCTTGGTGACCGTACTCTTCGAGTTCAGATAGATGATTCATTCTCCGCATCACAGGAAATCCTATGGTCTGTACCACAAGGATCAGTGTTGGGCCCTCTGCTCTTCCTGATTTACCTCCTACCCTTAGGAATACTGATAAGAAAGCATGGTCTAGAACTCCATGCTTATGCGGATGATACGCAACTCTACATCTCTATCAAACCTATCAATCAGCATGTAGTGGACGAGGATGTAAGTTGGAAAACTGCCTCACTGACATCTATACATGGATGTCTCAAAATAAACTGAAATTGAATGCAGACAAGACAGAGGTGCTGGTCATGGGTACCCCACAGATGCGGGCGAAAATCTCCATTCCTAGTATTACCGTAAATGGTGTAATAGTACCAGTTCTTAATGAACCCGTCGGTAATCTGGGTGCTGTCTTTGATCCGAACATGAATATGTCTGCACATGTATCAAAAGTTATCAAGTCTGCAAATTACTACATTAGGAACATTTAATTAGTAAAGTAAGGAAATTTCTCAATACTGATACAACCAAGAGTGCCATGGTCTCACTGGTGACATCACGCCTTGACTATTGTAATGGACTTCTCAGTGGAATTACTGATGAGCTGCTATGCAGGCTCCAGAAAGTCCAAAACAATGCTGCTAGAGTGGTTAGTGACTCCAAAAAGTATGATCACATAACACCAGTTCTAAAAGATCTTCACTGGCTGCCCATCAGGAAAAGGATTGAGATTCTGCTTTTGACTTTCAAATGCATGCAAGGATGTGCCCCTCTATACTTGAGGGAACTGTTAGTCAAACAAGCTAATACAAGGACTCTAAGATCAAACACTAAGAACTTATTACAGATACCACTCACTAATCTGAAAAGGTTTGGTGACAGAGCATTCTGTGCCTATGCACCACGCCTTTGGAATGAGCCCCCTGACAACATCAAGGCTGCTGATAGTGTGCAAAACTTCAAGAAACAGCTGAAAACATTGCTATTTCGAAAGGAGTTTAATTGACTATATGGACCATGACAACTGTCCAATGACTCTAAAGCGCTTTTGAACATTATAGGTGGAAAGGGCGCTATATCAAATATCAATTATTATTATTATTATTATTAATGCTCAATTGTTACGTTTAAGGCAGTTGCTCAATGTTCAAAGGTTATGTACCTGTGCTTTCTAATGTATGGGTGACCGCTGCTGGGAGTTGGAACATTTCGCAATCTAGGCAGGTGTGCGGAGGTGTTCAATCTAGTACATGTGGGTGCCAGCGAATCTCATAGTTGCTGATAACCTGAATCATTTGGACCTAAACCCTTACGTTTAACCATTTCTTGCTAAGTGTTTCCTGCTTAATACCATATCGTTTTGTAGCAAGTATGAAAATAATTCAGTAATAAAGCACACACTTTGGAAATGTTGAGTAGGAGAATGAGGTTGCGTGTTGATATTCATTTCTCTTTCAAATAACGCAGTAATGGAATATATCAGCAAAATAGACAGGCTGTTGGTCGCAGCTACAGATATCAATTAAAATTGAACAAGTCTTGAAAATGTATCCAATGTATGTATGTTCATTGACTACAGCTCTCGGCGTAAAAAAATGCATACACTATTACAACTATTTATATATACAGAACATGTTAGATAATGATGATGAAAATGATGATAATAACAACATTAATCATAATAATAATAATAATAATAATAATAATAATAATAATAGTAATAATAATAATAATAATAATGACAATAATAATAGTAATAATAGTTATACTAATAATTATAATTAAAATAATAACTTTAATACTGATAATAATGTAACAAGAAAACTCATCCGGAAAGTGTTTTAACATACTGGAACTGAATATCTTCATATTTATTCTAAATATTTAGTGGAAGATTGCCATTTCGTCCTTTCCCTTTCATTCGTTTGCGAATATTAGAACAATCTTTATGTGAACGGCGGCCCATCGATAATGAAAGTGGCATGTCTATAGCTACAGATATTGATTTGATAGAGGTCCAGCAGGGTAGCAGAGACATGGATGAAACAGCAAGACAACTGTGTGTACTACTAATACAATCAATTAAGCATAATTGCTGCATACTTTCAATTAGGCTGTTGGGAACGCATCGCAGTCATTTCAGTATAACAATGATGCATCTTAAAATATCAACACTTTCTTATCTCCAGTGGCTTCATTTGAGTTTGGTGTATCTAAAGTTTCACTTGAAAGTAAGTATATACAGATTGCAGGTAAGTGTAGGTATGAAATGACAAAGCAGAACATATATTGCAGAAACGTAATATACATTGGAGAAATCAAATTCAGATGTCAGCATTTTGGAAAAAATCCCGATTTTCGGTCATTATTTATTATTCCATACATGTACATAGGGCTGTCCGATTGCCGCGTGGTCAGAGCATCGCACTCTGACTGCACGCCGTCTTGTATCGCTGCGAAGATGTTTGGCATTCGAATCCGCACGGAAATCGGCAGTGACTTTTTTTAATTCGCTGTAAACAGCTGTTTTTCATTGTCACCATTCATTCAGGTCGGTCGGTTGTAACATTGAGAGTAATGAAATTAATAATGTGTTACATAAATAACCTAGAAAAATAGATACATTACAATGGACTATCAACAAAGACAATAGCAAATTGAACATCAATGAACCATTATAACAGTATACACAATTGGCAGTGACTTGGAGTCCCTGATTACTACAGTATCCTTCACCATTTAATACTGGCTAGATTTAGCGTGAATATGGAGGAAGCATGATGATAAAAGAATTTCAAAATACCAAAATCAGGTGAGCACCTATTTATTGCGACTGTTAGTCCTTAAATTTTATACAATTGACTTAAGGTGATGGGTATCATTGCAAGCTAGATAGAAGGCCCGTCCAAAACATACCTCATTGTAGCATAATCATAGAACAAGGAGTATCTCCAGGCTCCTGAGTGTTGTCAGGTAGATATTATCATAGCCAACCGTCCTTAGTCCACCCATATTCTATATCATTTTAATATTTACAACTTTTCACTCAAATGACATAATCTCATTACTTACGCAAGTGATGGCCACTACAGGTTCACAGATACCTTAGGGATGTCATTGACTATGCCCAATAAATCGTATTTTTTTTTATTCTTTACTGCTAAAGATTTTTACGGGCCATAATATTTGGAGATATAAGTGAGATATTGTGATGGTTTAGCAAGGGCAGGCCTAGTTGATTCCATGTGGGTTAGGAACAAAAGACAGCTGTACAAAGACACACCTCAGTGGTCGCGCGTCACACTCAAAACAAAGGCGATGGTGCGGTTTGCTATAAATAGTTGATAGTTTTTCTAGCTGTACACGCCTAATGCACTTGGGGACAAGATTTCTCACTAGAATTTTCAATGTTATGGCCTGTAAAAATCTTCAGGAGTAAAAAAATCAAAAAAATACTTTTTATTGGGCATAGTCAATGATGTCCCCAAAGTAACTCTGAACCTGCAGTAACCATCACCTGCGTAGATTATGAGAATATGTCATTTGAAAAAAAAGTTGTAAATTTTGTAATAAAACAGAATATGGATTGAATACTGACAGTTGGCGATGATATTCTCTACCTGATAACACCCAGGAACCTGGAGATTCACCTAGTTCTAGGATTATGCTGCTTTGAGGTGTGTTTTGGGATGTGGCTTTTAACTGGCTTGCAATGATACTCATCACGTTAACGACATAGTTAGTTTTTGACCCTATGTGATTATTGTCATTATCAATAGATGGCGCCACCAATTAGGATTCAAGTCCGTCCAATGTTATCATACCATCTTGACAGTGTTTGTGTACGGAAGCCTATAAGAACCACTGAAAAATTATTTTTTTATTTTTATTTTTTTCCTTAGAAATCCGAAAATCTAAAAGAAAAAAAAAATTTGTCTCAAGATCCTTGTTCGGAATTTTTTTTTTTTTAAATATTTTTTTTTGTGTTCTGCAAAGTCACTTAAAATAGATAGCCAATCACTGCCTCGCTCGAGTAGGCTCGTCAATCACACTACACGCGCTTGAGGCAGCGCCGGCAGTGGCATTCTTGTCTGAACAACGGATAAATACACGTTTTATCTACATAATTTACCCTGTGTTATTTTTTCATTCATTTTTCATTCATCTGTATCTGTATCTGTAAAGCTGATAATGCTCCTTAAGGAGAACTGTCACAGCTTGAACAGGCATACAAACACACACACACACATTGCCGGGACTGTCTGCGAGCATCAGCTCGTTCTGGTAAGGAGGTAGGTGACATGTCAATCTGCCTGCAACGCGCTGGGCGTGTGTGTGCTAGGCCAGGAGACTTGCCCCCCCCCCCCCCCCTTAGGCTGTCCGTACCGTTTGCCGTGTATAGGTGAGGCCCGTCAGAGCAACAAGCATAGGGCCGTAACGTTACGGCACGGAGGGTCTATGTGTGTGCGTGTGTGTCTGCATGTCTGTTCTTTAAGTTAAAAAAAAACATTTCTAAGACCGCTTACAAGGACCACAATTTAAAAAAAAATAAAAAAAATTTGCTTAGAAATCAGAAAATCTTAAAAAACAAATAAATAAATAAATAAATACCTCAAGATCCTCGTTCACAAAAATATTTTTAAAAAATAAATATTTATTTGAGAAGAGTTACTAAAAATAGTTAGCCAATCACTGCCTCGCTCGTGTAGCCTGTTCCGGCTGCCAAGCATTTGAACCAATCAAACCGCACGTATATTTGGAGCTCAGTTTAGGTCGTCAGAATTGTCCGAGCTTAGTAACAATACTCTGGTACGCTTATATATACCAGAATTGTTCGTACAATTCTGGTACGTACCGCGATTGTCCAGTTGGGTATGTACCAGAATTGTTCCTACAATTCTTGTACGTAAGATTGGCTATCTATTTTAAGTGACTTTGCAGAACACAAAAAAAAATATTTTTTTTAAATATATTTCTGAACAAGGATCTTGAGACAATTTTTTTTTTTAGATTTTCGGATTTCTAAGGAAAAAAATAAAAATAAAAAATAAAAATTTTCAGTGGTCCTAATAGGCGGTATTTTTTAGATTTGTTTTTATTTATTTTAGATTTTCGGATTTCTAAGGAAAAAAATAAAAATAAAAAATAAAAATTTTCAGTGGTCCTAATAGGCGGTATTTTTTAAAAAATTTTTTAAATATTTTTTAGATTTTCGGATTTCTAAGGAAAAAAAATAAAAATAAAAAAATAATTGTGGTCCTTGTAAGCGGTCTTAGAAATATTGTTTTTACTTAATAGAACAGACATGCAAATACACGCACACACACGCCCAGCGCGTTGCAGGGATATTGACATGTTACCTACGTCCTTACCAGAACTATCTGATGCTCGCAAACAGTCCCGGCAATGTATGTGCGTGTGTGTGTGTTTGTATGCCTGTTCAATAAAATATAATGAAAGGTAACACAGGGTAAATTATGTAGATAAAACGTGTATCTATCCGTTGTTCAGACAAGAATGCCACTGCCAGCGCTGCCTCACGCAGGTGTAGTGTGATTGACACGGCTACACGAGCGAGGCAGTGATTGGCTATCTATTTTAGTAACTTTGCAGAACATAAAAAAAATATTTAAAAAAAAAAAATTCCGAACAAGGATCTTGAGACAATTTTTTTTTTTTTTTTTTTTTAGATTTTCGGATTTCTAAGGAAAAAAATAAAAATTAAAAAATAATTTTTCAGTGGTCCTAATAGGCTTCCGTATTTGTGAACACTTTGTTGTTACTTAAATATTTGCGAGAAACGCAATTTCTTCAAAGATGGCATGCATACTAATATAGTCAGGTGCAAATTCCAGAAAAAGTGACTTATTGAGGCATTTTGTGTTAAAAGTCGGTAACTAGTGTTTCTAGCCTAATTTGAGGGTGCTGAATCTGAAAATGACGAATACCAAGCTGAATTTTTGGTTTTTAACCTCCTCATTGCCATTTTTGGGTGATTTGGGCACTTTTTTGTATGTTAATTTGCATAACGTGTCATTTTTTCAGATCAGTGTCAGATCATGGCAAATGAGGTATCAAATTGAAGCTCTCCCCTATTGGAGTTCATTCATGTGTATTTTGAAAATTTTCAGAGGTTGCTATGGCAACGGGAGACAAAAATTAGTCAAAAACAGAGAAAAAATGCTCATTTTTGTAATTTGTGTGATATTTAAGTGCGATTTACCCCCAATCAACACACCTCAGGGCATCGGTTTGTTTAGTAAAAGCTTCCTTGCTCTTGTGTTGATCAATTCATGCCAATTAAATATGACTAAAAAAATTGGGTCTGAAGTACAGTCCATTGAAAATGACGATACCGCAAATGCAAAGTCTATCAACAATATTGCTTAAAATGAGTCATTTTATCAGATCAGTGTCAGATCATGGCAAATGTGGTATCATATTAAAGCTCTCAACTGTGGGAGTTCAATAATGTGTATTTTGAAAATTTCCAGTCGTTGCCATGGCAACGGGAGCCAAAAATTAATCAAAAACAGAGGAAAAATGGTCATTTTTGTAATTTTGTGTGATACTTAATTTCTATTTACCCCCAATCAACACACTTCAGGGCATCAGTATTGTTACTAAAAACTTCCTTCCTCTTTTGTTGATCAATTCATGCCAATTTCATATGACTATAATATTTTGGGTCTGAAGTACAGTCCGTTGAATATTACGATACCGCAAATACAAAGTCTACCAACAATATTGCTTAAAATGAGTCATTTTATCAGATCAGTGTCATATCATGGCAAATCTGGTATCATATTAAAGCTTTCAACTGTGGGAGTTCATTCATTTGTATTTCGAAAATTTTCAGTGGTTGCCATGGCAACGGAAGCAAAAAAATAATCAAAATCAGAGGAAAAGTGGTCATTTTTGTAATTTTGTGTGATACTTAAGTGCGATTTAACCCCAATCAACAGTATGCATAAGTATGGTTATTAAAGACTTCCTTGCTCTTTTCTTGATCAATTCATGTCAATTTTATATGATTAAAATATTTTGGGTCTGAAGTACAGTCCTTTGAAAATGACAATACCGCAAACGTGGAGTCTATCCACAATATGGCTTAAAATGAGTAATTTTATCAGATCAGTGTCTGATCATGGCAAATGTGGTATCAAATTAAGGCTCCCAACCGTGGGAGTTCCTTTCAGGTGTATTTTGGGAATTTTCAGTGGTTGCCATGGCAACGGCAGTCATGAATAAGTCAAAAACAGCGAAAAAGATAAGCATTTCTATGATACTTAGGCATGATTTCCCTCAAGTACATACACATGTGGACCAGTATGGTTACATAATTTTAACTTCCTGGCTCTTGATCGATTCTCTTATACTTAGAATCTTAGATACCTTAGGTCTGAATACCGTCCTTTAAAAATGAAAACAATGCAAATGTGGTGTCTATCAACAATATGGCTAAACGGTTACAGTTATTTTGATCTAATATCAACTCTCTCCTCTAAAAGGGTACTTCTTGTGTATTCTGCTACATACATAAAGTCTTCCCATACAAATTATTATTTTTGGTTAATATCAGTATTTTACTAAATACAAATATAGTAACTTTACCATTTGTAATGGGCTTCAAAATAAAATACTCCAACTCCAGGATTAGTTACCTGCTGCTAAATTAAATGAGGAAACTCAGATAGACAAATGCTATAGTTTCTTAGCCTTGTATGTGCACTTATATGATAATGTGATCATTTCCATTTAAAGGGAAATGGTTTTAAAGCAATGCACTCTAAGACATATAATACAAGTACACATATTGCAAGGCTAAGAAACTGCAGCATTTATATATCAAAGTTTCTCCTCTTCTTGCTCTCACTCTTACTGATGTCTAGGGCAAGCCAAGGAGAATGTCTCTAACAAGAGAAAGGGGAGCACCCAATTTCTCAGGATATGACAAATCTGTCATATACCATATATGTATGCATATATCTATCTATCTATCTATCTATGTATAGATAGATAGATACACAGAGGAGAAGTGATCGCCCCTCTAAAGTGACCACACTCTGCCACTCCCATACTAACCTATCCCTATAACTTTTATTATAAAAAGAGTCCCTCTAAGTTGACCAATTGTGGGTTGTCACAGGATTCACTTTAGAGGGGTTACACTGTGTGTTTATATATACACACACATATATATATATACATATATATATATATATATATATATATATATATATATATATATATATATATATATATATATATATATATATATATATGTGTGTGTGTGTGTTTTGAGTATAACTCTTACCCGTTCCTAGTGACACTAACACAACTGAAATAACTGGCATTATTTATTGACTTCATATTCAAATGTATGGGCACTGCTTAGTGATCCATGTGAAGATGAATTTAATTTCTTTTAACCATCGATTCTTTTTCTGCAATTTGATGCTAATTTGCCAGTGTCAAATGGTAGAGGAAACCAGAATACCAGGAAAAAAACACTACCTAACCCGTCTATTTACAGGGTTGGTAAGTAGTACTTAAAGGTTAGGTAGGACCAGGGCATAAGGCCATAAGAGTATTTCAGTTTGAAAACCCTTACCATAGTAAAGATACTATATTTGTTTCTATTGAAATACTGATATTAACCAAAATATCTATTTTCATGGGAAAACTTTATGTATCCAGCCGAATACAATGAGAAGTTCCCCCTACAGAGGAGGGAGTACAGGGCTCGAAATTAAGATTTTTTCCAGGGAGCCCAACTGCATCTTCAAAAGCCACTAACAAGTGTTGTGTATAGAAACCAATTATTTTTGGGCTCCCAGCCGCTGGAGAATTCAAGGGAGCCCTCGGCTCCCCCTAATTTCGAGCTCTGGAGTAGAAAAATCAAAATAACTTTAAGCCATATTGTGGATAGACACTGCATTTGCATTGTTGTCATTTGTATTTAGACCTAAGACAACGAGAATGGCATGAATTGATCAAGAGCAAGGAAGTTTTTTTAATAACCATACTGATGTCCACAGGTGTAATTGTTTGTGCTAAATCACATTTAAGTATCAGAGAAATGCTGATTTTTTGCTGTTTTCAACTAATTTCGGCTGCTGTTGCCATGGCAACCACTGAAAATTTCCAAAATACACATTAATGAACTCCCGGGTTAAGAGCTTTAATTTGATACTGCATTTGCCACGATCTGACACTGATCTGATAAAATAAATCATTTTAAGCCATAGTGTGGATAGACTCCATCATCATTTTCGAAGTCCTGTACTTCAGACCCCAAATTATTTTAATTATATAAAATTGGCATGAATTGATCAAAAAAAAGAGGAAGGAAGTTTTTAATAACCATATTGATGCCCTGATGTGTGTTGGTAGGGGGTAGATTGCACTTCAGTATCACGAAAATGACAAAAATGACCATTTTCCTCTGTTTTTGATTAATTTTTGGCTCCCATTGCCATGGCAACCACTGAAAATACCATTACTACACATGAATGAACTCCCATGATTTAGACCTTAAATTTGATATTGCATTTGCCATGATCTGACACTGATCTGAGTAGATGACTCATTTGAAGCCATATTGTAGATAGACTCCACATTTGCGCTATCGTCATTTTCAAAAGAATGTATTTCCGACCCCGAAATATTTTTATCATATAACATTGGCATTAATTGATCAAGAAAAGAGCAAGGAAGTTTTTAATAACCAAATGAAGCCCTGAGGTCTGTTGATTGGGGTTAAATCACACTTAAGTATCACACAAAATTACAAAAATGACCATTTTTCCTTGTTTTTGATTATTTTTTGGCTCCCGTTGCCATGGCAACCACTGAAAATTTTCAAAATACACATGAATAAACTCCCACAGTTGAAAGCTTTAATATGATACCACATTTGCCATGATCTGACACTGATCTGATAAAATGACTCATTTTAAGCCATATTGTGCATAGACTCCTTATTTGCGGTATTGTCATTTTCAAAGAACTGTACTTCAGACCCAAAATATTCTAGTCATATCAAATTGCCATGAATTGATCAAGAAAAGAGCAAGGAAGCTTTTAGTAAACAAAACGATGCCCTTAGATATGTTGATTGGGAATAAATCGCACTTAAATATCACACAAATTACAAAAATGAGCATTTTTCCTCTGCTTTTGATTAATTCTTGGCTCCCGTTGCCATGGCAACCATTGAAAGTACCAAAACTACACATGAATGAACTCCCACAGTGGAGAGCTTCAATTTGATACCTCATTTGTCATGATCTGACACTGATCTGAAAAAATGATACATTATGCAAATTAACATACAAAAAAGTGCCCAAATTACCCAAAAATGGCAATTAGGAGGTTAAAAACCAAAAATTCAGCTTGGTATCCGTCATTTTCAGATTCAGCACCCTCAAATTAGGCTAGAAACACTGGATACCGACTTTTAACACAAAATGCCTCAATAGCCTTAACGAAGCCCCTTTTCTGGAATTTGCACCTGACTAATAGGTGCACTTTACAATCTGCTGCTATAGATCAATGTTTTTAATTTAGTACACATATATTTGTCTGTATATCCTGTGCTTGCACGATACTTTACATGTATATGTTTCTATTTTCTCGTAGTTGTATATTTTGTATCTTGTGGTGCAGTTAATAAAGTATATTATCATACCTCACTTGAAGATCGTAAGCCGTGATTGGCTGACTTAACAGTGAACAATCATCATGTTGCCTGATGGCATCAGTGAGGGCTTCATGTTGCCCGTTGCCACTAGCGACACCTAGCGGGGAATGTGTGAATCACCAGTCATCTGTGACCTTGCTTTGTTTAGATTACAAATTGGGTTTGTTCAGTATGATAAAACAAATATGCCATGCCAGTGGGGGTAACATGATGGAATGTCTCCCCTCGGGAGGATGGTTTTCCCTCGGGCTCCGCCCTCGGGAAAACCATCCTCCCTCGGGGAAACATTCCATCATGTTACCCCCACTGGCATGGCATATTTGTATAATATATATCATACTATAGTAAAGCTATCAGAAAGGATAAGAGATCATTGTGATTGGTTTTTTTGCTGTATCGTTAGGACCTTAGTATGAAAGCAATATTAAATCGTGCATGTAAATGGTTGTTGTAACATGCCGTAAAGTAATCATGAATATTTTACGATAAATGCGTAACTTTTATACCTATATGTGAATAAGACAAAACGCTTTCTCCCACTGACAAAATAATTTATTTCGCTCTCAATAATTTATAATATTCCAATAAAATATGTCATGCTTTATTTCAACATATAACAATATGGACATATTAAACAAACATATCCAACTGCAATTCATAGAAAAATATATGTATGCAGGTTTTATGTACGCTTAGAAGGTGGGCGACCTGCGCATTGTGCAACGCTACCACCGGTCTGTCATTCCGCAAATTATTACAGCATACATTTCATCGTTTACTTCTGATCACGAGTTCAGTTTCGGTTCGGTTTGTGTTTTCGTTACTTTCTCCATTTACACTTGAGCAGTTTGAAATTCCGGACAGTTAAGAATTTTCTTTCCTCGTTACCAAAAGGTGTCACGAGGTCATTCGGTGCATTACGTCGAGACAGTATCTTGCAGCGTATTAACGACTATATAGCTACCAAGGCATCCCATTTATGCACTTCAGATATTTAATTTCTGCACTAGTTGACCAGACGTCTGCCAGTGTCTGGTTGTACAAACACCCATGGGTGATAATCCAAACGTATCGATGGTCCCCGTAGCTAGTGAATCTACGTTCAGTTGCGAGGTCATCCATGCATCCATGACCATGAAACTTGTGTCACTCGGGTTTGCGCACATGTACTATGGCCGGACTGCCCATGCATTTGGTGCAGGAATTAAATGTTGGCACTGTGCAATGAGTGCTTTGCTCTTACCTATACTTGTTATCAGATTTTTGCACTGCAAGGTAAACTGTGTTTTATTTCATGAAGGCCGAATTTCAAAGATAACCTTATGCATGGAATATCGTGGGGATTCCCCTACCCTTAATGATAATATAGGTTCAGTTAAGATATAGTACACACTCAGCATACATCTAGAGTATAGACAGAATCCGTGAATGTCCTAGCAGAATTAAAGCAATATATATTTTACTTATGTTTTAGGCACAAATAAAATCGTTTAAAGCCATTCCTTTGAAGACAAAAAGAAATTAAAACAATATGTGATGGCTTATATTGGAAGCATACACACCAAAAGAAATATGAAACTAAATCTAGCAAAGATAAGGCGAATCTGTCGCCTTAATTTTTATTAATTTAGTGAATTTCGTATTCTGAACGTTTCGAATAAATTAGAATGAAATTGCTACAACGCAATTTAGAAATGCGATATTAAAACGGAGTCAAACGTTTGATTGTGCAAATTACTGAGTATATAGGATAATTAGCATACGAATAGATAGTGGAATACATATTAGTTGTCATGCTCTCCGATAGGTGGTGTGACATCCACTCAGCAGTTCAGAATACACGAATATGCACATTATGTGTATTTAGTACTGGTACCTAATTTCTACACCAGAGGGCGTAAGATCGGGGGACATACCGTTTACGGTCGCCTACAAATCAGGGCCAACCAAAAATAAGCCCAGCAGCGCAGGAACTATACAGCAGTACAAAAATATGACCTAGATTTCATTTTACAAGGCAATTAATGGAAGAGCTAGATCAGATTCCTAAACTCTACCCTATTTGTGAGGTGTGAAAGCCTCAGAAATCCATTACCTTTTATTATTTGGTCTACTTTTATATATGCAAATCTTAGACATGAGAAAGCACTTATCTAGAGTACAGCAGCCAAGGATTAAGGTGTAGGGTATTTCCCAGCAAGCATTTTAAACTAGAACACTATTGTGGATGGAGCAAAACCCGTATTACTACATGTATATAGTGGATATTGTAGATTAATACTGGTAATATTGCACTAGATATTGCAATTGATATATATTCAAACACCCAAAGTGTATCACTTTATAACAGTCGTGCGTATATAGGGTAATACATGAATACGCAAATTCCACTCTTCGTGTTTTAGGCCGAAAATAGAGACTTCACCAAACCATTTGTAAACATTACAGTTTAGTAAATTATCAGCAGTAAATACATGCAATTTGTCTGGATGGTTAACATGATGAATACAGGAAAGTTGCAATAGTCCAATCGAATGAATATGTATCATTTTTCACAGTGCAAACAAGGATGTTTTATCTATTACGACTTCATCGTTCCTTGTTCAACTCGAGAAATTCAATCACGATTACATATCTATTTCACAAGCGCATATCCTGACATTCCTGTGTACCCCCTATGTATGCATTGGTTCTAACAAAAACACACGTATGCTGGTTGGACTGCAACAATGTAAGATACCAGTCACTTTCCCTAATAGTAGCAACTCGGACCAGCGATTCTCAGATTACAATTGTAACACCTAACCAATAGAGACTTTTGTATATAGGACATCTAACAATGCATTTTAATGCTAGTAGAGTATTTTGCAAAGATATCTGACCGAATATATATTTACCTATTAAAGCTGCTTTAAAGAATTTCTTGGTGGTATTTAGCTGAATCTTAAAGAAATCGTCGTGGGGGAAAGATATCGTTCGATATCATGATTTGTGGGTGTTTTATGACAAGGAGCTCAAACTTCATACGACTAGGCCTGTGTCCAATAAGGGAAAAGTAATGTTTGTGACATTTGAACTGTAACGACAAGTAGCAATAGACGTAACTTATACTTTGGTTCAGCATTTCACCATTCAAGTCCAGCTATTGCGTTCTGCCGACAGCTTATCGATCTCTTTGCTTTATTTTACAGTGACTTAAGTGGGAAAACACAGATGTCAGGATTCAAATAAGGCGCAACTTCTTTGGGAACCCTGGTTTACTATGTTTTCATCTCCTCTGCCAGACTTGAAACTTAACAATAGTGTAGTGCAGTTTGCCAAAATAAATATATAACGTATAGGCAACCAGAATTGTTTTTCATTTTTCAACAATTAAAATGGTGTTAAATATATAACCATTCATATATAATCTTATATATATAAACATATAATTTCTTTGTGCTTGTAATATATATCTGCGAATGTACATTTAGCCAACATTGGCATTATTGTGACCAAGCTTTACGATGGCTGAAGTCATCGATATGACAGTATACATTTACGACCGACATGACAATCTCTACTCTGAATATAGTCCATACTTTTTACCATATATAGCTAATTTTAGCTATTCACTACTGGTGCTGGTTGCGGGAGAGCTCGAGAGTACATGCCAGCGGGCCACGCTGGTTCGAGGCTGTGCCAGCACTTCCTGCCAGTGCATCAGCTCCTCGCCACGTGCGAACAGGAACGGACCAATCACAATGCGCCCATACTCCTCGTCATGGCCGCCAAGTCTCGTGCTAACTGACGTCATCACAGTTGCGGTAATGCTTATCGCGTCGAGCTGCTTGCCGGATACGGTAAAAGAGAAAGATTCATTGAACAAAGGGTCGCAGGTCCCCCGCTGAGTCGCCGTCTTCTTTGTCTTGCAAACTTTGTGGCCGTGGTGAAGTTGCACCCTGACGTACATACCTGCAGAAAAACCAACAGGAACACGATAAAAACATTAATCATTTATCGGACAAACGATCTTTATTGATTGCGTATATTTAATATTTTAACATTTTTGAGCCTTTATCGTGATTTGCTTATCTGACACCTATCCGAAGGTACGATGGTGTAGGTGTGAACGGCAGTAAAAAGATAACATTTTCCCGCTGTTTTTCTGGAAAACGACAGAAAAAAATGATATTTTTTAAAAAACATCAGAGTTTTTTTCTGCCGTTCCCACATGCGCCATCTTACGAGGGAGAGTAAACGTACCCTGAACATTTTTCGGATATGCAATCAAAACCATTGGTGGCAGGATGGGTGAAAAAGTGGAGATTATGATATATTGGATATCAGTGCATAGGGTGCCTGATCAAATATTTCAGGGATTGTGCTGTACTTCACATTGTTGTGTTTATTGATGAAATAAGCATAAAAATTAGCCTTGAAACTGTTCACACTCCAATCAAAGACGAAAATACCATTACCGGGGGAAACGAAAATTGGGGCCAACCACAGCAAAACGTTACCTATGTCCTTTTTTGAAGATGTTAGTGCGAAAATCAGCTGACAATAGAAATTAAACAAGTACTTAAAGACCTAACGTAATAATGGGAAAACAGTTTAAGAGTTTAGGCCATTTTGAAAAACGGAATATCATGAATAGTATATTTGATTTAGTATTAAACAAGATAATTTGAATACTAGTAGTCTATGTTAGCGAAACTGATTATACCAGGAAACTACGCACACATAAAGCATTATTAACGTATGCTTAGCCCCAGACCGTCAGCCATCAAATGACAAATGGCTTACATTAAAAATAACCGTGATTTCATGATGTCAACAAATCACATCCATAACCGTAGAGACGTGTTTTGTCTGGTCATTTAAACAAATGAAATTGCTCATTGAACTCCATTGCTCCGTCCTTCACGACAAGCGTTTTAAACTTGATCCTCTAGATTCTACAGCAAAGGTGAATTTTCCTTAGGTGAAATAAGCTGCGTCACTTTTTTAAGACCATTCATTCCAAAAATTACTAGATTTATCCAAATATGGTTCCTAATGACTCTAAAGATGTCTGCTGAATATTCAAAAAATAAGAGAATAACTGGAAACTATTGATGTATGAATAAGATGCTCACCAGTGTCGGCATCGAAGTCCAGCTTCCTCAGATTGCGACAACGAACGACCACAACCTTAAGTTTTTCCATGTTTGGAACGTGTGTAAGAGAAACGTTTACTTCTCCCAAGAACGCACAATTCTGTAAAGTAAATAAATATAAGTCTATGTATAGTTTATGTATATGGTGATCCTGACGTTTTATTTAGAAAATTGCACAAATAAATAAAAGGCATTGCTGGGAAATTATCAAAATAGATGCCAATTTTCATTAATATTGACATAACGTGTATATCATTTTGACATGAAAAGGCCATTTTGCATAATGCTATAGTTATACACTTTAAAGAATCATTTAGGCCACTCCAATTTTTTACTTGTTTTACGAGCTCAGGAGGTAGGAAATAAGCCATTTTGGAATAAAAAAGAAAGTTGAAAAATGTGACCTTTTTTCTTTTTTTAGTCTGCCGACTAGGAGTGGTAGCGATATGTTTCTACCAGCCTATTCTCAACTAAATAAAATCAATCAATCAATTAATCCCTGTAACCTGAAGGGTGGGAGATATACATCCTCAAGTCTGAGGCTCTACTACAGCAATGATAGCTTCTTGTAGTTGATTGAATCACCCATACAAAGAATATTCTAAAAACTTTCGTCCGTAAGACACCAAAGGTGACTTTTTTTTTCTTTTTGTTTGGAGTCTGACAGGATTATTTTTCCAAAAAAAGCTCGTAAGACAAGTAATTAAATTGGAGTGGCCTTATATAGATTAATCGTTACAAGATGTAGGTTTTATTACGGCAGTTATGTAATCAAATGCAACGTCTCATAATGATGCAATATGGTGCAACCATTTTTGCAGCGATTGCATACCCACACATACTTTAACACGCACTTATACACACACACACATATATATATATATATATATATATATATATATATATATATATATATATATATATATATATATATATATGTATATATATATTATATATATATATATATATATTATATATATATATATATATATATATATATATATATATATATATATATATATATATATATACTGAACATGTTAACCATTTCAAAAACATAAAAAGTAAAGGTGTGGCTTTACCTGCGATGCTGGTTCCAAGTCTCGCCACATCGTCTCGTTCCTTGTGAGATCCACGTCGCCAAGCGCGACCAGCACGTGACCAAGAGAATGTCGCACCTTCCGTTTGTCGAGGTCGTACATTGAAAGCCTGAGTGTTCGGTTTGGAAGATCAGTGACAGATACCTTTTTGAAAAGAGGAAATGATGCTTATTTTCTAGTTCACTGCAACTATTTAAGGTGATGAGTACCAAATGCAAGTGATTTAAAAGCCCCATCCGAAAACACACCTCACAGCAGTATAATCATATGTCAAGGTGTATCTACAGGTTCCTGAGTGTTATCAGGGAGAGAATATCATAGTCAGCCGTCTGTAGTCAACCCATATTCTAATTCATTTCAATATTTACAACTTTTCACTCAAATGACATAATCTCATTACTTACGCAGGTGATGGTCACTACAGGTTCACAGTTATCTTAGGGATATCATTGACTATGCCCAATAAGAAGTATTTTTTTAAATATTTTACTGCTAAAGATTTTTACAGGCCATAACAGTGGTCAGGATGGTATAAAAAGGTGCTAGCTAAGAGCACGTGAGGTTACCATGTGTAGTTGGTGTAGATTTCTAACTAAATTTTCAACGTTATGGCCTGTAAAAATCTTCAGCAGTAAAAAATCAAAAAAATACTTTTTATTGGGCATAGTCAATGATATCCCTAAGGTAACTCTGAACCTGCAGTAACCATCACCTGCGTAATTAATGAGAATATGTCATTTGAAAGAAAAGTTGTAAATTTTGAAATCAAACAGAATATGGATTGAATAATGACAGGTGGCGATGATATTCGCTACCTGATAACACTCAGGAACCTGGAGATACACCTAGTTATAGGATTATGCTGCTTTGAGGTGTGTTTTGGGACAGGGCTTTTAACTGGCTTGCAATGGTACCAATCACCTTAACAATATCGTAGCTAAAGCCCTTAGAATAAACGAGATTAACGCACGGTGATATTATATTCTAAGTGTATATACATAAAACAACACCACACAGAAACTTTCAAAAGAACAAGGTATATTATTAGTTATCATCGTAAAAATGGTGAACAGCAAGATATCTACGGGAAGCCGGCTGGTACCAGTCGAGGCCTTCAGACTCGCCTGACACAGAGCGAACGGCAACGATTTCTGACTTGAATTCGCGAAATTCAAACCTTGATACACCTTAATTACTTCCAGTCATATTTATTACCAGATACATGTATACACCATGTTGGAAAACTAAAATGTGCAAATAGCGTTTTAAACACCAAAAACATTTTCTAGCGGTGGTGTGAAGGGCAATGTCCACCATCTTAACTCTGCGTTGCTAAGAGAAAAGCGACCTCTATCGGGGGAGAATGTATTTACGTTTGCAATGATATTCTAGGGATCCAAGCAATTGAACGTTGTGCATAGCATTATTAAGATTCCAATAACGGATCATTTTGCCCTCCTAACATTGATAATTCTTAAAAGCAATTTTAGAAGCCCAATCAGCTGCTAGTATCAGAGTGGAGTTGATGATAAAGATATATAGTTCTAGCTCTACTTACCGGGAAGATAAAGGTTTCATTGAATTTGGGTGTGAGTGTCTTGCGGCGAACCTTGGACTGCTGGCAGGATCGCTCGTCGGGAAGGAGATAGACTTTCACGTACGGATCACGAGGACTGTTGCTTTTCCCGCGACCTGGAAACAAGCGGAGAATAAATAATCAATTCAATGATGATATATTAAAAGATAAAAGAGTAATCTCTAATTTCGCAGTCAACGTCATCTGAGACAGGCCTATCCTGTAATTAAATATGACGTACAGGTATATTCAGTTGTGAAGTCATCCATGTACCCTTCCCCAGGAAACTGGGTGGCAATCGGACGTGCGGTCGTGTATTAGGCCCGGGCTGCCAATGCATTTAGTGCATGAATTAAATGTCGGCACTGTAGATGTAGAATGACTGTGAACATACAGGGGAAATTTTCAACTTTCTTCGTTAGATGCTTACCATAGATTAAGCAAGGCGGGCATGATTTATATGAATTTAAACCAATACTTATCTTTATCTAAAATGCACTGAATGATACAATTTAAACTTCTTCCTAAATTAAGATAATATGAACACCCGTAAAACAACTGGCAAATGCCGGATGACATTAGGCGTAGTACACTTCAAAGACTTCAAAATAAAACAAATCCAGTGATATCCAAATAAGGCCATAAATGCACTTTCAGATATCAGTGATCACGATTCATGGACAATGCTTGTGTTACTTTTACGTCACCTTGTTACGTACTTTATTGTGTAGCAGCCATGCTTATTCAAGAATGAAGGAAATGTGTAATTAGATCTTGAACAGGATGTTTAAATGAAAGGTTTGCAGTATATGAATCGCATCCGCCTGAACTGACGAGGAAGTCGTGAGATGGTAAGAATAGCTCAGGAGGTTTAGTGCAACCCAAGAGAAGCAAATTAGGTCAGATGAATCACGGAATTTGAAATTTCGTTTTTCGTCACTTTTTCTGCCATGCTGCAGCTAAGTTGTGACTAGCCAGTTGTACGTGGTGGGGGAATCCGGATCACCGGCGAAAACCATCGCCTAACCCCAAGTCACCGGCAACTTTCTCACATACCCCAGGTGTGAATCACGGACAGATATTTGAATTTCAGTATGAAAGCACACTAGGAAAGGAATAAAACACATACATAGCCATGTATCCGAGCTTGTTTTCTATCTCTGCAAACAGATAGCTCTTTCCATCAAGGTCTCTCCAAGAGAAAGGTCACGTGGTCTAGAGGAGACGGCAGGGGGATTAGCATTAGTGTGCTAGGAGAATGGAATGGAGACAAATGGATTTGCGGAAGAAATCCTATTGTTATTGATTTATCCTTATTCCTTTAGCGAATGGGAAAACTAGACTTAGGTCAGTTTCTAGGTAAAAGGGACATGGTCTGTGCTACATGGCTTCAGTTTTAGAATTGTAGCAGTGTGTCAAGAAATAAAAATGCAAGGAACCATCTAATGAACATTTAATCTTTCGCTTCCTGAAACTGAATTGCTGAACGCTCAAGAGAAGTCAATATATTCCAATATATACATAAAAAGTGGCATATATAGTTCTACTGTTAGGACAGGCCATTTATTTCATGATTGTATATATCGGATTTTATCACATCAACTAAAACATAGGAGAGACATTTAGGTATCTTTTATATTCTTTATGTTAATGCAACAGCTTTTCTCCTGCGCATGATAGGAAGTATCTCATCTCTCTCCGTATGTCTACATGTGACGGGGAAATCAAGAAAAATACTCAATAACCTCAATCAGACAAGTACATGTATCGCATTACATGTACGCCAAAATGACTTTAATAGGATCAGCGTGGATGTTGTGGCGAATAATGAAGCACTCCATTCGTTTTGAATCCATGTATTGACAGCGAGACAGTAACCTAAAACCATGTGCTCATTATCCTGCTGATTGCAGGAGGAAGTTTGGAAATACCATTCCTTTCCTGATATTGCCTGACTAGGGCAACGGCATCAACGCCGCTCAGCCACTGTGTCCATATTGGCAAGGGGTACGCGCAGCCGTCAGCATAGGAGAAGGTACAACTAACCATAGCTGTGGCCACAAGGCAGGGAGAGAGTAGGTCAGGCGTGCTTTTTTAGCTAGCAGGAATGAATTTTGGAATTGTATCTTTCGTCACTTTTTCTGTAGTATTGCGGCGTGACTTAAGCCAGTTGTAACTGGTGGAGGAAACCGGAGTATTCGGCGAAAACCACCACCTTACCCCAAGTCACTGGCAACTAATTTCTCACATGGTGTGGATGGCATTTGAGCCCGGACAGTGGTGAGAGATAGCTAGCAGTCAGCGGCATCGCCTTAGACCACACGGCCATCAGGACAGGCCATTGACAGAAATACACAAGCCAATACTCGTAAAAGTGAACAATGAGCAAATGGAAAGGCTCAGGAGTATACTGAGAAAATATTATACCAGATTTTAGAAAAGTCTAAATCATCATTCAAATTACACCCACATTTGTATCCCAACAGTTAGATTTCTGAACCCTATTTTTGAACAAGCCAATATGTAAACCAAACTTGCAAAATTCCATTCATTACCAGACATGGCAAAAGCAATGCTCTCATGAATGATATCAAATTGCCCCCCCCCCCCCCACCTCGTCCCCGTTATCAATACCCCCACTATATCCGTCAGGCGATTGGTGTCAGGGCGAAGGATCTGTCCAGAAACAGCAATTATTTCCAGGAAATTGAGAGAGATCGGTGCTTCCTGCGTCCTCGTTATTTCGTAACAGAGTTTCCTTTCTTGTCAAGAGAGATGAAGAACCCGCAACAATTGCCTTAACTATACTGCCTTTCCAATTGAGCACTGATTGAGAGAACAAACACCTGTTACCTGGAAAAAGTCTTCCTTAATTGACTGCAGGAGTTCTCGTTTTCTAGCGTGGGAGGACGGGAAGGAGGAATGTCACCTTTTTTCTTGTGAGAACCACCAGTTGTATTCAGTTGTAATTTTTTATAGATAGGGGCGAGACAGAGAGGTGCTTGTCTGGGAATAATTGGGCACTGCATTGTTGATGATTCGCACGTTCCAACTCTTGCAGAATTTACTTCCTTGAGGAGATTCTATACTAGTTGTCTAATATACGGTGACAAGATTAAGTAAACTGAATAAACTTACCTTTGAGGTGTTTTGCTTTTACCAAGGTAACGGTCAGGTGCTCGACAGCAGCGTCATACAGCAGCGAAAACCATACGCGTCCTGATTGGCTAGGAGGTAACTCACTCTCCTCTTCATCGCCAGACGACCTAGTGGGAATCAAAGTTACAAATTAAGATTTTATTGCGATCTGCATCGGTTTTTGCAAATCACCATACCTTCTTTGTGATAAAAAGTACCATTTTAATTGATAGTTGTGGTTAAGGGAAACGCACCTTCCATTGGTTGCTCATACATGTCTTTGATAATTGACAATTGTATTTACTACACATTTAAGGTATTGAAATACTTTGTCTCCACGTTTTTACTCTAATGAATGTGAGATCCGCAGAGTGAGCAATTTCAACACTTTTTCATTCCCTGCTGATATTCAATATACCTAACCACATGTCCCAATCTATTGCCGTTTAAACCTATTTAACCTATAGACATCTAATTTCTAATGATTAAACATGGAGTTATAGATGTATTTATATATATATATATATATATATATATATATATATATATATATATATATATATATATATATATATATATATATATATATATATATATATATATATATATATATATATATATATATATATATATATTCATTGACTGTATAATTGTACTACAGAAGTATATATAACTTATGATACAGAAAACAACAATAACCACTTACTTGTAGAGATCAGGTTGCACAAGACCGAGACAGTTGGCCTGTTGGTAATGCAAGGCGTTCGGCCCGGCCGCCATGAGCTCAGCTTGGGAACGAGGCTGGACTCTTTCCGGCGGAAGTTTGAAATCGGGGATGGTGTCCACGGTCAGTGAGCGCACGAGAACGCCAGGTTTTGGGCTTGGGTTCTGGTAACCTTGATAGTTGCAGACGGATTGACATTTTTCTAATTTGTTGGATGATCCACATCTGCAAAGGAATTAAGTCAGATTAATGTATTGACTATCATATGTTAATTTATATCAATGCTTTACATACTATTCATGAGTGGAGACTTTACAAGTGCCGTTGAGGCCTATGACATTCCTGGATATACTTTTGGAATTAAGCCCAAATTCCTAAACTATTTGAAAAGCTGTCACTAGGTACAAGTATATGGCAGACATTTATACGTTCAACGGATTTCACAAACATGTTTTTTATGAATTATCATCAATAAAGGAAAAATTCTTTGGGAGCCACAGGCGTGGATGGATTAACGCAATAAGAGTAGTATAAGAGAGAATGCTGTTCAGCATCCAAAAGAACAGCTCTGTTGAGAAAAGTTAGTTCATTCATGCTTGATTCCATTATTTGTATATTTCTATATATCTAGGAGGCACTTGACAAAAATATATCAAGGCATGAGTGGGTTAAATATGATGCTATTCCTTTGAAAAAAATCGCTTAGAATATGCTTGGATTGCAGTTTGGAACAATTGACGATGACACGCATGTCGTTTTGCACTGTCCTGAGATACGCCAAAGGAGAGCGACTGTTGAAAGTGATACTTGAAGTGAGATGTGGAAGAAGAATAGGTAAACTGTCTCATACACACTTATAATATTCATTTGACAGGTTTATCGGGTGATTCTTGGAAATATTTTGACCATACACGCATAAGGCTTTTCACTTACTGAAGGATGCTTGTATTGGCTGGCTGCCGGTTGAACTATTAGTAATCTGATAGACCAGGTAGACCAGGAGAATCCGAAAGGATGGAATCGGGTAACGTCCTTTATTCCGGAAGAATAGGAATTAAACTACCACATGAATGTTAAACTATATTCATTGGATATCTCTTCACACGTTAATGTCAGGATCACTGAACGCTGATCCTCGAATATAAATTGATTCATGTGCATTCATAGCCACGTTCACTAATTCTAATTAAGCCTGAATACACCGACGCTTATGCTACAGTAACACTCGTTGGCTTTTCTTTCTGTTCCCAATACAATGTGTTCATTCATTTTTACGGACCATATGTACCTGCCATCGCGCATTCGTTTCCGACGAGATCAGAACAGAGAACGGAAAAAATAACATTCTCTTGATAAAAGTAACTAGGGGTCATTCGATTGCAAAGCAAACATCACACAGGCTGTCCTCTACAAAACTATACATTTATATAACCGCTAGTCCAACCAGCTACCCAGGATCCAGCCGAACTCAACCCCGAGATAACAAGCTTGGGAGCAAGGCGTAGTATTTGTTAACGCCACAGGAGATCTGCCCTCAATGGATGTGCATACATACATACATACAAACATACATACACATAAACAAACATACATACATATACATACATACAAAAATACATACACAAATACATAAACACAGACTCATATCTAGATTCAAAGACACATTAAATTTGATCTCATCATATTTGATATCCAGCAAAACATCTGGTATGAAGTGACCAATAACTGTTAATGGTTCCATCGGAAACATCCCAGTAAAGCCCAGCACTATTGGCACATAAAACATCCATTAAATCATCATGTCTAGGTATATCATTCATAATCACATCATAAAGAACTTAAAAAATCCTGTCTTATAGTTACGCTGATCTTATAGCCTTGCCCGGCTGTCTTATAGTTACAAGCAAAACATCTGATATAAAGTGACCCATATCTGTTAATGGTTCCATCCGGAACATCTCACTCAAGGCCCAGCACTACTGCCACATAAAACACGAACTAAATCATCACGTCTAGGCATATCGTTCATAATCACATCGTAAAGAACTTAAAAGCCTGTGTTATAGTTACCCCCGGTTGAAATAGCTGGAAACGTACTCCCGCGCCTGCCTACCTACTCTCTGGATTTCAAACATCACGATGTCCTACTATTATCTAGAATGCCTTGTGTCGACTGTGAGTGTCTATATATATATGGCAATATCTCAGAGGAGGTCTTCTTTGTTTGAAGTAAACAAAGGAAGTTCGCCGTGCATGATGTGTATATTTTAACGGCGACACTCCCTACGTCAGCTGTCAGTCACACTTCGTCACTTTAATTACTGTACTGTCATGTCTAAAAATCAAATCAGGTGCGTCAAGAGGAAGTTTGAGATGAATTGTATATGTAAGGCATGTGTTTTGGTATAACTGCAGAAACATGCCCCCAGCAGCCCCCCCCCCCCTCTCTCTCTCTCTCTCTCTCTCTCTCTCTCTCTCTCTCTCTCTCTCTCAGAGTCTCTCTCTCTCTCTCTCTCTCTCTCTCTCTCTCTCTCTCTCTCTCTCTCTCTCTCTCTCTCTCTCTCTCTCTCTCTCTCATGGAAAATGATAATGATACATTTGCTACTAAAATGCTAAAGGGATACCGTATTGTACTGGATTAAATTGTATCTATCTAACTTTGAGGAGCACAAATATAGGTATGCAGCACGAGTTTTCTGTCTAATAACACAGGAAGTAAATGACTGGGTGATATACAACACATCGGATTAAATACTAGTATTCACAGGTTATAAAGGATATTTCTACTGAGGATTTAAAGTAATTTAACATCTTCATAATTTGGTTTACCTTTTTCAAATAGGTTCTATCAGGTTTGTAAGTACAGAGTGTATAGTGTAAGTGCAGTACAGACATTTAATTCCTGCACCACTCGACCGGACATATGACAATGCCTGGTTGTACAAACACCCATGGACAACATGTCAAAAAACTGGAGCCAAGCACATCAACGACCCACGTAGCTTGCAAATAAAAGCTACGTTCAGTTGCGCGGTCTGTAACGTGTGATTTCATCCATGCCTAGGAAATCGGGTGGCAATCGGGCGTCCAGTCGTCTATTATACCCGGGCTGCCCACGCATTTAGTGCAGGAATTAAATGCCGGCACTGTACCTTAGCACTGATGTAATATGGCCTTATAAGAATCTGAGTACGCTCAAATTCATGTTTCATCATCAGTGGATGGTTTCTGACACGGCGGAAATGCGCTTCTCAATTTGGATGTCGAAAGATGACACATCTGACATTCGTAAGGCATTTCTAACTCGCCTAGCCTCAAGATGCAATGTGCCTGCTTGATACAGTCATCACCACGGATAAACCAGCTCCTAGTCTATGATTTCATTAAATTATACTTTTCTCTCTTTTGGTCCCTATCATTTGATTAATGTCTAGGTGTTAGTTCCAATGGCTGGTGATAGATTGCACCAAGGGTGGTCACACTTGTCAGTCAGACATCCAAATGAACCCATGCTGGCCGCCTGGTGAGACAATATAGAACTAAATATGGGTGGAAATCTTAGAATGGTATATAAATATTAGGTAAGTTATCAGAGAGGAGAAATAAATTTCTTGGCCTAGGACTAGGCTACACCACGACTGCATAAGCATACGGTTACACGCATACACTACATGAATCCCCATTTCTACAGAGGGCCGCCAAATAAAGATGGTTGTATCAAAAGGAAGAGCTCCACACATTAATGAGATTAAGTATCGCATTTATACGCAGATGAAATATGGGGAGTATTGATCAGAAAACTGACGAATTCCTTAGTAAATGTGGAAATATTTATTTAGACCTGGTTACCATATTTTCTAATTGAATTTGTACTTTCAGAATTAAATGTGTCGTGTAGCTGGTATGAAAGAACTATTCCATGTGTATGTTTATTATCATTTATTCATGCATGCAAGATGAAATAAAAAAGAAATGCAATGTTTGCAGAAATTTTTAAAAAATATGGTTGTATTTTCGTGTCGCCACTACCCACCCGTTTATCATTAGTTGGGCAAAAACTGATCGAATGGTTTAACAAGCGAAATTGATATCTTCTGGCAATACATGTTGATGAATACATTTTACATAAACATATTGTGTTTGCCAGAGGGTGAGAGTGATTGTAGTATCTTGTCACGATTAGCTACGACATAAAGAAAACTCGAAATGTCCGGATCGAATCATTCAACAAGCGGCTTTGATATCAAAACGCAATAAATGTTTAGGAATATTTTTTTTCATGTCATTCCGGAAACTACATAGCGGATAATGGGGTGCTACTTTCTCACAGAGTGACGTCATTCTATTGTGAATGCGGCGAGAGAGCGCGCAGCTAACAGTCCATTAACCCGGGTATTTATTGCCATTGATCAATGAAGCACAGAATAAAATTAGCTCTTAAGGAAGAAATTGCTTTCTTGGTATTAATCTCCTGAGTGATGGCAATAAAGCATTTGTGTATTACAGGGCACGACCCGGGCCGGTTTGCTATAATGGTTATTCATAGAGCCTAAATGATATTAATGGCAATAACCATTTGCGTGGATAAGAATAACAATTAATGCCATAAGCCTCCAGCCCTTTGCTCAGAATCATTTGATGATTGCTAATCTGCTGGGAAAATCTACAGTACAGGATTTAATTCCTGCACCAGTTGATCGGACGTCAGCCAGTGCCTGGTTGTAGAAACACCCATGTATAACATGTCCAAAAGATAAGCCAAGCACATCAATGACCCACGTAGCTTGCGAATCAAACCTACGTTCAGTTGTGAGGTCATCCATGCATCCCTGCCCTGGAAACTAGGAGGCAATCGGACGTGCAGTCGTGTATAATGCCCCGGCGGCCCCTGAATTTAGTGCATGAATTAAAAATGTCAGCACTGTAGGAGCATAATTGCTAGTCTAAGTCCTAGGATTCCCCTCGAATATATCAGTCATATTTGACCAAAACAATGTAACTAGTTCTACTAAGGTACGGTATTTATGAAATAGCACATAGTAAATGCTAGACTTCCTGATCATATAGATGAACGTGAAAACATGTTTACCCTTTGGTATTTATTTTCATAAATCACTGCCAATTCACACAAGGAAATATAGAAATAAATGTTAAAATAGATAGAGGTAGATCTTCACATTAGGGTGGATATGTGAGCATGTGAAGGCCTTTCGAGAGCAGGTGCATAAAGAGGATACCACTCGAGGTTATGCAGAATAAAGTTGTTCAGAAATATATTTTCATGGTCTGATCAACACATAACTATTAAATGTACATGTGAAGGTAAGATTCCATGTAATCACTCATCAAGATATCCTATCACTCACTTGATCTCACCTCTTCTCAGTTCATGACATTCTCCTCATACTGTACATAAAGTTACCCTGCAGAGACAATCAGCAAATTGGTGCCCAATGCACTATACAGCTCGACCAAGGGGGCAATCCCATGAGTGGTACTCTAAGAGAAGGCTACGTGTATAGCCAATGACCACACTACCACATAACATTATTTTCTTTTTGAGGTCTTTATGTTGATCTTATTTTGTGGTTTAACCCTACATTTCAGCTACATAAAAAATCAGAGTTAGATCAAGATCCAAGTGAACTGAATCTGAATTATCATTCTGCAAGCTATCTACATGAAGTCATTTTATTGCCACTTGATAACATGCTAACAAGGCCCGAGCTTTGATTAGATATTTTTTCATTAGAAAACGACCAAACTTTGCTTGCATTATCTGTCCATCTGTCTAAGTGTGTGTGTGTGTGTGTGTGTGTGTGTGTGTGTTTGGCGTATGCGTGTATTTATATATTCTAATTTTTGCTGGAAAAAATGACCTCATTTGGTAATGTTGTGTGGGTAATGAAGATATCAATGGCACCAGATATTGTGGTAGAGCAGGAAACATTTAGACAATAAGTCATTATGGAGGCTTTAGAATAAAAGTGATTAGTGCATATCGTGTACTTTGTTAATGCTATCATTGCTAAAGTTATTACCACCTAACCCGTAGGTGTTAAGAAATGACGTAACCACGGTTGAAGTAAGCAGCATGCGTTGTAAGTTCGGGATATATACATAAATATGTTAATACATATAGGGAACATTTACTAAGCCCATTAGCGAATTGGCATAAAGATGGTTTTCCTCTATGGGTATTTCTGCTTGACAGAAGGATGTGCCTTATCTCATTAGATTTCTCTTCACAGATACTATAGTAGATAGACCTTTATTTCCATCTAGAAATATGATGACATTCTGAAGCTGGGGATGTACAGTTTATCCTTCCTCATTACACCTACACTATATGATCCTATTGTATAGACGCTCTTTGGGGTGAATAGTTCAGCAATATGATAAATAAATGACTGGCAGTCATCATGTGTATCTTTAAACTTTGTACAGTTCAAAATTCTTATTCAAGATGATTCCCTTTAAAGACCTTGCAAAAAGTATAAAAGCCCTCACTCAAAAGAAAACAATTTCCATTATTTGTTTTAATCCGTTCACCGGTGAACTGATTTTTATCCATATTTTGTGTATCATATTCACAAGTTAAAAAGAAAAAAAATCAGACAGACCGGGTAATACCCGGACATCCATAGATGTATTTCTCTCTCAAAATATTGTACATATACACAATGCATCATTCATGTAGGATACTAAACAGCTGTGCATATTGTGTTTGTACCTGTCACTAAAATATCACATTAAAAATAATGTATTATCAAATATGTCTGAGTTGAGGTTTTTGTGTACTTTATAATACTGGTTTGATGTTACACCAAGTAAATTATGCTCAAATTTTGATACGTTTTTATTCCATGGTAAAATACTCTTTTTTTCCTTTTTCTCATTTTATTTTATTAGGATAATACTCTTTTAATTGATTTCCATTTGTTTTAATTTTGATTTTCTTTATTTTCAAGAGGTTCCACCTCACCTTTACGTATGAAGCTCATCAATTCTCTTTTAATAGCTGCTATAATAGAGTACTTACTCCCGGTTTGTATCTGACGATATATGTGTATTTTACTCAATTGTCAAATACGATTAGAGTCCTTTATATTCTGATTCAATTCCTCCAAATTTTCACTAATTCTTTTTTAATCTAGGATGGCCTCAATCATTAATATTCCCTGATGCCCTTAATGTTTCCTGAATTGAATTGTAATTTTTGGTCCAAACTATAATTTCCTTCCAAAAAAGGGCTGTCTATATTTCATATTTATTATATGCAAATGACATTCCATACTTGTACAACATATCAAATATGTACTTTTTTTGTTAAAAGTTCATTTTTAATTGAATGAATTACCTTAGTGATCCATGACACACTTAAGCTTTTACACAACAGTTTTTTAATTTGTTGCAGACCCTTAGAGTTAAAAGTGTTTCAATAATCTCTCAGTTGTATTTGTGTGTTTTTACCCCAGACGAAATCCATGAACATGAACTGCGATAGTAGAGCCAGGAGGATGTATACTATTTTAGACATGAGTGGAGTTATGACTATTGTTATTTTCCCAGTAAAATCAGGCATCGCGGCTTGAAGATTTTAACCATTTTTCCACGTCACCTTCCTTTCCTAACATATAGCCTTCCGTTATTGTTTGAAGACGTTCCTTATCAAAAGCAATGCCATGATGATAACATTTTTTGGTCCAACAATTATTTAATTCAGCCTTTAAAACATTCTTCTGGTCAATAACTATGGCTATTCAATATCCTGTAATACTGATACTCATTAGAAGGTATAGGCAAATTTCAAAGCAGCTTTTGAGATTAACCTATTTATCAAAGTGTGCTCCTGAGCCTTATTTAACGACGATATCAAAGGCAGATAGAAGAGCCTCAGCCCACGCCTTGCACGTTTCACTGGCTAAATACGACCAGGTAGCAAGATAAAAGGGAGGCTGATATGACACACCCTTAATGCCATACACCATGTGGTTCATGATCACGTTAATCATCGTCCTTTCTTGGCATCAATAGGAACTGCCTTTTCATCAGTTAAGTCCAAAACCATACGTAGTACCTTACAAGGAATTATAACAGACTTTTGCTTGTGATCTCATTTGATAATGAAAATCCCTTAAAGGGTAATGATTACTAGAGATCAAGATTTAGACCTTTGAAGATTTAATCCATAGAAAGCAATGATGACGGATATTCTTTCGATCAAAGAGTAGGTCATTGTGCACCATTGCAGGATTCGTATTGCCCTTAAAGCATATCTTGTCACAATGCCAAGACTGAAAGAAAATGAATGAATTTAGGTGATGGGATTATTCACCGTGTCCACAAAAACACTAACTTAGCCTACTGTATCATGTTTGACTCAGTCACACGTTGTTTTGTGTAGACCTATGACATGCATTTTCGTTGTATGAAACGCACTTTGTGCTGAGGATTCTTAACTTTGATAGGCATACTAGGTTACAAATAACCCTAACCTGGAAGACTAAAAACAAGTTAACACACACACCTCTAAAGACATACATACATGTACATGCATACATTCAGACGCACATTCTACGTACATGTAGCAGTGATTGCATACACAAACGTTTATATATATATATATATATATATATATATATATATATATATATATATATATATATATATATATATATTTATATATATATATATATATATATATATATATATATATATATATATATATATATATATATATATGTAAACATACATATAAACACACACACAGACATATATATATATATATATATATATATATATATATATATATATATATATATATATATATATATATATATATATATATATATATATATATATATATATATATGTCTGTGTGCGTATTTTGGTGTCATTAGAGGAGCGGTAATAGATAAAGCTATAACACTAATCTTACCTTGATATGGGCGCAGAGCGAGATGTATAACCGTTAAGATCTTCAAGATCAATGTCTTCAAAATTTGGTCGTTTTCGTCGCCGGGAGAAGCGAATGAATATGGCGACGATGGCGCCCACTACCAATAAGGCTCCTATAGCAACACCGACAATCAACGCAACAGTTGCTCCTGGAAGGGAACAAAAAGTGGATAATGTATTCCCTTCAAGACGATTTTCAAAATTTTCAAGTATGTATCTAGTCAACAAAACACTGATTATTATAAACATTTTATGAATACAAAATATCAAAGATACGTGAGGAGATCGTTTGATGTGCTGAAATTTAGGAAAGAGTAGTTTTCTTTTTGATCCTATCCACACTTCTCTTTTTTCTTTTGGACATGAGCTTTATTGCTCATCATATTTTAGTCTCTGAGAAGTGTGAGTTCAAGCCAGTATTGCCTAACTTTCTTATCTTAAGC
>OZ012685.1:28980133-29005133 GCA_963942565.1 Maea johnstoni | reverse complement strand
CTCTTTATAAAATAGGCCATGACAATCAAGAATTTGATAGCAAATTTTAATAAGCAAATGATACAAACTTGATTTTAAATTGCTAATTGTATCGCTTCCATTCTAACGAGTGTCAATGCAAGGTTAAACAAGATCCTACAAATGTTCGTCAGCATAGAAGATTTCGAATGTACATAGGTTCCATCAGTTTAATACACTCGTTTGAATACAGAGAGAGAGAGAGAGAGAGAGAGAGAGAGAGAGAGAGAGAGAGAGAGAGAGAGAGAGAGAGAGAGAGAGAGAGATCTTTGGCACTTGTCCACATATTAGAATAAAGGAAAACGTTTTCATATCCACATGGCCAACCGTTAATTGGTGTCAAAATAGTGGATTTGGATATGCCTGTTGAAAATCATAATGAAAATCAGTTTACGCCATAACACATATGATCTTTATTAATGAGTTCACCTAGGGAAACTAATTCCACTGCTTTGCTTAATCCGATGATGTACGACCTCCAACTACAGGATATCGTGATGAATGGTGCGAGGTCCGCTAACCCACGTGAATACTTGTTGTGGCATGATATCAAAAGAGGAAAAGTCCTACTATATTGTGAGTTGGCACAGACCAAAGAACAGCTGGTAGACAATCCCTATGAAATGACAATAAAAATAAGGGGACAGCATGTACGAGCACTGCAGATGTTGACATATCGATATTTCATCGGATTTGATTAATTTGTAAATCTATTGATGAAGACCTTCCTGTATGCCTATCAACAAACCTGATCTGTAGCGATATATATAGTACGTACACTCCCTGACCTTTTGACCGGTATACTATTTCTAGTAAAAATCAGTAGTAGTGTCATATTGCCAATAAGACATGACTGTTTGCATGATATTGTAATGTAAATTCTTAAACTACTAATTGAAAGAACTTTGTTTTCTGGCCATTCACTCACTTATGTATTTATTGTTCCAGGTGTTGAAATACCAAGTGTACAATTGGTAAATGGAGTTTGGCTAATAGACCTTAAATCAAATGATATCCGTGGTCATGTAAAACAAACTATGTAGTTTATCATGTTTGTGCATATAATTTTTGTGCTAATTAATGTATGTTGATTTTTCTGTATCTGTATTTTCGCATCTTTTAAATGCGCTAAATAAAGAATACAATACAATACATTAGTACAGTTAGACGTGGCATTATCTAAATCTGGCTGTCAAACCCTCCAAGCCACACTGTATAGCCACTGCGTGGATTGCCATGGGCTCAAACTCTAACCATTTCCATGTATTAAGCTCTACAGTTTCTCTGTCCTCCTTCATCTCGCGAAAAGATCGCTGCAGTAAGTCTACTGATTGTTGCATGCCATGGTTTCTGTTATTCCATACTCCATGGCATGGGATCCGCGTCCTTGACTGACTCCCTACGGCAAAACCACCATGGGTACCTTTCCTCTTTGTAACAAGTAAATATAGAAGTCACGCTAGATAGGATTGATGTGCACTAGTGCCTTCCCTTTGTGGTTAGGCACACAGCGAGATGACTTGCAAAGACTTCATTCACATTATCAGACTATATTGTATGCGTAGCCAGTCTGTGGTTGGTGATATAAAAGTTTAGATTAGTGCACAGATTATCCTAGATCCTCAGATAGCTGAAACAGAGACCTTTTTAGGCCTTATTTGTACGATGAATATTCTTGCCACCAAACCACTAAACCCTTAAGCCGTAGTCCATTGAAGAGAAGTACGTACTGTTTTCAATAAGATCTTATTTCGTACCAACATACATTGTACGTATGCAGATGAAGCATTTTAAAATGAATACTTTATACTTTAAATTTCATGTGAAATCTTGGCTCTTTATAATTGGTTTATCTATCCTAGGTTTCATTCCTGGCTTTTTTCGTGTTGACCTTGATGTGATGATTTTCATGCTGTATAGTGTGGTCAATAGAATGATTATAATCATTATCATTATTGACAAACGGGCGAATGAAAATATGTAGACAATTAATTACAACGTTATTTAAACACTAACATCTATGTCCTTTCAATAATGACGTTATAAAGTATTGCCACGCACAAAATAGGGCATATACATTAAAAAAATAGTGCTGTTCAGCCGAGGATGTGGCGTTATCTATGTGAACAGCCTGTCTGCTCCTCCCTGACTTTTTCTTCTGGCTGATGACGACCCAAAACACCTTCCAAAGGTAATGAGACGCAGTATTCCCACACTTAATGTGCTCATGGATGAATGGGCATCAAGTCTAGCTTTAAATGTCATAGGCTACTTACCCCTCTGGCTAGCCTACTGAACATGATGAGGTAAACACGTTTAGTTGAGATAGTTGATTACTTGCTATAGGTAAATGCATATGCCAGTAATATCTTGATAAGCATATCTGCTATAGGTAAAATGCATATGCCAGATAAAATGCATATGATAAGAATATGATTAGCATATCTGCTATAGGTAAAATGCATAGGCCAGATAAAATGTATATGATAAGCATATCTGCTATAGGTAAAATGCATATGCCAGATAAAATGTATATGATAAGCATATGATTTGCATTTCTGCACTAGGTAAAATGCATATGCCAGATAAAATGCAAATGATAAGAATATGATTAGCATATCTGCTATAGGTAAAATGCATATAGCAGTTATGTCTTGATTAGCATATCAGCTATAAGTAAAATGCATATATGCATATACATGTAGCATAACTGCCAGTTATATCTTGATTTTATGATAACCAAATATGGAAAATATGTCAAGAACAATAGGTCGGTTGATGGCATCAATGACACTACACTGTTTCTAATTGTTTGGATTGATCTTTCACCCATACATCAGTGCAATATTGTCTTTGCATCGAGATCAAGAAGACATTAGATCCAAATCCAAAAGTCCAAATTTGTTGCTTAGAATTGGAACGTATCACAGCTATTTGCTACAGAGAAATGTCACTATCCATCCATGTTTGTCTTTCCTTGTCAAGCCACGTATTATTTACAATGTCAATGCTCACAATATGATACAACAGTTTTATCTGGATGAATGGAGACAATGAAAACCAGCTGTCTGCAGCGAATTAAAAAGCAATAATAAAATGCCTTTATCCTAACTTAGCAATCTTAGACCCATATTTCCACTATGCATGTAGTACAAAATGACTCCAGATTTGCTTAATGAAGTCTTATAACAACTGAGGGGTCCCCCTACCCAACCTGTGAACTACAGTACAGGCATGTAATTCCTGCACAAGTAGACCGGACGTCTGCCAATGTCTGGTTGTACAAACACCCACTGATAACGTATAAAGAATAAGCCATACATATCAATTACCCATATACCTCGTTAATAAAAGCTACGTTCAGTTGTTGAGGTCATCCATGCATCAATGCCCAATAAATTGGGTGACAATCGGGCGTGTGGTTGATTATTATGCCAGGGCTGTTTAGAGCAGGAATCAAATATCGGCACTGTACCCCGGCACTGTACAGAGTGCTGCCCCTACACCCTAATTGCCAAATCTGTGTCCCTAAGTCATGTCCCGTCAATGAATTACTTCCTCTAACAGCTAGCCTGCCGCATTAAGTCAGTGGCAGTTTATTCATGGTGTGGACGTGATTTGGGGAGTGCTTGTATTTCCTCTCATTCATAGTAGATTTTCTGGACGTGAATGAGACGAGAGAGCAGGTCGTAGAAGATTTGTCAATGTGGACGGCTAATCAACTCGACTGTAGGAGGCTGGAGAGCCTAGGGGAAGAAGAAGCATGTGTGTGAAATAACAGCGTGCGCAGTGTATGATTGTGAGTTTTGATAAGATAGGAACACATATTTCTAGGCTCGACATAAATGTTTTAATATTGATTGGCCTTTGAATGAGGTTTGTATCTATTAATGTGACTAGACAATTTTATAGGTTTACCTAAACGATACTAATTAAAGTGTATATATATATATATATATATATATATATATATATATATATATATATATATATATATATATATATATATATATATATATATATATATATATTTCATAAATTGCGTTAGACCACTCAGCATTGAGGCAATCCCGTGTTAGATGCTTTTATGTGTGTTATAAGCCTAGTCAAGCATTCACTTCTCACCCAACGTTATATATATATATATATATATATATATATATATATATATATATATATATATATATATATATATATATATATATATATATACATATATATATATATATATATATATATATATATATATATATATATATATATATATATATATATATTTCATAAATTGCGTTAGACCACTCAGCATTGAGGCAGTCCCGTGTTAGATGCTTTTATGTGTGTTACAAGGTAAACTGCATTCATTCAAAGCCTAGTCAAGCATTCACTTCTCACCCAACGTTAACGACAGATTTACTACAAAAACACTGTTGCTAAAATGCATATGTCAGCCCACGCAAGAATACATGTAGCCTGAGCAATCGTAGTCTCAGCTATGACCTGAGCATGAAAGGTTTAACAGTCCATGCAGTTTTGAACTAGTTGTGTAAATACATCATCTCTGTATACCTTGTGAAGACAACAAAAATAATAAGCCGCCCCCCACACATTTTATCCTTGACATTGGCAAAACAATACATTTCATTCCAAAACAATACAGTTACACAATCAATCAGGTGAGAATGGCAGCAGGGGATCTTCTTAGCAGGGGACAGACAGTGGGGGAGTTGTTTATAAAATAGAGATTGTCTCTTGGAAATGACTGTCGTATTTTTTTCAAATCAAAGTATATAATTGGAACATTTTCAGGAATATGTCCTGATATCAACTCTTTAAATATAGCTAAGAGGAAGACTGGCATAGTAAATTAGCTATACTTTAGCACCATAACCTATCACTAGGGCGTTTTGCTGAATCTATTTGTTATTGAAGTTGTATAGAATCGATTTTATTGCTACTGTATTTTGAATGTTTAAATTGAATATTTTTGCTATGAATGATAATAATAATAATAGAATTAATAATAATAACAATAGTCTAAAATTACAAATAAAAGAATAGGTTGTATAACTAGCATGGTATATTCTTGATTTATATAATAAATGCTCACCTGAAAGGACCTAGCTTGTATAAACTAAGAAAAGTGTCGGTTTGCTATACCTTTCCAAGGTACTTCACAAACCCTATACTTAACAGAGACAATCAGAGGACATTCAACACTCATGCTTGACAGAAGGGGGTTGTTACTGTACAACTAATGGAACCGCAATATGCGAACTGTTTTTTAAATTTCTTAATAACACAAAAACAAATACTACTTTCCACTTGCTTTCTAATTAACCGTTCATACATTTGAAAACTCAATCTAGTAAAAAGACATTACACACAACTATTATATGTTGTATGATTATAAAATGACACTGGGTTTAAACAAGAAATTCCAAACTAGATAATGATCATGCGCAAGTAACCATAGGGATAATTTTGAGCATTGGTAACTTAAAAGTATAGAGTTAGAACTGCAGAATACTTATTCAAAAAAACTATAAGCGAACACTTCCATCTTGTATTTACATGCCAAGGCCCACCTGTCTTGTCCTATTACAAATATTCCGGGTACAAATGATGGAACGACAAGCCTATATCTTGACAGTGATGACATATAATTAGCAGGATGAGCATGTGTTATGACGTCAAAGTGTACGTTTCGCATACTGATAAAAATGATCATCGTGTTCTCCAAATTGGCGTATTAACATCATGTCTACGCCAACTTACACCAGTCTGTTTTCAATTATTTTACGAGTGATGCTAGGATCGCAAAAACACAGGAAGCAAACGTCTCTATTCTGAGAGAAGATACGGAAAACTATTAGCAGTATAAAAATGCAAAGCGATGTGCAGGAAGGAATTTCAATTATGTCTGTTATCTTCTCTTTAATATGAATCAAAGTAGGCATCAATGAAGCCTCTCTCCCACAAATCCTACGTAATCGGAGAATGCTTTTGAATACTTATTTCAGCATCAATTTATAAAGTAATCCAACGGCAGACAAGAGATGTGAAACAAAATCCGCAACGTCAGAGCAATAAATGTATAAAAGAAATAACGGAGGAATACATTTTTCTCGGCGACTAAATCAATCTCCCCATTAATGTATGGCTGACAAATTGGAAACCACTCACATATCAATAACATAATTAACATGTACAGGGGAAGTCCAATAGTTGAAATATACATCCAACCACAGAGAGAGAGAGAGAGAGAGAGAGAGAGAGAGAGAGAGAGAGAGAGAGAGAGAGAGAGAGAGAGAGAGAGAGAGAGATGAACATAAACATTTTAACTGCTAGAGAGGCAAGGAGAGACTAAAGGGGGGATAGCTCGTTACCTTTCATAAATTCAGTACATATAATCATCCACGTATCTACATGTACGCACGCATGAATCCACCGACCGTTTGGGGGTAGTCATAAAGGGTATAGAAATGTAAGATATACAACATAATCTAATCTAATTCACTATGGATTCATCGTGAGAAATAGCGGGGAGCAATAGAAGTCAACTGAAATGGGAGTAGTTGCCAGGTGACGGTAGAATTAGACATACAGTCAAATCTAGACAGTCCAATAAGCGTGGGTGTAAGTCTGGTTCTAAATGAAAACCTTTATCTATAATACATTTATCTAATACAAAACAATAACCAATGTTCTTTTGTCTGAAAGATTGAGCTGAACTATTAGCAATAAAGCTAGATATAACGAATCTGCAGCACAATGCCTCAATAGTATGAATACACAATGCACCATGTTCCCTCGAAGGAAAGGACCAAATATCCTAAATATAAGCCAAACATCAGGTTTAAAATCGTGCAATATATGTGTAAGATGAATTCTATATACTGGACTTTTCGACAAGTTTACTACCTATTTAGTCAGCAGTTGACTTTTTGGTAAGAGAAAATAATATCCGGAGTACATTTAACCTACATCACAAAAGTAAACACAAACCTATCATGTTCAAAAACAAAACTAGAATTTCAGTGAAAAGGCAGGCCTCGGCGATATTCCAAACTCTATTCATTCATTATAATCTCAAAAGAATACAATGCATTGGGAGGAAAATACCTACATGTAAGTGTGTCAGGGACGAACACGACACTTAAGCCCTTCTAATGCTAAGAGGCTACTTTCATCCATATTTTGAAAATCATCTGAACCCTGTCATGTTGGTATTCATTGGATAGCTCTCGATGAGTTCTCTCAGATGAGTACCCATTTGCTATGGTTTCAGTCATTTCTCAGAATTTTTGCATCATATTGTACTTGCAAAATTAGCCACCACCAGCATTAGGGTTAACACTTTGTGAGCGTAATCAGCAATTCTAAAGCCAGGCTTTATTAAGACGAATACCCACAAGTGTCACAGGTGCTTGTTTTGCTTAATCGAACAGCGAGGCGGAATCTTGCAAAGGGTGTATTGGCATTACCTGGCTTATTGCCTAGTGTAGCCAGAGTGTCGTTAGAGATAGGAGAGAATATCAGTACAAAGGCAAATCTGGTTCCCCAGATAGAAAATCTGAAGGCTTTGTCGCTGTCTTATTGGTAAGATGATGAACACCGCTGCGCAGTAGATGCACAGAAGATGAGCAACAATACCTCTTCCCAAAGCCATTAGCGCTACCAGACATGCAATCCAGATTGGTACGTATATCAATAGAAATAGAGAGCATAAGTAACGAATTCTTAAACAGATTTGGCACTACATGTACTAGATAATTGATAATTAATAGTAAGTACATTTTTGAGGGGCCTGCCCTGATGGTCGTGTAGTCTAAAGGCGTTGCCACTGGTTGGTGGCTGTCTCTCACCACTGAATCACGGCCGGGGCATTATGAGAAGGTTACCAATGACTTAGGGTTGGGCGATGATTTTGGCTGTGTTTCCTCTACTACTTACAACTGGCTAGTCACGAATTAGTCGCATGAATGTTTATGCAGAAAAAGTGACGAAGACCCGAGATTCCATCATTCTTTAGCATTTTTTATTTTTGCAAAATTCACCTTCTTACGTGGTCGCTCCATTGAGTAGTATAATGTTGAGTATTTGGGGACCCTATACTTGGTGGGGTCTGACTCTGAACATTTTGTTTTGATTGCGATATCGGAAAATCCTTTCTAAAGCTTATATGATGTAGCAGTTCGAATGACTACTAGCCGTCTCTCACCACTGAACATATTTGAATTCGGCTTAGGGATTTCGCGAAATTGATCACTGACTTGCGATTAGGCGGTAGTTTCACCAGATACTTCTGTTTCCTCCCTCATTTACGACTAGTTGTCCGAGATTTAGGCTTAATATAGCGTAGAAAGTTTCAATCAACGGGATTCCAAAATTCCATATCAATTTGTGGCCGACGCTTAACCCATATGCAATTGTCAGAAGACAACGACATTGACCTCTTTCATTAGTCGACATATATACTGTGACTTGATTGGCCAATATCAAGGAGAAATAAATTACGCTCAGCTAACACTAATGATGTGACCTTGTGTTTCATTTATGCCAAAAGCGATTGGCGAATCCGTCGTCAACATTCGCATCCTGTCACTCAGTACGTCAACTCATTTGATTCTTGTCTGACAGCGTTTTTGCTATGGCGATATTGACAACACAGATAACAAGGAAATACTTGAAGTCACATTCCGCCCACATTCACATTGCCATGATCACCAATATTTCAAAAAAGGTGGCGACAGCAGGACCTTGGCACTCGACTTTCAGAAATGTAGACTGAAAAATCCCTCAATATGAAAAATAGAAACCTTTCAGGCCTATCATCAAGTCACGGGGAAGAAACCCAAAGGGACCACAGGAGGAATAAATTCAAAATTGTTCTATTTCCACCCATATTCACACCCCCATCTACCCAATAGTGCAGACTTTTGAAAATAGATGGCGCCTCCAACCCTGTGAGACACAACCTTTCTAAAATTTAATCAGAAAATGCCCCAAGTAAAAATAAAAACATTTATAACCATATTCAGGTCTAAGGCAAGTAACCCATGACAGCTGTGGGAGTCGGCAAGGGCCTCGCACACAGCACAGTTTTTGTTCAAAATCACTTTCCCTCTCTCACTTAAATTATAACGCTCACCAATGTTGCACACTTTTGAAAATAGATGGTGCCAATCCTGTAAGGCACTTTCTTTCAAAAATATGAATTTAAATGTGCAAAATTGAAAGATGATATCAATTATAACCATCTTCATGCAAGCAACATACGTCAGTAGTAGTCAAGCAGACAGTGAACAGGATTTCCGATCAAACCGACCAAAGTTCTGAACAACTTGGTATTATTATATACATAAATATTTACGAATAACTATCATCTATGCCTTCAACACCATGGTATTTCCCTCAGTATCTGATGGCTGACCACTGACGTCATCAGGGGCCAGTGTCACTACCTCCAACAGAAATAACAAGAGATTCGGTGAGGTAAAAAAAACATAAAGCGGTGAAATGAAATAAATAAACACAATATTTCTTCGTCTTTCTTTGAATTGCAAAAACATGACATTTTGAATTGAATAACATGAACAACTCCATTTTTCTGTTTTCTTTCTTTTGTTTGAATTGAGAAACATGAAAGTTTCAATTGAAAGACATGGAAGCATGGCAAAGATCAAAAATATAGTTAATTTCACGTGAACTACGAATGTTTCTGCAAGTTCGCATTGTACATGAAATAAACGTAACACGGGATTAATACAAAAACAACCACAGAGATAATCATTGGCATTTGGAGATAGAGGTTCCATCACTCGTGGATGGAAAGAGCAGGTATCTTGCACAAGTGAGTGATTTTGTGTCTTGGGACGAGGCTTGCCGAGTCCCAAGGCACAACATCACTCACGAGTGCAAGATACCTCCTCTTTCCATCCACGAGTGATGGAACCTGTTTCTCCTACGATAAAAATGAGAAAGTTGCACGTTTTAACCGTGAAGTTAGCTAGCTAAACTAGGTCATCCAAAGGCCACCTGTGCACCAGTTCAACAATGGTAATACGCGTTTGTTGTGACGTGCACCGTTTGTTTTCCCTAAGAACTGGGGCCAGATGAAGTACGTGACTCTCGTTTAAATCCACGCGCGTCATTGTTAGGTCTACCTTTGACCCAGCAGCAGTGACCCCTTGATTGAAATTGAGGGATCTGATTGGACAATTACACTAGCTTTACCTTTAACCCCATCGGGGACAACTGTTCTTTTACATTATCATTACCATAAAACACAGCTCAGAGTGGGAGAAACGGAACTCTTACTTCCGCACTTTGCACATCACGATAAATGTAACGTATATCACACCATGAGATAATAGTTAAGTTTGTTGCTATCAGACAGTTGTTCCTTGTCGACACATACTGTCAAACGGAAAGGGAAACAGGAACTGAAACCTGTGATAGAGAATTTTGAAGGTCTTATGACAAAGACTACCTCTATTTCCGTTCTACCCCCTTTGTTTGCACACCATTTACGTGAAGGGTAAACAGGGATAAAAAAAACTTGTAAATGAGAAATTGATAACTTACACTGATTCATTTTGTAAAGTATCACGACGAAGACCAGCCGTTTGTCCCTTTCTTCATACAACATTCACATAAAGGCAGAAAGGAATGGAAATTGATAACTTGAGCTAATAACTTTTGTAAGTTCAAAGACTACTTTTAATGTCTCTATATATGCAGGCACCATTCTCATCTGAGGCACGATGTTGATTTTTAGTTACTCTTACGGAAAGTCTCATTTCAGCCATGGGTCGGTCACGGGTCTACCACTAGACTCGTGGCCGAAATGGGATTATGTTTTATTTCCAGGGTACGGTAACGGGTCAGCGGCAGACCCGTGGCAGACCCATGGTTGACCGTAAGCATCATTCTGCCACAAGTCTGCTATGTGCCAACCATGATGTGTGGTTACGTAGCACTGCCTAGGTTATTTGGTTAGAATGTGGTAAAAGTTAGGTTATAGACCGATTGCCAACAATACGATCTCGCGTGTTTGTATTGTTCGCAACAGACAAACACGCGAGATCGTAGTGTCGGCAATGTGCACATTTTACAATAGGAACTAATTAGCAAAATCAACATTTTGCGAACCTGAGACAAAAAGTATGTTTGAACATACACGTAGTAGTGCTCCAAAGAGGTTTGCCAAGTTTGGATGGCAAATTCGAACGTTTTGTCACAAAAAAGTGGGAAAAGTGATTGCCAAACTCGAGTCAGACAGACTATAGAAACAATTGAACTGTACCACAGAACAGCCTATACTAGCTTCTACTACACGTGTGGCACAACGTATTCCTACATGTATTTTTTCGTAAAAATATCTTCTTGCAATTGGGTTAGCACCATGTGACAGTATTTATCCTCGCTACACCAAAGTATGAAGGTAGAGTCCCTTAAAGAGCCCTTCCCCCGGGAGCTGCCGGTACAAAAAGTTTCACGCATGAAAAAAATCGTGGCCCGAATTATCATGCATGAAAGTGATATTTCCATCCATGCATGAAAAATGAAGATTTGGCCCCGAAAATTTCCTGCAGATGATATTTGCGCCCCAGAAATGTTCATGGGAAATTGGGCTGTACACTATTTCATGCATGGAATTTTCATTCGTGAAAATGTTTGGACTGAATTTTCATTTTCATGCATAGAAATGTCATTTTCAAGCTTTGATTTTTCATGCATAAAAATGAAACTTTCATGTATGAAACTTTTTGTAGGGGTATGGGGCCCTGTCACACATCCCCAATTACGCAATCCATGCCTGTATGCTGTGTATGCATTATTTCCTCTAACGGTTAGGTATAGAAAGTCGGGCAACTGCGAGAGTATTCACGGTCTAGACGTGACCCGGTGACTGCCTGTGTTTCCCTGCTGTATAGAGGATGTTCTGTGTGTGCATGAGACGAGAGAAGAAGTCAGCAAGGTTTATCAATAGGTATTCCTGAGTCCCTGCGTGGGAGGCCGCCGGAAAGCCTCGGGGAGAGAAAGCATGTAATGAAATAGCAGCTACATGTAGTGCAAATTGTGAAGTTGTGTTTTGATTAGCCTGCAGCCACAAAGACCAGCACTAGACTATAAGTTGTTGATAAACATTGGAAAGCAGTGAAATGCTTAAATAATTTACGCTCAAACAGAAGAATGAAAAACAACAAGGTATGATCATACCTGGATGAGAAATACTCTGCGCTTTAGAGCAATTGTTTGGAGGTCTTTTATGAAACAGGTTAGGTATGAAGACTACAAGGAAAATGGTAAATATATCCAAATAGAAACTTTTTTCTAAACTTGATATACACACATGTGCAAAAAAGGAAGGAAGGAATGGGGTTTTATGTAGCTTGCAACAGATAAGGTCATATTGCGACGCGACAGAACCCCGGATTGGCGGGAATAAATTCCCTTCTCTTCACCAGTAGTTCCATGGCGTCTTTCAGCCTTCCACAACGCCACACATTTATATAGCGATTAGGCCAACCCGCGATCAGATTCCAACCTTCGAGCTCACGCTTGGGAGCGAGGTATCGCAACCACTAGGCCACGGCAGATGCCCCCCCCCCCCCCCCCCCCCCACACACACACATATATACTAGATCTAGTATATATATATATATATATATATATATATATATATATATATATATATATATATATATATATATATATATATATATATATATACATACATATATATATATATATATATATATATATATATATATATATATATATATATATATATATATATATATATATACATACATATATATATTTATATATATATATATATATATATTATATATATATATATATATATGTATATATATATATATATATATATATATATATATATATATATATATATATATATATATATATATATATATATATATATATATGTAATACATACATACATACATACATACATACAGACCACAGATACAAACAAACATGCATATCTTTATATCTGCGGGTGAATTCCCTATCAGCACTAGTCGTAACCATGTCACGTGCTGCAAGATTACAACACCCAGTCTCTTATCACGAATCAACCCCAGCCCGATAAGCAGGTTGTACGCTGGTGACATCTGATGATAAGAAGAACTTGACAGGTAAGTTGCAGCGTTCAATATGGATCTGTATGTTAACTTAACCAACATTTAACTCCTGCTCAAGTTGAGCGGTCACTGCCAGACGCTTAGGCGACTGGTTTTACTTACGCCCAGCTGTGCGGGTGACACGGTGAGAGAGAGCGAGAGAGAGAGAGAGAGAGGGGGGGGGGAGAGAGATTTCTTTTTGAACTATACTCCATGGGAAAAACATTTTAGGTTGATATTGAAACATATATATATATATATATATATATATATATATATATATATATATATATATATATATATATATATATATATATATATATATATATATATGTATATACATGTATATATTTAGATATAGATAGATTGATAGATATATATATATATATATACAATGTATGTGTGTGTGTGTTATATAGGGACAAATGCATAAGAAAAAATAGATATGATACCATTATGACACAAGCAGTTTGCATTCAAAAGTGATAAGACGGTTAATCTTGGAATACACAACATGATAAACAGTGCTTGATTGAGAACCATATCGTCGCCGTACCTAACGCTTCCATCCGATTACCTCCACTGCGTCCGCTCGTAACCTAAACCAACATTCACGTCCGCGACAGGAAGTCGCAGATTTGGATAATATGCTCGTCTTCCGGTGAAATGGAGTACATTATGTACAATGTGCATTAGATAAAATAAGGGTATAGAAGCAGTCAAGAGAACGTGCTCCTATACGTTACATAATTATTATCCATGAGTCTCAGGTCAAGTAGATAACTTAATGCTTACACGCAGTATGCATTGCAAAATGATTTTTCAAAAATGGAATTGCATCTGCCCTTTTGGTTTAACAGTCTAGTTTCATTACTAGGGCTAGTGTTAGCGTCAGTATTTATGTTTCTATTTATTGAAAGGTGATGCACACATCCTCGGGATGCAGGAACTGGCAGATGCATAGCGAGAAATGTTGGGCACTTTGCGTTACAATTAGGTCAAATCAAGGAAAAATGCAATCTTGCCTGAAATACCCATTCGTATACATCTCAGTATATATATATATATATATATATATATATATATATATATATATATATATATATATATATATATATATATATATATATATATGTGTGTGTGTGTGTGTGTGTGTGAACAGTGACAATTAATAAAGACGACTTTCAATGACAAACCCTTTAATTTGCATTGTTTCAGAATTTCAATAAAGTGTGTTGCCGGTACCATATGTGTTTGCTATGCCTTCATAGCAAAGAGATAGAGAGGCTTTGCGTCGCTTGGTAATAGAAAACTCATGTTCACGCCCTAAATGAGTGTTTGTTAGAACAAACCGTTCTACGAAGCAACAATTTGCATTGTTTCAGTTAATTCGCAAAGTGTATTGTTGGTACGAAATGGGTTTGCTCTGCCTACATATCTGCGAGATGGCGAGGCGTTGCGTCGCTCGGTAATAGGGAACTCGTGTTCATGATAAATAGTGGACATCCTATGAATAGGATGTACATAAGATAGAGAGGTTACTTACACGAAAAGCACTTCCTGTAACGGCCATAAAGGCAGGGAGGATCAACTAAGATGGAATGTTTCAAGATAAGGTCCTAGCTAATGCTTATCTTTAAACCATCGACCATCATACAGTACTTCCGGTTAAGCCCCTAACCGAATGTAAACATTTTATTTCCAATCTAACATGGTCATCGTTGATAATAAACTTGGTTCAGTAGAAACTTTCAATCAGACTGATATTTACAGATGCATCACATGTTTAGTGAGAGCAGGAAAAAACTATTCATAGCTAATTATCATTTAAATCGGTTGAGACGATTTTTCCCAACCATTCACAATAGTATTGCTGCGATTAGGACATCTGTTACCGTGCGTTGTCTTAATCTCTGTAGTGATGAACTGCAATATATCCATATAACTTCATGATAAATGTCCATTGGCTACCTTGTTAAGATATATCAAACTCGAATATTGACAGTGTGCACCTTATACTAATAAGACATTTATTTGTTCTGACAAAATTTGATCATTGAGTAGTCACGAAATTCGAGGAGGATTTCAAATTAAACAGATGTAGTATTTTATTTTTCGAATATTATCAAAATATGGTCAAGTTATTAATACATTTTCATCTTCTTCTCATATCACCTGTACGCCCTGAATGCGAAGCAATCCTTGATTTGACTTGACTGAAATGCATTTCATTGTCAATTCATTGAAGAAATTGAAATATTGAATTATTTAATACGGTTAGTCTGAAAGGTGTATGGGTTTATCTATCTTGAATTCTGCCTTTACATCTCTGCCTGTCTATACAACAAAGCAAGCAGGTATTAAGATGATATTAATGTTTACGTCGACATTGATGAATCACCAACAGTAATGGTATCTTTACGACCACTTTTCTACTCAATTCTGTCATAATAGGATAAAGCGGAAACCAATGTTTTGTCCAGGTCTCAAGATACGACCAGTAACGACGCATTATTGGACGTTTTAAAGTTTTTTTTTATCATGTAGCGGGTCCTGGAAATATATTGCGGGTTTACGTTGGCATATATGGTTATCAACGAGTATAAACAGGATTCCTTTAAACAGCTGCTTTTTCCAGACAGCTGTCTGGCAGTTTTTAGAAGTCAAAGGCAAATATCAGATAGGATATGCTAGGACTGAACCGTGTGTTGACATATACAGATACCAATACCTGACACAGTTCTATGGAAAACCTGGGCTGATCCCCAGGCAATAAATCATGAATATGCAAATTAGCTATAATAATCAATATTGATTGTGTAACAGAAAGCTTAGGCTGTAGATTCTAAAATCATATATTATATCTCCATTTACACTTACACTATATTTCTATAAGAACCCCTCTACAAGTTATTTTTCCTTTTGTTAATAGTTTCTCGTTACCAATACCTGACATAGTTCTAGTTTAACCCTGGCTGAACCCCAAACAATAAATCATGAATATGCAAATTAGCTGCAATAATCAATATCAGTATGGATTGCGTAACAGAAGGCTTAGGCTGTAGATTTTAAATTCATATACTAGTATTACATCTCCCTTTACATTTAAATATATTGCTATATGACCCCCATCAACAAGGTTTTTAATAGTTTCTCGTTTCCATGTAGTTAAACATTTTCTTTACTATTTGCTGTGTTTCGACACCGCATTTTGCCTATAGATATGTGTAATAACCCCATAAGAAATAAAGATAGTTCATTATGTTTTCGTTCGTGATTGACAACACTTGACATATGCAAGAACGAATGCAAACAAATCATGATGTCAAGGGAAAGAATTATGACGACTATCGTGATGAGCTCAGGAATAGCAAACAGTGAACATCAAAGGGATTTAGATGAGAGAAAATATATTAAGACGTACACAAGTATTATCCGTGTTTCGAATATGTATAGTCACAATCCAGGGCTCCAACAATAGATTTTATGACAGTAGTTTTGTTTATAAAACGAAAGCTTTCCACTAGTTAGTTGTAGAATACAAGACGGTATATCTAAAAGATCTAAACAACGAGCAATAGAAATCTCATCAAGTCCAAAAGGAAAAGACGTCATTGAACGCATCGATAATTCTTGGTAACAACGTTAGTCGCAAAATCTCTTGCAAGCTCACATTAAAGCAAATTCAGAAATTATGATAAATAGGAAATATTGTAGGTTAGAAGATAACCCACCCCCCCCCCCCCCCCCCCCCCCCCCCCCCCCCCCCTTCTCACTCCAGCTAGCTTGGAATTAGCGACATGACGTCTGTACATGTATATGACAGACAATTATGAATGTCACGCAATCTGGAGGGCCCCAGAGAGAGAGAGAGAGAGAGAGAGAGAGAGAGAGAGAGAGAGAGAGAGAGAGAGAGAGAGAGAGAGGCAAGCTCTTTGCAGGGATAGCCATTTCTAATCGTCGAAGATTAGCAAAAATCTATTCCACAGACAGCTGAATAAAAGGTAAACATTGCAATCAGTTATTCTGAATTATATTCGTTTAACCCGTATGCTGCTGTTGGATAATTTGCCAATACAAAATGATACACAAGTCCTGAAAAATGACTGAAACCCTAGCACCTGAGTACTCATCTGAAACTACTCGGCGAGAGCTATCCAATGAATACCAACATGACAGGGTTTAGATGGTTATCTAAATATCTTTGCATCCTTGTGCTTTGGATGGAAGTATCCTTAGCATTGGAAAGGTTATGATATTTGAGAATGCACAGTAGATTGAATTAACCTTTTAGAACACAGCTTTCTATACCTGTACTGGTTTCCAGGTTCAATGGGAGAACATCTTGGTAACATACTGTATCTGTCAATCAAATGGAGGGTATTTGCTAACTGTAGCATTTAATCAAAGCGATCTGTACAATGTACGTATATCTTCAATGAAAGGGGTTGGTTAAGTCTTGTACTGTATTAACTCCCATTTAACGCTTTGGATATAGATCAATAGCTTGAAGTTTGGACACTGATCCCAAATGTATATATGTTAAATGTCTTTTCTGAGCCCAACCAAGTTACGTAATCTTTTTTTCTTCATTGTTTCTTGTGTGCTCTATGTATTTTCTTTACCTGTGTTTAAAGTTTTAAGAGCTTCTGTTACGCTCTCTATTTGTATGTCATGTTTTGTAATGGAAATTACAGTAATAAATGTACATACATACTAATGCTTAAATAAAAATACTCATGCTGATGAATGAATTTGTTAATCTGCTCTATACAAGCCATATCCTTGTTGCCAGTCACCGTAAGAAAGTGCTTCTCTCGGCCAGACACACACTTCAAGCAAAATATATGTGGTACGCATTGAGCACCTGTATTGTTTTCTACTTTATGATACAAATTACGGGTTAGTTATTGCCTTTCAAGAGAGGTTTCCAGACACTCCTCCTTACGTCATACAGCCTGAGTGACATTTTCATGCAGAGCCAGTAGTTTATAAGCCTCTTAGTGGCTCGATGACTGATCTGCTTTCATGGCCCAGACTTACAGGGTTGCACATGTGTTTTATGGTTTCAATGAACTACTGATATTAACATAGCGAGTCACGCAGAGAAATAAAGGAGTTTGCTCTTCCGACATCAGCTTGCAAAATGTCATGGTTTTTATAGAGTGGATAGGAAAGGACCCAATTAGAAAAGAGATTAATAACAAAATATCAGTGCGCTATATTCTACATTGATGTCGTCTTTTCAAGTAAAAGGTACATGTGTATGTCTATGTTGGTTAGTTTTGATAATTTCAGGAACATAGATTATTCGAAAATTTCATTTATCGTACACACACACACACACACACATATATATATATATATATATATATATATATATATATATATATATATATATATATATATATATATATATATATATATATATATACATATATATATGTGTGTGTATATATATGTGTGTGTGTGTGTGTCATGTGTGTGTGCGCGCGCGCGCGTGTGTGTATGTGTAACCCTTCGCGTAAAAAAGGAGTTTGTAAACCTGACAAGAGAGCAGCGAATATACCAGAATTCTAAACATACTACTTTATATAGAAAATGTATTGATTGGTTTTACCAATAAATGGCCACCCACTATAGAGTTACCCAGGCTGAATACATACGTGATCAATATTGTGTGTTTGCACGTAGCCACAAACGTGATGTATTGAATGCCAGTTTTTTACTTAAGAGTACACACATGTGCTGCCACATCTCAGATAACCTTTAGAAAAATGAATAATTGAAAATAATTGAAACTCGATTTGTCAGGAAGATGCCAATACGGAAATGAATTGATGGTTTCATTTGATGTGATTTGCGGCAAACTGGCTCATTAAATAATGAGCTAATTTCGGATTATCTGAGAAATACCATTTCAAAAACTGTAATATATATGGCAATTAACAATACCGACCTAATACAAATATAAATTGCACTACAACATATGAGAAAAGTCCCTTTTTGCATTTGGGTTGACTTAGTTACTCAGTTACAGTAGAAAAACACTGGAGATCATTCTATATAATTTGGGGGAAAATATGTGCTTCCATTTGCATTTACTTCTCAAATTCCATTTCAAAACTTTGTTATAGTAGTAAGCGGGTTCATTCTCACTGTTACCGTGACTACACACATACACATTGGTTACAACAAAGATCAAACTTGGAAAAAAATCTTTAACCAATATCTCTCTGGGCGTTTCAGCCCATACTGGTCGATTTTTGGGATGTGAAATATTTGTACTCTTTTTAACAACTGCATTCCGTTTCAACGGACTCGCCTAAGTTTGAACCCATCTCAAAGATTATGGCGTGTCTTTGTGGATGTTAAATTGTTTAATGTCCACAGAATCAGAGACGCTTATTCTGCGGATACGATGTTCCTTTTCGACCAATTGTTTACAGATGGACATACTGGAAGTGTTCCATTTTAGAACACTCCCACTCAGGTCGAAGTGTCAATCACACCCCCGAGTAATTTCTCAGTTATGAGATGTGTGAAAAAAGCATTGACCTAGTCCATATGGCGTGTGGCCTACGTTCATGTTACGTATCGGGTGCACTCGGAAGTAAAACTAAACGAACCGTGCTATCGCAAAGTTCACTCCAACTGTTCGATAACATATGTTTCTTTTCTTTATTGAAATAATTCTAACAGCAACCTTTTCAACCCCGCGAAATACAAATGTTCTTGGCAGAGTTGGCAATTTTAACGCATAGCCACCTCTTGCATACAGGTTATAGTAAAAAATAACGTTTGCTATGCAATGAAGCTGATAGCAGTTTCCGCCCCTTCAATTCATAATTCGAGGGTGTATTCGGTATTTCAAGCTTTATTTGTTTTGACATGGCCAAATTAACCCATTTGAAACTGGACTGCGCACTTTTTCTGACACGTGAATCATGTATCATGGAATATCATTTCATTATCATTATTATTATTATTATTATTATTACTATTATTATCATTATTATTATTATTATTATTATAATTATTATTATTATATTATTATTATCATTATTATTATTATCATTATTATTATCATTATCATTATTATAACCATATTATGGTCATTACGTAGATATAGTAGTAGCAGTAGTACTTAAAGTATCAGAAGTAGAAGTAGCAGATGTAGGAAGTAGTAGTAGTAGTAGTAGTAGTAGTAGTAGTAGTAGTAGTAGTAGTAGTAGTAGTAGCAGTAGTAGTTGTAATAGTAGTAGAAGAAGAAGAAGTAGTAGTAGTAGTAGTGGTAGTACTGTAGTAGTAGTAGTAGTAGTAGTAGTAGTAGTAGTAGTAGTAGTAGTAGTAGTAGTAGTAGTAGTAGTAGTAGAAGAAGAAGAAGGAGAAGACATTTGTTTGTGTTTGGATAGGGTGTTGGTATGCATAGAATTTAGATGCTTTTTACTAACTAAATTACCCATAGCAGCACTCCATGACTGAGTACTACTAAATGTTAACAGACTGGTATATTAACGTCCATAAAGCTAATCAGACAATTTGCAGTGAGTAAACATCCGGTATTTAGTAGTGCCCTGAGTGATCTATTCCCCCGGATATACGCCATCAATGTGCCTCTCTGCGCACTGGTGTAGAGGGAAGTGAAATTGACATACGCTGATCAATTTCCTCTACATTTGTGATAATATAGGAGAATTCTGTTTATGCACTGTGCCGAGGAGACCCCCTTCCCCTGTTGTGGGCGATTTCCTATGCAGCGACCATCCTCGACACTCCACACTATTGTAGTTGGTGGTACAGTACAGACATTATTTCCTGCACCAGTCGACCAGACGTCTGCCAGTGTCTGGCTGTGCAAACACCCGGTATAGCGCCCCCCCCCCCCCCCCCCCCCCCCATAAAAAAATAAAAATGAAAGCCATGCACACCAATGACACGTGTAGCTTGCGAATCAAATCAACGTTTAGTTAGGTACTATGAATCCATACATCCGTACCCAGGAGGCTTGGAGGCAATCGGGCATGCGGTCGTGCATTATGCCCAGGGCTGCCCACGCAGTTAGTGAAGTAATTTAATGTCTGCACTGTACTTCTCCGATTTTACAAATGCACCCATCTACAACTTACACCTTCTACCAGTTGGTAAAATTAACTTGAACATTATGGTTGTTCAGGATCAGACAACTTGAGGCTGAAAAACCCACCTGCCTGTAAGTGTCAGAATATGTGTATAGTGTGAAGGGTATGAAATCCGAAGATGTAAAACATACTCATCTGAAGTGTACCAACTTACCCATTATTTAAGGAAAATATGCTAATCGCAATTTCCAAATTCAAATCCCAAATATAAAACCAAGACTGTCTGAAAAGGTTATCCTACAGCATGAGCACGTTTTCTTTCGAAGAGCGCTACCCCAAAGCCGAGTGGTCTAATACCCACCACAATCACAACGCGTTGTCACAAGAAAGTCTTAACCCTTATGCTGCCGGTGGCTAATTTTGCCAATCCAAAATGGTACATAAAAGCTGAAAAACGACTGAAACCAAGGCATATGGGTACTCATCTGAGAGTAGTCAGCGAAAGCCATCTAATGAATACCAACACAAGAGGGTTTAGATGGTTTTCAAAATTCTTTGCATCCTTGTCCTTTAGACGAAAATAGCCCCAGCATTGAAAAGGTTAACTATGGCAAATTTGATAAATGAATTCCGAAAACGAACCCGTATCCGCATTATCTAAAGCAGAGGCTCATGGGAATATGGAGAACACGCCGTAACGAGAACTATATGTTATCCTATTTCTGCATCAGCGGGTTATGTCCGAGACAGGAAATATGAGGATATATGTTTATGACGTTTCCGGTGCTTTAAGCCCACTCTTTCCTTTAGGATTGGTTTACATACCACCATCAGCTCTCTACATAGGAAAGTGTGGTGTTTTTCTGTATCATTAGCTATTTTTCTACCAGAAATACTTGTCAAGTATGCTAAAACCACTGATATGACTTAGGACGTCTGTAACAACTGCTTATGTAATAATCACGGTTTATGTAATATTAACCGCTTGCGTAATAAAAAATCAACTGCTTATGTAATAACAACCGCTTGCGTAATAAAAAATTAACCGCTTGTGTAACACAACCGCTTGCGTAATAAAAAATTAACCGCTTGTGTAACACAACCGCTTGCGTAATAAAAAATTAACCGCTTATGTAGCACCAACTTCTTTATGTAATAAACAAAATCTGCTTATGTAATAATAAACCAAATATTGAAAGAAAATAAGTTTTGTTATGGGTGTGCAATGCACAAATAAAGGACCTGCCGTTTTCAACTGCATACATGTATTAGTATCATGGAAGCAGGCACAGACGGAAAGGAGTTGTAGGTAAGCTTGTATTCATTTTATTTGATACGGGGTATTTAATTTAGTTTTGCCTTAGAAGACCAGACACAAGTGGAATGGAAACCAGCCGGTCAACCTGAACATGCTAGCCTCAACCAGTGTCAACTAATAGTCGCTAATAGGTGCTCTGGGCACCCCCAACTTTTCTTAATCCAAGGTTTTGCTCAACATACTTGACCCTGTTGAAAAATGATTGGCTAAAATTCTTGCCTGTATTTACTCTTCTGTGTTTCTGATTTTAAATATATTTTTCTTTTTCTACAATGAATTTGGCCCTACTCCGTGGGGCATTGCTGTGTTAGTTATTCATCCATGCCATAGAATAACTAACACAGCAATGCCCCACGGAGTAGGGCCAAATTCATTGTAGAAAAAGAAAAATATATCTAAAATCAGAAACACAGAAGAGTAAATACAGGCAAGAATTTTAGCCAATCATTTTTCAACAGGGTCAGGGGTGGTCCTGATCCCAGATCAATGATGATGATGATGAATGACACTGAATGTGGATGATGATGATGATGTGGATGATGCATGTATTATGATACTGGTTAATACATGATAGAGGTGATTTAAGGAATGCAGGAAAAATAAGTTGTAAGTTGTTGTGTGTTTTTTTTTTCGATTGGTCATGGATGACTGGTAAATGGATATCATCGTTCAGTTCTCATTGGGAACATTTGATGTTCAACGGGGGGGGGGGGGGGGGGAATGTTCCAGCAAAACAGGTATGAAAATCTGGTACTGATAGATGTTTAATTCACAACTCAAAATAATGGTAATTAGTTGTGTTTTTATCAATCATTCATGGATGACTGGTTGAATATTACATAAGTCGTGATTATTACATAAGCAGTTGTTACAGTCGTTTAACTGTTTTGTGTTATTACATAAGCAGTCAATTTCTTATTACGCAAGCGGTTGTATTACATAAGCTGTAGTTATTACATAAGCAGTTGTTACAGACGTCCCTATATATCCATCCTCTTTTTTCTTTTTCTGTTGTTACAATGTAGTCTGTTGAATCAAAACATATGTTCTCTTCTCTCAAACGCAAATAAGGAACTACTTTGTAACTTTATGATGCATGTAAAAATATAGTAGTAACGTTTGATCGTCAACTTTTATGTAAGGAACTAGAGAGATAACAACATATAGATTTTATAGCTACGATGCCTAATTCAGTCCTACGTCATCATTGTTTGATAAGTCCTCAAATCTACGCATGAAATGATGACGTAGTTCGCAATGCGAAATATAATCACGATTTTAGGTTTGTAGACACACTCTATTTAGTAACAGGCACAACGGCATGAGATGTTCATTATTTGGCGAGGTGAACTCTTTCACATTCCTGCAGACTTCGCAAAGATACTAAAAAATGTACTCACAATCAAAAACGCTCCTCACTCGCATGAACTGTATCTTTCTGATTGGCAAATATAAACTTTCTACCCGCATATTATACAATATACATCTCATTTCGAAAAGCATACATCTGTATGTATGTGAAATTATTAATGGTTTAATTTGGAACAGTAAATGGCCATATTTAAATGGAGAAAAACACTGAGAAATCCTCCGACCAACCGCTAGTCACTAACAGCTGTCTTATTCAATTCAACAACCTTTTAGCAACAACGGTTTTTGATGAAAATTTTTATATTCTAATGTCAAATATGACATCGTGCACGTATCGAAAGAGAAGGTATTACGAAGTTCTCATTTGCATCTCAACCCTTCGAATGCTGAGGCTACTTTCAGCCAAAACACAAGGGTGCAAAGATTTTTGAAAACCTTCTAAACCCTGTCATGGCGGTATTCAATGAAAAGCTATCGCTGACTACTCTCAGATGAGTACCCATGTGCCAGGCTTTCATTCATGTTTTGCATTATTTTGTAATGGCGAATTAGCCACCAGTAGCACAAGGGTAAAGTTATCCACTCCTAGCTAAAGTATGATTATCATTAGAAATTGTTGCTGGAATGCAATGGAATCAGCCCTGGCTTCCCCTCTCTGATTGCCATATTATGTCATATTTCCATGCTGGCGATAGGTAGAACAGGTGTACGGGCACACTTTCCTTTGAGGCTGCGGCGTGTGTGATTGCTACTACTATTACTGCTCTACATAACAGGAAATGAGTCTCGGCAAGGCGAGCCTTTGTGACGTAGGCAGGTATTGTTAGCGGATGAACGATGCAAGAGGGTCCTATTTGCACTTGACTATCATGCCCCTCTGACCAGTAAGGTTAGATAACAAGGGCTGTATTCCAATCGCACCGATATAACAGGTGTCCTCAGTGCTACGTCATTCAGGGGTACTCATATCTACATAAGGACATGTGTTCAGAAAATGTTTCAGATAATTCTCTTTCTTGAAGATGAATCGATAGATGAGGAGTTGAATTGATAAGTGG
>OZ012685.1:28912781-28975281 GCA_963942565.1 Maea johnstoni | reverse complement strand
GTTATACTTTGTTCTTAGACTTGGATAACAAAACATGAGATGGTTTTGTCTGTAATCTACATCTCCCAGGGGACATTCCCGTAAAGGTGGCTGACATGTAATCTACATCTCCCGGAGACATTCTCACAGGGGTCGCTGACTCGAGCTGTGTGCCAGGTTAAAGATGTTCTGGCGACAGATAATAAGATCCAACGAATGTTATGAGCAACTTGTAGGAACAGGAAAAATAAGACACGCGAGGGGTATGGCTTCACCAGACTCCTCTTCCAATTATTAGAGTTGCTTCCCCTGATGACGTCACCATATGCTTCCTAAAAGCGAAAGTGTGGCTTGAAGTTGAAAAGTGAATTGGCCATGTTATTATCTCAAATACCAGAAGGTCCTTTATGTAGAGGACATTGGGAACATGCTACGCTATAAATATCGTGAAATCGTCCGTGGATCAACAAACGAAAGCAAAAATAATCCAAATAATAAAATGTATTATGATAAAAAAAACTAAAACAATGGAGAAGGTTTATCGTATTCTATTGAATCTGTATTGAGTATAAATATAAAAGGATAGAACAAACATTGATATCACTAAAATACAATGAGACACTCTCAGAAAGTCATTTATGTAAAGAGACCGTGTGAACATAACATATAACATATAAATGTCATGAAATCGTTTGTGGATCAACAGACGAAAGCAAAAATAACTTATCCAAACAACAACATGCATTAAGATAAGAACCCTAACAAAATGGGAGAAGGTTTATCGTATTGTATTGAATCTGTATTGAGTATAATAGGTAAATATAAAAGGATACAGCAAACATTGATATCACTAAAATACAATAACACTCACACGTAACTGGCATAGAGGAAATAAACGTAGGCATTCACAAGGAGTAACATAGCCTAAATGAAATATATTGATAGTACAAGTATACACTACACAATTGACAACGACCTACAGTACTATGACTTTCACATGAAGTCCATGTCAGCTAGTGACACACTTTGAATACAATGAACAAATTGTTGTAGTTTAACCATCAGTCTAGTGCAGTTCCTAGTTTAAACCACCATTGCCTCACTACTGCTATGTCACGGTTTTTATCTTGATGAATGTTATCATTTGGATAAGTTACTTTTGCTTTCACTTGTTGATCCCAGACGATTTCACGATATTTATAGCGTAGCATGATTCATTGAAATCTTTGTAACAGGAGTATGCTCATTACGGTATAGGTCTGGTACATGTACATGTAAAATTTGAAAATCTTAGAGTTGACATATAACATCTGAGAGACGTTTTGTGGTGGAGTTAAAATATATGAATGACACACTATATTACAAATGGACAACTTCGCAAGGAATACGTTGAATGATATTTTCTTGAGGGAATCAATATTCTAATAGTGTTTCCTTTGCCATGATAAATTAAAGAAAAACATCTCTTTGATAATTAAAAAATAAAAAAGCTAATTTCGTTAACCAGGATGAAGGCTTTGTCCGTATTAAATTTGTTTTATGTATCACCATTATTGCGTATTCCTCTGTGTTTCAGCAATGAACATTTGGGAAATTGATTATGAATATGTGTTAGTGTTCGTATCTGTCATACAGATTTTATGATGCTCGAAAATTCAACAGTAACACCAAATTTGACGGGACAACAATACTAATCAAAACAAGCTTTAATTTCTTATTTCCCTCTACTTATAGTGCATGATAAAGTATACATGGTTTTGACTTTTTGTGGCTATGTTTCGTTCGTCATCCCTAATAATAATTATAATAATAATAATAATAATAATAATAATAATATCAATAATGATAATGATAATAATAATAATGATGATAATAACAATAATAATAAGAAGAAAAATAATAATAATAATAATAATAATAATAATAATAATAATAATAATAAAAACAGCAATAACAACAACAACAACAACGATATTGTTATCAATAATAATGATAATTAAAATAATAATAATAATAATAATAATGATAATAATAAAAATGATAATAATAATGATAAAAATAATGATAAAAATAGTGATTATAATATAATCTTTATTGAAAGTTTCACTCAGTATGGATGAACATATTACAGACAGGTAAAACACATGCATGTTTAATATACATGTACTGACCACTCTAAATGGGTTTATATGAGTGACATTAAAGCAAATTATTAGTCCACAGCATACAAAGATGTTAATTCATCAACACATTTTTTAAATCTTTTAAAAGTTTATAGCAAAGACAAATGTGTTTTCATCAATTCAGATTGTCTAATCTCGAGGATGGTTTTAAGAAAGCTTGCACATTGCTTGATAGTATTACCATCGCTTAGTATCGTTTTGCATTTCTACTCCTCTGATAAATAAGAAAACCTTTGGATTGACTCCTCTAGTTGTGTAAATAAAGTCGCTCTCTGTGCATTATAAAGAGGACGTGTAAGAATGGAATGTTTACCGTCTTCAACAATTTCTCTACTAAGGGACTTGCAGTGAAAAGAAAGCCTTTCATGAACTGATAAACACTGATAACGTGTATATTTTTAATTATTTCATGTTGCACTATGAATTGGATAGTCACGAAGTTGACCGACATTATCTACGCACAGTGTGTACCCACAGTTTATTGTTGAACATACTTACCATTTGATTTTTTTTTTCAAAAGTATGGATTGTTTTACTTTTAAATTGACAGTCAATGAACATTCATTCAGCATAGATTCGTAAATGCTAACATGAATACACAAAACAACTTTTAATGGGATATAGATTATGTATACTGATGTTGAAAAAGACGGCGGAAGACAATTGTTATGTAGTTTCCTGCTATGCTGAAGAATGAAGGATAACGAAGAAGAGATATCTCCCAAATGAGAGTGGGCTCGACGGCTTCTAGATGGGCAGCATGATAGTATATGTTTGTTACTGAGAAAGAGTACCCCGGAACACATGGATGGTTTGGGAAAATATGTTTGTACATAAACAAGATGTATTGGAATAACTTGAAATTGAATCAAGGCACAGATTAGTACATGTATGCACAGTCAATGCTTAAGACTGGGTTGTGCGGTTACTTTATAGAATATGATATTTGGATTCTTACTTTGCATTATGGAACCATAGAAAAGACCCCTAAGGAGCACATACTCTTGGCTTGCTCATTGGTGTGCAATAGGAGCTGTCACCTCCCGGGGAACTCTAAGCTGGTGTGGCACCATGTTCGCCTAAATATAAAAGAAAGGGGGTGGATACCATGCATCTAATAGATCCCTTGGTCCTCTTTGGATTTGAAGGATATTCTTTATCTCTTCCTCTTTTTCTTCGTTCACCTATGCTTTGCCATTGTTCTTCAACAATGACAAAGGACCACCTTTTGGAAGAACCTTATGGCACTAAATGACCTTAACTAATGTGTGCCGATGTGACTTTAAGCTCTCATTCATTCATTCATTCGCCATAAAAAGATGAAGTCGAATTACGTTAATGTGTATCGACATAAACTGAAATATTGCGATAGTAAAATCAGCTAATTCAATCGTATTCATTTGGATAAGGCCCATAGCTATTAAACCTAAATGACTTATTAAACTCGGCCTCTGGGTAAAAATATTCTGATGTATGTTTTAGGATGAAATCATTATTCATGTCAACCACAGATTGCGGCATTAACCAAGATATGACTAAACTGTTGGTGTCGTAGTAGAAAACATTTTTCTCACCACATGATAATTCCATTTATCCCCGATAGGCGTCGCCTGCATCTGGCCTGTTTTCAACATACTAACCGATATGCGCTGAGATCAATTTTCACTCAAGGTAGAGGTAAATATAAAGTGATATTTAATTCTGAAAACGAATCAAATATCCCCCTACTGGAAAAAGTAAACATTAAAGAATCTGTTTGATTTTGTTGACATCTGGGTCTGGTTATTGTATTTTTTTCATGACAGCAGACAGTTGTATCAATTAATCGATATTTATTGATTATATCACGTATATACAATAGGTATACATTTACAATCAGTAGAAACACAGAGGTCATCAACAGTAGTACTCCACAGAAGTACAAATCAAAATACAATTCTCAAACGAGGTGTGCACTACTCTTTGTATTACATTGCACTCAGAGATTCAATACATATCAATATCAATCACTACACATATGCATGTTAACTATTGCTGAGATCCCAAAATTTTGACTTTATGAGCTTATACGTTTTTCTCCTTTTTTGATAATGAGAGGTTATTCTAAATCCTCTAGATGCCTCTCTGCTCTACAAACAATAGCACTGCACTTTGTCTAACTATTTTATATAAGGACGATGCTGACAATTTTGTCTGGCAAAAAGCCCCGTCGTTTATGAAAACACTAACATTTCACTATATTGTAACGTCTATATTTACATGAATTGTTATAAAAAAAGGTTCATAAACGATGTTACACAGTGAACTATTACAGTGACTCACTAGCGGAAATGAAAACTAAACAAACTACATTCCAAGCACAGATACAGTTTAGGGAGTCAGAAATAGAAAAGACATACCCTTTCGTTTAGTTCGAATGATGTGCGCAGCTATGTAGGTAAATTTGAAATGCCAATTGGTGACAATTTGAAACGAGTGAGACAATTGCGTAATAATTTCGAACGTTTCAATCATGACGTAGCTCCACGCTCTTGATATTCACAAATGGCTCGTTCTCATTTATGTATTCACGGGATAATCGTCCTCATTGAATGGCATTCAATGAGTTGATAAGTCTGATTAATATTGATGCCTTATATTAAAGAGTTTGCGTATCCTGCTAGTGATTCATGTAATGCACAGGTACAATAAGAGATTTTAAAAATAGATTAAAACCCAATGGTAGTCAGCCATCTTGAAAAAGTATGTGTGCTGCAGAAGGCAACGGAACTTATCGTAACTTATTCATCATCATTAAAAACCCTCACAAACATCTACTTGGCTATGGTAGAAAGAGTTATTTCCGTTTCGCTCTTACGTCTTGATTCTCTGAAACCCCGTCGAAACATAACTTTATAACCCGCACGAACGTTGCGCATGCGCAATGAGTAGACAAGGGGATCACAAATTCCGTTCACAAAAGCCAACATGGAAAGTCCTCGGTAAATGTACTTTAAGTTATAATTCTTATTCTTCATGAGTATAGCATACAGATATATGCAGCGCGTAGGCAGGTAACAACAAAGGTATGTCACCAGTATAACCATTATGGTCAAAAACGCTTTTCGCACTTTTGTGCTCGGTCCAGTCTTACGTGTACTTCTTCCTCGGAATGAATCCTTTCCAGTCTTTCTTGACAAACCTCGTGCAATACGTCCATAAAGTAGCAGCATTGAAAACACGGCCACGGGTACGTAGAAACACCCCACCAGCGCGCTCTTATGTAATGATGCGGTTGACAAATCGACATCACAAATATCCTTGTCTTCCACTAGAGAAGTTATCACCGTTGTCACCAAATGGCCGCATCCGATTAAAGCACCAACTAGCCATCCACCTACACAGAGCAGCCTCGCTCGGACTGGGTTTAAGAGGATTTTATGTTTAAGAGGGTGGTACAGCATGATGTAGAGATCCAATCCGAGTAAGAGCAAGGCCATCTCCGAAGCAATGTGCACAGTTGCGAGTAGAGTATTCTTAACGAAGAAGAGTCCACAGCTGTCGTAATTGAGATGGAGGGCTACAAGTTTAGGTAAAGACACCAAAGCCATCAGTATGTCCCCGATACTCAGATTGATGAGAAAGTACTGCTGAGCCACCAACTCGCCTGTTGAAAGTATTACAGCAGCTATTGATAAAATGTTCAATATCACAAGAATTGGAATCAAAATTACATAGATGACCAATTCTGCGTTGAAATAGATGCTGTCCCTTTCGAACTCTGGGGTCAGGTATGTTGATAGATTCCACTGATACGACATTTTGGCGAGGTCAGGTGTTCCTCAAGGTTATGACAGTCCTGCGGTCTTGCAATGAAGAAGTTAGTACTCTTTTTCTTCTTTTCTCCTGCGAGTGGACGCGCTATGGGTCAAGAACCGTAAATGCAAATAGCTGCGCATGTGCAAAGGTCGTTAAGGGGCGGGGACTGGAGGTTTCCTTCAAAACAAACTGGTGCTATATATATATATATATATATATATATATATATATATATATATATATATATATATATATATATATATATATATATATATATATATACACATTCGCTATACAATCCATGGACGTTCTTAATTGGGTGGCCTTTGCAACTGGAAGACGCCTTGGACTAATCGACAAGAGATGGGAATTTCTTTCTCGTCGGGACGTCACAAGGTGTTGAAAGGGACATAACTCCTCACAAACAAATAAACAGTACATGATAAGTCAAGCAAAGTATGTTTAGATGTGTGTCAAGTGCAGATGTGTATCAAATATATATATATATATATATATATATATATATATATATATATATATATATATACATATATATACATATATATATATATATAAATATATATATATATATATATATATATATATATGTACATATATATATATAACTATATATATATATATATATATATATATATATATATATATATATATATATATATATATACACATATTTGTATTTACCAAAATGTTGACATAACAATTTGATTTCTCCCGTGTATATTAATCTTCTTCCACATATTTTCTTCTTTGCTTTGGCATTCCATACTGTCGCGCCACCTATTGGTTAGGCGGGAAAGTGCATCTGTGCCTTATGTGGTGGTTCCTATTTCCGCATTCACTCTCTTACACCAAGTGTTTGATTTTAAGACACTGCATGGAGTAAAAGGGCAACGGATTGTGTTTGCGATTCATTTTTATTTTATTTTTGATAGTATGAATACGTTGATGCGCCGTTCTTTTTAGTCTATTCCCTTAATGAAATAGAATAATCTTATTAGTATGTTTATTCCATTTCCTGCACTGTCATTCCAATTCTTGCTGATACGTTATTGGTATGGGGAATCTAAGAATACATCGCTTTTCAATTCGTATGCTGTGGTTGGGGTCCGAAACTCCTATGTTCCCATTGTATAATATCCAAACCACAGGCACAAAGCAAGTACAAAGCGATGTCCTATATCTAAGGAACCAGGTGAGTTACAATCCCATTTAGCTGCATATGACAGGAATATCACTAATTGTTTGAACTCAATTGTCCCATCACACCTATACACAATTGTCATGGCTCAACAACTGCTTATAATCATCACATTGTTCTTATACTCATTATTATTGTATACGATGGGGTATCACTTTAGACAGGTATTGAGTTTGATTCACATGTTTGATATAAAGAGTATTGGGTATTTGGCAGATCATCGTCAAAAATAACGATTATGACATAGCGTGTGTTTCAATCATAAAGATGAAAGGATACTAAGTGAGATATTTGTGATAAATATAGCATAAAGATGAAAGGGTACTAGGTGATATATTTGTGATGAATATTGCAATAGAGCGGTGGTAGGTGGGGGTACGAATGTCGGTATTATATGCGTCTATTGTCATATACTATACGTGTACGTTCGCTAGGTTTCATCATTACCATTGTCATCCATTAGGAAATATACCGATTCACCTCTTGAAGTCCATGAATAGCTTAGCCTGGTCTATGGGTAGGGTGTTTGGGTTAAGAGAACTATGTCTTGCTTAAGGGGGCAGGGGGGTGGAGAGCAAAGAAAGCTTGATACCCATAGCCTATCGGGAATACAGGACATATGACAAAAAGACAGGGATTTTTTATATTTGAATGCTATTTATTCAGGTGTGACAAAAATCATAAAACATGAAAACAGGATACATATGCTGTGTCCACATAGTAATGGTTTTCTGGAATAAAAATATCATAAATATTGATAATTATATTGAGAGAGAACAAAAAGATTATAGAATAATGTAAGATTGATGAGAAAAAAAATATTCTATTGTTGTTGGTACAAAACTTTTGTAGTAATAGTACTATGTTATGAAGTATTTTTGATTATGAAATGGCTAATTGGCATTGTTGTTGTAATTTCTTATTAATAAAGACCATTTTCTATTGAAAAGACATTGTTTGTTTTCTAAAGTGTATTTGTATTCATCATGCAAGAAAGATTGCCTAACGTTTGCTTTGACACGATGCAGGACTGGGATTTTCTCTTCTAGTTTACATTGAAAAATAGTTTTTTTTGTATTTAAAATTATCAAGTTCAACTGGTCGGAGTTTTCAAGGTCTCCTAATATCTTTCGCCTGTCAGTTAAACAGTATGTTTCCATACCAAGTGATCTTATCCAGTTCTGCACTTCGGTCCAAAGACTTATAGTGGCGGGACAATCTATCAACATGTGACGTCATCATGAGCAAGTTGACGTCATCATGAGGCAAGTTGACGTCATCATGAGCTGCAAGTTGACGTCATCATGAGCTAGGCGGGTCTAGTCTTTTCGAGCTCTGCAAGAATCATCAAATAAGTTGCAAAATAACAACCATCTAATGACAATCTCAAGCTAATCAGTTTTATAATGATCATATAAACCACTATACCGAACAAAAATCTGGAGCTATTGTCGAAAAGGGTGAAACTTGTGAATCTCTGGTGGCAAAGACCTTCAAAGGGTTAATGCCAGTCATCTGCCGTACGCGCCGGACCGACCGCTCGCTAAGTACACATCACGGTAAACCACAAATCTCTCAATATTAACTTTCGCTACACTAGCGAAGTTATAACTCTATGCTCAGAGAGAGATAATAAGGCTGGAATGTAAAAAATTTCAGCCAATTTTTGCGAACTTTCACTCGGAGAACAGTGACAACGAAACCGAGGCCAGGCATCCATCTTGGATTCGACACGAGCGTGGTGCGGCAGCAGTTTCCTCGACAAACGGGCTTCTCCGGCCGGAGTAAGCCATCATCCTACACTATTGAACCAGGCCAACGTATACCACACGGATTTTCAACTCTCCGAAGATCGTCCCGGTCTCTCGCTCTACAATTTGGAAGAGGTTGCCATATCGCAGTTCTGGCTGTCATCACCACGTGCGTGCCGAGCCATCACACGCTCGCTCGCCAGGAACAACAGACATTGCTAACAAGCACCCTAGGTAAATATCTGAACATTGAATATTAACAAGATCTTCGCTCCCGGAAAATGCCAAAGAGAGGTCGAGCTAAAGACAGTGCCACTCCGGTAGCTGTTGCGCCAAACGATATTAAATCGGCTATGGAAAAGAGTAGCAAAAGAGCACTCAGACTAGAATATGAGGACAGTTCTATTAATACAATGGAAAAGAGCAGCAACTTAGCACTCAGGTTGGAGAGTGAGGATAATTCCACAAACGATGAGTTAGATTCTAGCCAAGAAGTAGTGTTTGCGGATCAAGAGAATCAGATAAGCAATAACCAGTTAGCTAGCATGATGTCTAAGCTTAATGAGAGATTCGCTGATTTAGAGGAGAGACTAATCACTTCTGATAACAATGCGAAGGTTTTCAATGAAAAAATGAGCCAATGGGACTCAAAGGTTGATAACTTATCAGATACCTTCACTCAATTATCCAATAAAGTAGAGGATATATCTTCAAAAACCCTCACTCTCGGCGACTCTCTCACTTCAGCCCAAGATGACCTGGTTAAGGTGTTAGTTACTCAAGAAGAATTTGAGGAGAAATATCAGGAAATTATCAGATTGGTAGCATCCCTTCAGGAGAAAGAGGTAATGATAGAAGCCCAACAGAGGGAGATAGAGGAACTCAGGGATACTCAGGAATATCAACAACGTGAGATTGAAGAACTGCAGGACTTCAAAGAAAAATCCCTTGACAAAGATGAAATAAGGGAGCAATACGGCCGAAAAATGAACCTGTGGCTCTACGGTCTTGATCAGAAAAGTAAGGGAGAAAATACATGGGAAGTGGTCAAGAAGTTCAGTGTGGATGTACTCGGTATGAATAGAGAAATTCTAGAGAGTTGGTCTGTTAAAAATGTACACAGAGTGGGGGACCCCACGAAGCCCAAGCGCCCAGTCATTATTGCATTTTTAAGATGGGAAGATAGACAGGCTTTCTTGAGGAGGTCTTCTGTCCTCTACCAGTACAACAAAGATAACGGAACTTCCTTTTCAATCAAAACTGATCTAGCCCCAAGGGCTAGACAACAGAGGAAAGATTACTTTGTAATAACTGGGCTCATGAAAACCCAAGAGGATTGTCAAGCTAGAGTCAGGGACAACCACAAGGGGGCTGTCTGGATTCAAAAGAAAATGCAAAATGATCATGACTGGGCCAATCTTAAAACCATTGATGAGAAATATCTCAATCAGTTAAAGGAAATCAGGGCTAAGGAGGCTTTGGAAAAAAGTAAGCAAGGTGTCATTCGAAATTAAGGTGCCCTAATCACTCTCATACTGTACATATTTTTTGTTATTGTGGCCCTCATGCTGTAGACCAGTCACTTTCTTTGCTGTTTCTGATGTGTCACCTATGCATATGAATAGTCTTCATAGTCACTATCTATTAACTAAATGATTCCTTTCTCCTTTTATTCATCACTATACGATACCTACCCTCCTATATATCCTGTCCTACCCTCTACATGAGCAACAATCATTTATTACCATCCTACTGTCTGATAACAATACTTACACATATTTCTTTTTGTTTACTTACTGCAGGTCCCTTTAACACCCTACCCTCACAATGGAGAGTTACAATCTTGCTGACTATATGGACAGTGACGAGGAAGATCAAGACACTCCTACTACCCTGCACCTTGAATTTAGGAATGGGATACATGTCCTGCCATATAAGCGCACAGATGAAAGGGGTCACAAGTTCGGGCTCTTAAAAAGGATAAGGGGTCCTTACAAACTCACGGAGATTGATCTCCCATACCACAATGAGCTTCAGAGAATTCAGAAGTTGGAAGCCTACATCAAAGAGTGTAAACTCAAAAATAAAGCCCTAAACCCCACAAAGGAAGAGATAGAGATTGTATGGCTTTCCAGTGTTACAGACAAAAACAAGTTAGGAGAACACAAACAATCCTTCCCTTTGACACCAGACTTCACTCAGTTTGCCACCGATGATGCTGACATTCTCAAACTAAACCTGTCACATGCGGACAGGGAAAGAACGAGACAAGAGGTGAGAGACTGTGAGAGAAATCTATCCCCATCAGAACCTCCTGAAAGCGAAAACCCATGCAAGGACAAATACTTCCTTCCAATAAGCCCATGCAGTACCCCCCATAGCAATAGAGAGATGGGTAATGTCTCTTTCGACTCAAGCATCTTCGCCCCAAGTACAAGTGGTGCCGTCCCGACCCAGTCAACGCCCATCGTCACAGCAGAGACTCAATGTAGTAGCATGTGGCCCTCTACCCTGTCAGATGATGACTCTATCATGATTTCCACAAGTCCAGTCTGTGATGCTACATCGGTTATTGACCCTCCTAAAACACTACCCCCCGATATTATGAACAGAATGTGGCCAACAGAAGAAATTCCTAGTTCATCTGTAGTCCCCCTTACCAATGTAGACAAACTGTCCAATAACCTGAAAGTACTGTCTGCACAACCACTCACCAAAGAGAAACTTGCAGAAATCAGGGAAAGGGTCACAAAGGACATACATATGTTGAGACTGGAGGAAGAGACAGAATCAAAGAAGTTTAAGTTAAGTCCAGTAGTCTGGGATTTGGAGAATAAAGCCTCCGGCTCAGCCTCGCAAACAGAGATCACAGGTAAAATGAAAAGGTTACAGGTAACCGATCTCTCACAGGGCCCATCCCCAAATAAAAGAAGAGTGATCCTTAAAATCAATGAAGATGGGGAGCCCTCTTACGAATGGGTTAGGGGAGAGCCTCTCAACATACCAACTACAGCTAATACACCACCAGACTTACCCCAAACTCCACCCTCAAAACCGAGAAAAATTCTAAAAGCAAAAAAGACAAAAGTCATCAGAAAGTGCAGAATCTGTGGCATCGAGAATAAAAATCTTAAGTCGCACTTGGCCATGGAGCACTTGGGGTCAGTCTGGTGGGGGGCATTGGGGGATCAAACCTGCTGGCGTTGCCAGGAATATCATTATCCATGTGACATAAGTCAGTGTGACGGTCAATATCTCCCTCTGGTTCATCGTGAGTTGTTCGCTGCAAGACATAAGGAATTCGTACAATTCTTGTACGAGGACATGGGAGTTAAAGGGCCTAGTGAGTTCATTGCCAAAGTACGAGAGTTGGGTCTGCATAGTAGAAGCACTTCAGAATTTTCAGACAGGGAACAGTACTTTTTGCATGAGATAGACAGAATTTATTCACTACCCAAGAAAACCACCCATTGTGCCTCAAATCCTACTAGATTATCAGAGATCTTCCATTGGAAAACCCTAACAGAGGTTCAGGTCTATCTGTCAGAGGCTGGTCACATATCAGGTAACAGAACCAGAGGGAAGATAGTTTCTATAGTGGATGCTAGATGTGACCTGTTATCACTGTACAAAGCAGAGAACCATAGTGGCTCTCTTGGTCAGCTCCCCCTAGTGGATAAGGAACTAGCCAGGTATCCAGTCAAGTGTATTATTGGGGAAATAAATGACCCATGTACTGAACTCGGCAAGGTTCAACAACTCATGTCAGACCCTCTGGTCAGAATATCACTGGGAGTGTCCCCTGATAAGGCAGTTACTGTGTCACAGGAATACTATGATTTTTGTTTTGACAACGTTAGACACAACAGGGTGGCAGGTGTAGGTGGATTAGGAATAGTGGGCAACCCGGGCTCAGCCACATATGGTATACAAAGGCAGGTTATGGTCGACTATTTAGCTCTGGCTGCCTCTTGTGGCAAGGCGGTGAGGATCTACAGTACTGGCAATCTTCATGAAACCCTCAAAATTGTAACAGCATCGGTAGACAAACACCAACCGGTACACTTGCTGAATTTCTGTGGAAATTTCGAGATGGCACACTCATTTTTGAGTGGATTTAGCAATGGGTACATTGGAGTGTCAGGTCAAATCTGTGATCCAAGCCCAGCCTTGCTCAATGCAGTCAGGAAGATACCCATACAAAGAATGATAGTGGAATCAAACTGCCCCAAACAACCTATTTCCTATCAAACAAAGTCAAAACCTACTGACATTGTCAAAATAATAAATACTCTGTCCTGTATCAAAAAGATGGACGCAAACACTGTGGCAAAGCATATCAGGAGAAATGTCAGTAAACTATATCATTTTTAAAGATAGGAAGAATTGAAACCACTCTGTAATGTAATCCCATACAAGGTTGCACATTCACCCTCCACATTTAACTCCTAGCCTGATTAATTGATTTCTCACCTACACTTTCCCCTATTTAGCTTCAGAATAGAGTCCCAATATTAAAACACTGGTTCCTTTATGTTAGGACAATCCTTTAGAAACTATACCAAGTACAATATATGTTCTGTTTACAAATTCCATTAAAAGTATTCCATTACTTCCTATATAATAGACAGCAATATTTTGTCTGTGTTGCGGGGTGGTTTCATATTCCTTCTATGGGGTGGTACATTCTCAATGTGCAAAAAGTGGAACACTTTCCCCTGTGTGATATGGTTTGGTATATAGGTGACTGGTCTGCGGCTGAGGCCGACTATTTCATTGGTATAACCAATGACACACTGGGGTAGTTGCTGTATCAGACACCCACTGTCTCTTTTAGGACCAAGGCTATGGTTCATCACTCTTGTTTTTGCCACAACTTGCAAATTCTATACTAATTTACTTGTAAATTTTGGAAAAATTTAGTTACTTACTCAGGCCTTATTTATAGATCTCAACAACAGATATATATTCCGACATTACTAGTTAATTTTAAATAACCTTACATAGGAGACATGGGGTAGTCTGGTGCACTGGCTTCCTAACAGTGCAATGTTTTGTTTATGTTGGGGATATGTGCCCAAATGGTCTAATACTGTCCTGCAGTGAAACTGCATAGACATTGAAACTGTACAGCAATATTCAATAATACTAATGTGTGTGTACTTTTACCTGATGATTATATTATTTCACAAGCTCCCATTGAGGGGAATCTTGCTCAATTTGAATAATCTTATGGTAATAACTCGCCGTATTTCTAGCGATGCATACATACTTGGTACTGAGTATGAATAGATACACATTACTTATTTACATATTACTTAAATTTCAGTAAAGTGTTTGTCGTAATGGTAATCTAACCTCATGGCAGGTAAATCTCACACATGGTGAATCCATCCTGGTCCAATAGCAAAATATGTTATTGAAATAATATGCAACTCATCAGGGACAAATACCCCATTTTTGTGTTTATTTAATTTACATGATTTGTCAATGTTAATTGTTCAAAGTTTATTCTGAGACCATTACTTAACCTGTCTCAGTTGGTAATATTGGCTAACAAGCCATCAGTTTCTTTCATGCAATAATTGCTGTGTTTATTGATATTATTATGTGTTTATTTAATTCATAACATTTGTCATTATTAATAGTTTATTGTTTACTCTAAGACCATTGCTTAACTTGTCTTAGCAGGCTTATTGGATAATAATCTATCATGTCTTTTCATACTTCAATTGCTGTGTTTGGGGTATTACTATGTGTATTGGCTAATAAGCTGCAATTTCTTTCATGTTATAAGGTTATTGTTCACAGTGTAAACACTATATATGCAGATTCTCAATTACTCAAGTAACTAAGGTACAATACTTGTCTCTGCATCCGATCAACTGTCCTGTGCGATATGGCTATGGAACAGTTATACCAGTTATACTAGTAGTCCACACCAAACAGGGGAAATTATACTACCACAATAACAACAGTGTTTACATTATACTGTATCTTAGGATTCAAACTCAAACAAGTAAAAGTATACCAAGTACTTCATTGGCACATATAAAGAAAACTCCTTCCCAATAATATATCTCGCACTTATTACAGTATAACTGTTTCAATTTACTCACTAACCCTTTCATATATTCCATATGCATGACATATTGATACTTGGCAATATGAATGTACAATATTGAGATTATTAAAAAATAACACTAACGATATCTGATTCCTCACCAAAACCAGTACTACTATAAACAACCTTAGTCAGAGTGAGTATGTACCACTGATCCTCAATATCTCCCGATAATTTATTGATTCTACACCGGATGTGGAATCTCTTTTTGTCAATCATAGAGGTTACCTTCACTGGCTGAATCCCATGTGCCAACTAGCAACTGGTACATATGAGGACTTTTTCTATAACCTGAAATTTGTTAATACTATCAGTTATGAAAGTTATACTTTGACAGCTGCACAGCAGTAATATTACAGATATAATTATCATATTCAAATACTTTTATCTATTGCGCTGGTTGCGAAAGTATAGATAATTATATTATCATGTATATCCTGTTTAACCTATATTTTGCTAAAAACCACACTGATGTGAGCACTTTCCTTCATTGATTGAAGAAAGTTTACTGCACAGTCATAGCTACTCTGTACTTCTATTTTTTGTTGAATACATGAGAGTATGTAGGTAAATAAGACTTGTTTACTTATTCTGTTTAATTTATTTTTTGCTAAAAAGCCATACTGACTTGAGCACTTTCCTTCATTGACTGAAGAAAGAATATTGCCACTCTGTACTTCTATCTGTTGAATACATGAGAGTATGAAGAAACATAAGACTTGTTTACTTATTTTTCTTACCATCTATTTATAGAATATTTTTAGTATGCAACTTTTCATAAAACAAATCAATAGGAAACATAGAGCTCGGATACTAATCACTTTATTTTTTGATTTATCGCTTTTCTTTTTCATTTTTTCCACCTACTAACTTTCTTGCACCATACACAGACTACACCAGACCCGCCACTTAGAAGATTCTGTCTGGGGTCTTCATCTCCTTACATGTTTAACATCTGGGAGTTGGAGGCCAGAGATGTGTTTTCTTCTATCCATCCACTTACTTATTATAATCTTCATTTTTAATTTGTTTCATGTCAATTATATGATGCTGTGCCTCACCGAACTCCAGGATTACGGGTAGCGAAAGCTTAAAGATTATCTCCGCCAATGTTCGTGGTCTTAGACAATTTAACAAACGGTTTGACTTTCTTGAATACTGTAAGAGTCTAAAAGCGGACATTATATGTCTCCAAGAAACTCATTTAACCAAAAAAGACCACAATTCGGAGCATAAGAAAGTAGAACTTGATCAACCTTATTTAATTGACGAATTGATTTCAGCAATCAAATCAAGCAAATTAAATAAAGCCCCCGGTCCAGATGGCTATTCCAATGAATTTTTCAAGTACTTTTTGCAAGAACTTAATATATGGCTATTTAGATATTTCAATGAAGCTCTATCAAATGATGAATTTTCCAAAAACTCTTTGGCCGGAATCATAACATGCATACCCAAGCAAGGCAAACTCAGGAACGATCTTAAGAATTGGCGGCCTCTCACGCTTTTAAATACTGTATACAAATTTTTTTCTTCAATGGTGTCGAATAGACTAAAAGCAGTCCTACCATCAATAATTAACGAGGATCAGACGGGATTTATCTCGGGCCGTTTCATAGGTGAAAACACTCGTATGGTGTATGACACCATAGAATACTGTGAAGCAACCAATACAAAGGGTCTTTTAATTATACTGGATTTCTCCAAAGCTTTTGACACCATTGAATGGGGTTTTATTAATGACGTTTTACACTTATTTAACTTTGGAGAAAAATTTTCACAAATGATTCATCTTTTCCAAAAAAATTCAACTTCCAAGGTAGAGCAGAATGGCCATCTCTCAGAAGAAATCACCTTGGCCCGTGGCTGTAGACAAGGAGATCCCCTTTCGCCTTATGTTTTCGTTCTTTGCGCGGAGATTTTATCTCAAGTTATCAGGGAGTTCGGTGGCATAAAAGGCATTAGGGTGCACGGTGAAGAATTTAAATCCACACAATACGCAGACGACACAACTCTCATGGTCTCTGAAGACATTGAAAGTGTGCGTAACGTTATCAATGTACTACGATGGTTTAAGACAGTCTCAGGTCTTGAGATTAATAACGAGAAAACGAAAGTCGTTAAAATTGGGGCCTCAAGAGGCAGCAGCATTTCTTGGCAGGGGAAATTCGGTTTTAAATGGACTACAACTTTTGAAATATTGGGAATCCATTACGACATAACAAAAATGGGGGAAATCACAGATTTAAATATTTACAAGAAAATGGGGGAAATTCGTACACTTATAAGAATTTGGGGTTCGAGAAATCTAACCCCTTACGGTAAAGTTAGTATAATTAAATCACTCTTAATGTCCAAAATCACCCACGTGCTGCTGTCTCTTCCGAGCCCCAGTGTTATCTGTTTGAAAGAATTATACAATACATTCTCTAGCTTCTTATGGTGCGGCAAACCTCCAAAATGGAGAAAGGAAATATTAGAAAGCGAAATTAACCATGGTGGCCTAAAACTCCATAATATTTCTTTATTTGATCAAACTTTGAAATTAAGTTGGCTCCGTAGATACCTCTCATCAAGAGGTAAATGGACAATAATTCCTTTTAACATTGAATTAAGTGATGCCTTCAAATACGGGCCAATTTATTTGGATCGAATTATCGAAACAACTAGTAATAAATTCTGGGTTGATGTCATTAAAAGCACACAAATGTTATGGCAATCCAATGCTATTTTTGACAGAGAAGTTATTTGCAACACTCCACTATGGTTACATGACTCTTTCAAACTCCCAATCAAACGTGAATGGATTGAAAAGGGTATCAACTCCATAGCAGATTTTCTCAGCCCTACAAAAACTACATTAACCATGGAAAATTTTACTGAGTACCACGGAGTAAAAACCAATTTTCTGGAATATCATGGTATATGTCTCAAGATTAAAAAATTCCTTGAGTTCAAGGATGTTCCATTACGATTCGAAACGTTACCAAGGAATAGTACCTTAAATATGCTAGTAAACTTAAATACAAAGGGATGTTCCAGATTATATTCAAAAGTGAAAAACTCAGATACTCATATCCTTGACACACTTGTAGACAAATGGGCAGAAAATTCGGACGTTGTAACAGATACCATAAGTATCAGTAGATCCTTTCAAAAACACCACTTAAACTACAAGGACACATATCTGAAATATTTACAATTCCGTACACTACACCATCGTTTTTACACCAATGAAAAATTGTTCAAAATGGGAATACTCAAATCAGATTTGTGTAGTATGTGTAAAATAGAAGTTGATTCAATTGAGCATATGTTTTTGGGTTGCCTTCACGTGATAGAACTTTGGGAAAATGTCACAGATTGGATTGTAGAACTAGGGATGCCTAATTATGTAATGACTGCTTCCAGAATGATAATTGGAGACCTCGAAAATGCTCTGGCAATAAATACAATCATATTGCATACGAAAAAGGTAATTTATAATGCAAAGAAAAAAGAACAAATACCACACATCCTGAATGTAAAGCATGAGGTCAAAAAATTTTATTATCAGGAAAAATACCGTCAATACATAAAGGGCAGAAATAGGATTTTTGACAAACAGTACAATTTATTGACTATATGTTATAACTCATAGTACAGGTCTGTAACCATTACATTGCGTAAAAAGCTGTAACCTATTGTCAACAGCATTACTCGTATTGACATGACACATATTGAATAAAAAAAATTTTGAAAAATAAAAAACATGTGATAGTTACAGTCAATTCCAACCTTACACATAGAACATATGTTGTTGTCCATTATACCTATTTTGGCTAGAATGTTGTTTGTAAAATAACGGTAATGTAAAGTTCTAAATTGGATGTATTTTAAATAAATATCATCCACAACAACATTAGTTTTATGAAAGGAGTATTTGACCTCAAGTGGAGATAAAATGATGTTTCCTTTGTCGGCCCATTATGTACAAATATTTTGGATTATATTACTATTTTTAACATACATTGATCGATATAAATTTGAAACACCTTTAGCATCTGAACATACAATAACATTGATTATACAGTTTGTTGGCCTAACAGGCTTAAAGTTGGGAATATCATTATTATCAAGAAAGTTTTTTAATGACAATATGAAACCACCATATTCCAAAAAATTGGTTTTAATGTTAAAAACTGATTGGAACTTATTTAACGACAAGAACATACAATTATCGTCTATGAGGTCTGCTATTATGGTTACTCCCCTTCTAAACCATTCTGGTTTCAAAGGTAGCCTAAGAACATCATTGTACCATAGAGGAGTTAAGAGGATGTTTGTCTTTTCTCGAATTACATTCTTTTTCCAAAGTGCCCTTAAACTTCTTAAAACGTCTGACCAAAAAGGTACCTGAGCAATTTCCATTGCACGTTCTGTAAAAGCACTTCCGAAACTGAATACTTGTTCAAAATCTCCAAGATCAGCAAACATTCTCCATTTACCATCAGATTTTAAATAACGCTTCAACCAGCCCAACTTAAGTGATTGATCAAATATCTCCAAATTATGTAGCTTTAAACCTCCATCCCTGATATCAGCTTCAAGGATAGCTTTACTGAATTTGGCAGGTTTATTACTCCACACAAAGTTGAGAAAAAGTGAGTCTATCTGTTTTAGGATCTCAAGGTTGGGGCTAGGAAGGGACAGGAGGATATGAGTGATTTTAGAAAGTAGTAAAGATTTCACTATACTAACTTTCCCATATGGCGTGAGCTGCCTGCAGCTCCAGGTTCTTATGAGTTTTTTGATGTCATTAATTTTGGATAGTATGTTAATTTTGGTTGTTTCACTCAAGGATTTGACATCATAATGTATGCCCAGCACTACGAAAGAGTGGGCCCATTCTAAGCCAAAACTACCTTCCCATTTCATCCTCCTGTCCCTTAATGCCCCAATTTTTATTACCTTGGTTTTATCCTTATTGATGCCCAAACCAGACATTTTATTAAACCATCTCAGTATGTCCATGACTACTATAAGAGATTGTTTATCTCCATTCAAGAGTAGAGTTGTGTCATCGGCATACTGAGACAGTTTCAACTCAGTCTCACCAATCTGTATTCCCTTAACATCTTTACATTCACGGATTACATGTGATAACACTTCTGCACAAATTACAAACAAGTAGGGAGATATGGGGTCACCTTGTCTACACCCTCTTGATAGTTGGATTTTTTCAGATAAGTGACCATTTTGCTCGACTCTGGAAAAGGAGTTATATTGTAAAAGTTTAATTGTTTTCTGGATAAAAAGGCCGAAGCCAAAAAGATGAAGACAATGTTTAATTAAATCCCATTCTATTGTATCAAATGCCTTAGCATAGTCTATGATAATTAACATCCCAGGTATGTTATTGTTTTCACAATAACACAGAGTATCGAAAAGTAGTCTTGAGTTTTCACCTATAAATCTACCTGATATGAACCCTGTTTGATCAGGATTTATAATAGAGTTAAGTGTCGATTTTATTCTCTTGGCTATTATGGAGGAAAAAAAAATTGTAAACCGAGTTTAACATGGTCAAGGGTCTCCAGTTTTTAAGGGTGTTGCGTTCTTTTCCTGCTTTAGGAATGCATGTTATTATTCCTTCTAAAATGGTGTCAGGTAATTTACCTAGTTCTAAAGATTCGTTTAATAGTCTTAAAATCCAGTGTTTGAGTTCATGTGAAAATACTTTAAAAAATTCATTTGAGAAGCCGTCGGGCCCTGGGGCTTTGTTAATTTTACTTGTTTTTATACAGTCCTCCAATTCTACAAGATCTATCTGTTCTTCTAATTTATGTTTAGTATCAGGTGATATTGTTGGTAAGTTATTAAGTAAATGAGAGTATCTTGTCTGTTCGTTTATTTTATTACCATTTGTACTAAATAAGTCTCTGTAGAAAGAGGCCTGTTCTTTTAATATTGCTTTAGAGTCATTAATTATTGTTTTATTTTTGGTTATTAATTCGGAAATGTTTTTATTTAAATAATTTTTTTTTCTAAGTTTAGGAAGTATTTAGAGGGCTTTTCCCATTCTTTATAGTGTTGATATCTCGATCTTATTTGATGGCCTTTAAGTTTGTTCGCTCTTAATTCTAATAGTTCATTATTTAATTGATCTAACTCAGTCAAGTGTAAAGTTGTATTACCTGAGTTGGTATCTATTTTTTTTTCTAAAATTGTTATTTTATTAATTAAATCTAATTCGTGTTCCTTTTTTATTCTAGATTCCCTTTTGGAAAATTTTATTGATTCTCCTCTTATTTGGCAGAATAAAGTATTAATGAATAGGTGTATTGGAATATTTATTTCTAGATTCTTACCGTGATCGTCTTTTATGAAATTTATTGCATAAGTTTGCTCAGCTAGGTCAATTGTTTTTTTAATTAAATTTATGTACTCTTTGGACTTTAGTAAATTATTATTTAGTTTCCAATAGCCTCTTCCCCTTTCATTATTGTTTATTTTTATTGATAATGTTATGATATTATGATCACTCCTATATGCATTACCAATTTCTGATTTAGGTGCAAAGGCTAGTGTGTTATCTGATATTTAAAAAAAATCTAGTCTTGATCTTTTAAAAGGTTTTTTACTACCCCAAGTGAAGCGTTTACTTTCCCGGTTTTGTTCTCTCCAAATGTCAATAAAAGTATTGTACTTATTTATTATATTCCTAGATCCTAAGTTTCTTTGAAAGTTATAGTTATATGTATCCCTATCATTTAGTGTAGTGTTCCAATCACCACATATTATTACATGATCTATATTATATTCATTTATCCTATCAAAAAGATTTATATACCATGTAGGATTATCTTTATTTGGGCCATATATGTTTACTAGTAGAATTGGAGCTAGCTCAGGGATTTCAATGAGGAGGATTAGAACCCTCCCTTCTTTGTCACAATATTGTTTTGTCACCTTCTTTTCAAAGGTGTTTTTAATAAGAATAGCAACTCCTCTTGAATTTGTAGATTCACCCCCCCAAAAAAAATTCAATATTCCATTCCAGAGTCAGAGCAATTATGTCACTGTTGGTTAAGTGGGTCTCCTGTAGACAGATAATGTCTGCATTTAAACTTTGGTAGTATAACCACATATCTCCCCTCTTGTTGACATCACGCAGACCTCTAGCATTAGAGGATATAATAGATAGCCTTTTGCTATCACTCATAAAAATTAAGAATAAAATAATAAAGAACATAACTATATATACTGTAAAATAAATTATTATCACAATTTTGTATCATGATCGAAAACACTCTGTAAATATCAAACAAGAACAATAACGTATTTACATATACACTCTTTTTTACCAGAACTTTTGGCATAGAGTGAAAACATAGAACTTTAAGCAGTATATGCCCACTACTTCTCGTAGTTGAGGGCAGCACAAATTTGAAAACAATTGTAATCAGCAAGCCTAGGCTTATCCAGATTCCACAATCTGAATTAACCATGGTCTGCATACCATAGGCTCCATATATTATTTTTAATAAATAAATAATTTAGTAATCTTAAACTCTGCTTGAGTTTTAAGAAACATCCAAAGTTTTACCTGGATATTAGAATCTTTATGAAAAAATAAAAAACAAATAAGAAACAATTACTGAGACTGGATATTAGAATATTTTGAGCGACATCTGCTCATATAATATCTTTAAAAACTGTTGAGGTTTAACAGTAATACCGAAAATTAGAAATTCTGAAAATTACGAGACAATTGCTGAGGCAGGCAAATTTTTAACCTGAGCCACATACAATTATTTTCAGAGCAGATTTTGTATCTTTTAGTGCATAATCAAAAAAGACTGAGTTGTTTTTAGTGGAGTATTAGCAAAGGTGGGCAGGTTGGGTAGGCTAGATACCGTACAGGTAGGCTGTATTTGTCCTGAACTGTTTTGCCACATCCTGAACACTCATTTTCTTTATTCTGGCCACCCTGTATATAATCTCACCCACGTCTGTGGGTAGCACTGCTTGCGATCTGCCTGGTAGGGTCATTGGGGCGTTTGAGCCAGGTACTAATCTCTCCAAGGGGATTTTGCTGATCATTACCTCCGCCATGCTATTGGGCCCCACACTCACCAGAGAGACCCCCAAAAAGCCATTCTCAAACTTGTTCAGAAAGTCTTGTGCGTCGTCAATTGATCCGCAGAAATTGAGGTAGTGCACGACATGCCAGGAAGGTAGGTGCTGTTGCATCAAGCTAATGCATAGGTGATGCGCGCCATTACATGTCAGTCTAAGTGTCCTTTGATACTTAGCAGCTATTCTCAGAAAGCTGATGAAGACTAAGACTTGTGTCTCCAGTGAGCCAGGAAAACGTGTGTCCAGGCCCACACCCCCTATGGCTACTATAGACGCATCGTAGACAAGGTGCTCTATCTCCTTGAGATATTGGTTAGAGCATATTTGTGCTAGTCTTGGTGAAAGCCCTAAAGATATCTTGATATCTTTGTCCATTAACAGAAGTTTTGTCCAAGGGCTGAACAACATTTGGGGGTCTGTGATATCTGTAATCACTTTGTATAAGAACTTTGATGTTCCTGTGTTCAGTAGTACAGGAAACAATGCCAAGACTCCTCTATAGTTGAATCTTTGATACATCTCTATCACGTTGCAATAGGTATCTATGTATCGAAGTGGTCGGGTTGCTATGATATCACCTGATATCACTCCCCTGTTGTTGCAGTAATTCATAATTGCAGACAATGTTCTCCAGTGGAGCAATTCTGTCGTTCTTACCGGGTTTTGGGCCCTATACCAATAGTTAGTAGGGAACCCTTTAGCCCTGTCAATCAGCCGCATGAATTCTAATTCGCTAGTTGAGAAATTTGACAGGCTTTTACTGCAGAGATCTTCTCGAATAATGATATCGAGAAGATCTTGGTCATTGTCACATTCAAGATTATCCTTCACGTAGTTGAAGAATTCGTTGTGTCTACATGCTAGGCTTTTGTAGTCCCTCTGATGTATGTAGTACCCCCCACAGTAGCGAATGTCTTGATAGGTGTGGTACTGCTGGCATAACCAACAAGTGCTTTCTCACATTGCCCCCACCAGACATCTCAAACATGCTCAAAAATCGTGTGCCTCTTCATATTTTTGGTTTCAAAACCACAGATCAAACATTTTCTAAGGCATACCTGAGACTGCATTTCACTCTTATTGAGGTTGAGATTTGCTTCCAATCTATCTAGCATCTTCTGATACTCATGACTATTATCTTCTTCATACGTAGATTTCGAATCTTGCAGTCTTAGTTTCTTAATGCCTGAGCTGACACTATCCAAGTTTTTGTGTGGGTGATAGTTTTCATTGGAACTATCTTCATCATGGCTGAAATATTGTTCATGAACAGATGCATCCGAATCGCTATCAAAAAAGTCTGAGGCACGCTTCCTCTTAGAAGTTATATTTGAAGCAGGTTTAGGTAGTGCTTTGCTCTCAATGGATGATTTAGACACATTAGTGTCTGTGCTTTCTATTGTTTCCATTGAGTCATTTACATTCAGTTTCCTCTTCACATCTTCGAATCTAGACCAGTCTTCTGTGATATTAGATACATGTTCTGTATCTTTGCTCTTTATGTGATCTATTTTAATGTTAGAGATTTTCATCTCTTTGCTTTCTGATTGAGGAGTTATCATGTCTTTAACCTTCAAGTGTTGCTTATCGGATGCATCATCATCATTGCTATAGGGAGTTTCTTTCTCCATGAATTTTTGTTTAATGTTTACAGAATTTGGAAGAGTGTCGGCTCCAGCATTAACTTCGGGTGACTGAATTGAGGATATCTTTGTGTCATTATCTTGTGCAGTTGTTTGAACCTCCATGTCAGTCTCACTATTAGAACACACTTTAGACTCATTTACCAGCTCATCTTTTTTGGACTCATTCCCTGACTCTGCTTTTTTGGCTCCCAGCTGGCATTGCCAGATAACTTTACCATTATAGAATATGACTTGATCCCCAAAACTTTCTTTTAATTGCAATAAATTCTGCAGCCATAATTTTCTTTGTAGGGCATAAGTACTGTCTGTGCCAAGGGCTTCCTGATCTATTTCAATTAGTTCAAAGGAATCTTTACTGTTAGTGGGTTGAGGTGACTCAGTTCGAGTATAGGTTTGCAATAAATTACCAATCCTTTCACACTGCTCTTTTAGATGTTTGTCCACCCTCTGTAGTGTCGAATGGGACTTCAGGATTCTGTCAACTAGTTGAGTGGGTTCCAGTTGTTCTGCTTCGTCAGGGTCCTCCAGGGGGGGAGTTTTGGGAGATAGGCAGACCTCATCTGGTTCTTCCGGTGAGTCCAGTTGGGGGGACGACATGGCAGGGGTGTCCATTGGTTGGCTTGTCTCGTCGACATCCATTCTGTAATGATATAATAAAAACTATTACCTTGTTCTATATTTGTCATATATTATATGATATCTCCTTTATAATTCAAAGAATTGTTTAACTTAGTATCTTAAGTTGTCAGGAATCTAAGTGGATATTTTGCAGACCTATCGTCATTATAATTTCAAGAGATCTTTAGGAGATGTATGCCCATAAAAGGAAGTTTGAGTTACTGATGATCAATAAGTGTGGATGTGTTTAAGTATTACTCCATATCAAAAATTATTTCTGAGTGGATATATTGCAGACTTAGTCATTATTATAGTTCCAGAGATAATTAGAAAATGTATATCCATATAACAAAACAAAAATCAACTTGAGTACAGATAATCGAAAAAAATATGTGAGTGATGAGGTAATACATCATATCAAGAATTGATGTCAACGAGAGATATCATAATGGTAAGATAATCGAGTACAGATAATCGAAAAAATATGTGAGTGATGAGGTAATACATCATATCAAGAATTGATGTCAACGAGAGATATCATAATGGTAAGACAACTAACTATCTTGTAAGGTGCATCTGGATGTAAAACAGAAAATAGTAGAGCAAAGAATATAAGTTTGATTATCCCTACTTTTTATGGCAGTAGACGTGAGGTACGTATTGCAATGTACTCTAAATGATGATCATTGTATCTATATTACTATAAATTTAACAATAATAAATTAGAGTTTAACTATCACAGTTTTTACACATACTTTCTCGACGCTCGGCAAGAACCTGAAAAATACTGTAAGAAGGAATAGCAAAGAAATTATTATACAGCAAGTGTGACTCATAAATTATAAGTCCAGATTTTTAGGTTTGAGTTAATTTCTCTACAGTCACTGTTTCATCCAGCCATTCTGGTTTAATATCCTTTTCTTTAACTTTGTACCACTCATCCTTAACCTGTTTCTTGGCTTCTAGCCACACATGACCCTTTTCATTATTACAAGTTCTGGCTAGAAGTTTGGTGACTGCTTTCATTTTTATTGACGCTCCTATGTACTGTTTCCTTTTTTTCCTGGCTAAGGGAGCTAAATCAGTTTTGACCGCATACTTTGTTTGCTTCTGTTGATTGATTGAGTACATTGGGCCTGCTGCTCTTAGAACCGTCTGCCTATCATCCCAATGGCTGAAAACTACTATGATGGGTCTGTTTGTGATTTTTTTTGCCCCTACTTTCTGAGCTCCAACCCTGTGTGCATTTTTAATCGGGATTTTGCAGATCTGATCTTCCTCAAGTTTAAGTATTTCAATACAGAATTTTCTGACTGTTTCCCATGCCATGGCTTCCTCATCCGGTTCTTCAATGCCATAAAACCACAGGTTATACTTTCTCGAATGCTGCTCTCTAGCCTCGTTCTCTATCTTGAATTGGGCATTTTCTTTCTTGAGGGTTTCGACTTCTTCTTTGAGAGTTTTAAAGCTCTCAAGTTCAGTTTTAAGTGACTTAATCTCTTCGTCGTGGAGTTCTATGTTTTTTATCAAGTCAATGTTTGTGTGTTCAGATGTTGTTTGTCTCTCTTCTAACAAAGTCAGTCTGTTTTCAAATTTAGCATGACCAATTTCCAGTTTTTTCTGACCCGTCGTTAACGTTTTGATCTCTTCTGAAAAATTTTCAACGGAGTTCCCAATTTTCTCAACGTTTAAGTCGGCCCTTTCCACATTGCTTTTTACTTCAGTAATAACAATGTTGTTGTTTGTAATGCCTGTTCGTAGCTCAATAAATTGATTAGCTAATCTTTCCTCCATTCTCGCTAAGGATTCTAGGTGGCGCCCTTCCATTTTGGCCATTACTTCTAGATGCCTGGCTTCTAGTTGAGAAATAGTATCCAGATAGGATTGTTGGCTAGCTGTACTATTATCTATCGGCACGGTCGCATCTACAGTATTCTCGCTAGCCTCAACCACTGCCTCTATAGTTTTCTCGCTAAGTTCAGCCATAGTGCCTGACCTAAGGGATTTTTTTCTTTCGGTGTTCTGAATTAAATGGCTTCTGATGTTGGTTTGCTTTTTCCCTTTTTGATGTAGACTACCTTTGCTCATTCTTCATGAATATTCTTAGGAAAATATATTTACCTTCTTCGCAAGGGTGTAGTCTGGGTTCAAGATGGTGACTCAGGTCAGATTTGGTTCCTATCCACGTCTGTGTCTCAGATTTTCGGCTGTTGAACTTCTGGAGATTCAGGGAAGCCTGCCTCTTGTAGTCGTTTGGTTGTCAGCATGAATTCCAGCCGCTTCTCGCTTTTCTCGCAGTATTCTTTCCCATCTGCATTGGCTGAGTGCTCCGACGATCCTCTCTGTTCAATTTTCGCGGCGCATGTGCTCGGTCATAGGTACCCGGATGTGAGTAGTAATTTTGGCTTTACGTGATTCGAAATTTTCTTAGAATATTATGTACATATTCTTTTTTCTTCCATAAATCTTGTTAGAAGTGCGAAGTCATTTGAGACACAGCTTGTGTCGTATTTTCGCGAAGTGTAATAGAGAGAATTACAAGTTTTTACCGTGTGCACTACTTTCTATGGCGAACGCCATTTTGAGAGTTGTTGTGCATTGGTTCAAAAGTTTGTTATGTTATCAAAAGGTATGTTACCAGGGTTCGAAATTCCTGTCGTAACACTTCTAAATAGTATAGATTGTGATTTAGTGGATGTGATAGCTTTTAAGTTTGGATGATAGAGTTTTAGCAGAGTTTGACACAAATTTGTCAGGAGCCTACCGAGTTGCCTTCACGCTCTCTCACATGACGTCACAAACAAATCTTTGATAGTATGATTACGTTGATGCGCCGTTTTTTTAGTCTATTCCCTTAATGGAATAGAATAATCTTATTAGTATTTTTTCCATTTCCTGCACTGTCAATCCAATTCTTGATGATACGTTATTGGTATGGGGAATCTAAGAATACATCGCTTTTCAATTCGTATGCTGTGGTTGGGGTCCGAAACTCCTATGTTCCCATTGTATAATATCCAAACCACAGGCACAAAGCAAGTACCAAGCGATGTCCTATATCTAGGGAACCAGGTGAGTTACAATCCCATTTAGCTGCATATGACAGGAATATCACTAATTGTTTGAACTCAATTGTCCCATCACACCTATACACAATTGTCATGGCTCAACAACTGCTTATAATCATCACATTGTTCTAATACTTATTATTATTGTATACGATGGGGTATCACTTTAGACAGGTATTGAGTTTGATTCACATGTTTGATATAAAGAGTATTGGGTATTTGGCTGATCATCGTCGAAAATAACGATTATGACATAGCGTGTGTTTCAATCATAAAGATGAAAGGATACTAAGTGAGATATTTGTGATAAATATAGCATAAAGATGAAAGGGTACTAGGTGATATATTTGTGATGAATATCGCAATAGAGCGGTGGTAGGTGGGGGTACGAATGTCGGCATTATATGCGTCTATTGTCATATACTATACGTGTACGTTCGCTAGGATTCATCATTACCATTGTCATCCATTAGGAAATATACCGATTCACCTCTTGAAGTCCATGAATAGCTTAGCCTGGTCTATGGGTAGGGTGTTTGGGTTAAGAGAACTATGTCTTGCTTAAGGGGGCAGGGGGGTGGAGAGCAAAGAAAGCTTGATACCCATAGCCTATCGGGAATACAGGACATATGACAAAAAGACAGGGATAATAAAAAAACAAAGGGAAGTTCGCAAGTTTTGCAAATAGAGAAGACATAACCCATACAAGCAATAAGAGCAGTACATGTCCTCGTGTAGTGGTTTTGTCATTTGAATATGATAATAGCGGAAACTATTTGTTTTTTTATTGAACAATAAATAATACACATTGTTTGTTTAATTGTTTCATATTGTCTTGGCGTAGAATTACGGCATAAAATCGATCAAAAACCTGATTATAAACATGTATAACTGATACAATTTCTTCAGGAATTTAAGATTCGTTTCCCTTAAAAATCCATTCATTGAAATAATTCTTATTTAACCTGTGCTTTGTTAATTTCCCCTTGAACTATTTGTACCACCAATCACAGGTCTCAGAAAGTGTGAGGTATATGGCATTACCTACACTTATTTAGCCTCTTCTAAGGAACACGCTACATAAAACCGTCAGACGTTGCGGTGTCTCTGATATCCTTGGGGTTACTCAGTCTCACACCGTAATACCTGTTGTATATCACAGCTTCTTTGAGATCTATCTATCACTTGTAAGAACAGACAGCCAGCTCGTGATTTCAAAACAGAACTTTTTTATTTTGTGCACTCCAAAGTATATATTAAATTAAAACATTTATAAAAAGGTTGATGGAACATGGAAGTGCACTCCTCGGCAATTCGTCATATTGTATATTACATTTTATCATCAGCTCCACTCTGACTCTAGCAGCTGATTGGTCGATTTCTTTTTTGAACTGCACTTGCATTGGGCTTCTAATACATGTATTGCTTTAACAATTTTCGGTGCTAGGAGGTCAACATTAATTATTTATTCGAATCCAAACAATGCTGTTTACATGTACAACGATAATTGTTAGGACCCAACAGTTTCCATTTAGTGTCTGACAACAATTAACTACATTGCCCCCCGACAGAGGTCGCATAGGTCGCGTAACCATACCAACAATATGGCAGCCGCGGTCAAACGCTACCCGCTAGAAATTGTATTTGGTTTTTAAACATTTTTCACCCTGTTTGGATGGTATGCTATATATATATATATATATATATATATACATGTATATATATATATATATATATATATATATATATATATATATATGTATATATATATATATATATATATATATATATATATATATATATATATATATATATATTTATATATATATATATATATATATATATATATATATATATATATATATATATATATATATGTATGTATGTATGTATGTATGTATATATATATATATATATATATATATATATATATATATATATATATATATACTATATATATGTATATATATATATATATATGTATATATATATATATATATATGTATATATATATATATATATATATATATATATGTATATATATATATATATATATATATATATTTATATATATATATATATATATATATATATATATATATATATAACATATATTGTGATGTGGCGCCTGCCGTGATGGCCGTGTGGTCTAAATTGCGTTGCTACTGACTGCTAGCTGACTGTCACCACTGTCTGAGTTCGAATCCCACCCGTGGGAAAGTTGCCAGTGACTTGGGGTTAGGCGATGCTCTTGCCGGGTACTCTGATTTCCTCCAACAGTTACAACTGGCTAGTCACGACGTAGCAGAAAAACGAAAATTCCATGATCAAATTCATATATCATGGGATTATCGTGTGATGTGCATGACTGCATCCAAAAGGTTCATCCTGTAGACATTTTATATATCGTACATGTGCATGACGGGTGTTATTGTCACCAGTTAATTGACATTAACAACATGGTATCAATTATTCAGACCTTAAGTGCTTTTCTCTCTGACGACCTTGCAATTAAATGAACACTACTGTGTCCTGAAACGATCTATTGATTTAGTAACACAGCACAGTTGTATGACTCTCAGTATAGGGAAAAGGGAAAATACTTATTTTATCACATTGATGAATTAGTCTCAATTATTCTTGGAGTATGCACCCTCCCCACGAATACCATTTATAACATGATGACATGCCTATAAACACTTATTTAGGTTGCACTATTGCATGTACTTTATTCTCTGGAATTAAGAATTCATTAAGTCTATTGCAGTTTTCATTTGAATTTTTTTGGGGGGTTTATACCCCCCCCCCCCCCCCTCCATCTTTATGGATTCTTAATGCACCAAACTGCAGTCTCAACGCCATCGGTATTGCGACGTGTTTTCCGCCAAGTCCACAGTAGATCACGAATAAGCAAGAACCCGTTGAGACGTTGCTATCGTACTGCAACGGTGCTCTCCAATTGGCTCCGATATTAGCGCATGCGCTTTGAGTTAACTAGGGCATCATATACATCACACAATAGAGCCAGGAGTAACATTTCTATCCATGCATATTTAAAATAAATATTGAAATTTCACATGGTCACAGCATACAGGGCGTCCCAAAAAATGCAATCCTCCCCTTTTCTCAGTATATTTTCAAAACAGATTAAGTACATTAGAAATGGCTTCATAGTTACATAGAAGGATATCTTGGGGATATCCTGTTGAAGTTTCAAGCAAATCTCTTCATCCAAGTCAAAGTTGTGAGATAAAGTTTGACCCCCTTATCATTTCACTCCAACGCAATGTAAAACCTATGGTGAAGACTGGTTTTTCATGTCTTCACGCCATGAGCCAGAGCAGAATGCTAAAAATAGCTTGGTCAGTATGCAGGTTTTGCATTGGAAATTCACCTTGTGTTGGAGTGAAATGATAGAGGGTTCAAACCTGGCCTAACAGCTTTGACATGGATGATCGGATTTGGTTGAAACTGCAACAGGTCATCTCTAAGATATCCTTCAATTTAACCATGAAGTCATTTTAGATGTTACTTAAGCTGTTTTAAAAAAATATTGGGAAAAGGGGGAGGATTGCATTTTTTGGGGACGCCCTGTACAAGTATATGGTGCGTATTGGCTGGAATGCAACAATGTTTCACCAGGATGTCAAAATGCCTTTCTCTTTTCCATGGCTCGGTGTTGGTGTATATATATATATATATATATATATATATATATATATATATATATATATATATATATATATATATATATATATATATATATATATATATATATATATATATATATATATTGTACTCCACTGGTTCTGACTTACATTTAATAAGCATATGGTAATTACTGTCCTTTTCTATTTAACATACAGAGCACATAGCTGTGGAAGTAATGTTTCATTTCAACAAAACGTCATTTTCGTAGTATATAGAGTGTAATATTCCGAACTGGTGCATTTAAGGTAAATGTCATTAACAATGCGATTAGTTTTGATAAGAGAGTTTTTTACCTCAAAAGGGTGTACAATTATTTCAGCCTTTTCATACCATTTTGTACAAATATTTTGAATAATGTTATTATTTTAATGATGTTATGATTTACAGAGATTTGAAGCACCAGTGACATATCTTAAGTACAAGTTATTGATCAGGCAGTTAGTAGGCCTTATTAAAGTTAGGTTTCTCTCTGTTGTCCAAAAACATTTTTGTAGTCAATACAAATCCGCTGTATTCTAGGAAGTTGGTATGTAGATTGCATTTTCCTGAAAATCTTCTAGTGATAAGATATTACAGTTATCATCTAGAACATCACCTATAATACGTATATCCTTTTTAAACCAGCTTTGCTTTATTGGTATTCGTAGAATAAAAGTGTGACATGGTGGGATAGCACATAAATTACTTGAATCGTTACATGCATTACTTGAAAACAATAATGTAAGGCTATCTAATACATTATTCTAGAAAGGAATTTGTATTATTTCAGACATACGCTCTACACAATCAACACTGTAATTAAATACTGCATGAAAATCCTCTATATCCAAGAATATTTTCCATTTACCGTTTGAGGTTACATATCTCTATAACCAACCTAATTTCAAGGCCTTATCAAACAGTGTAAGGTCATGAAACTTTAATCCACCTTCATAGATTTTTGCTTCGAGAATTCCTTTATTAAATTTAGCTGGCTTGTCGCTCCATATAAATAATAGGAAAATATTTTCAATGGTTTATATTGTAGTGAGCTTGGGACGAGGTAGGACAGGAGGATACGTGACTTTTGATAGGAGTAAAGATTTTAATATAGTTACTTTTCCATAAAATAAGACTATGTTCAATAAAAGGCCATTCTATGGTGTCAAACGCTTTTGCGTCGTCTACTATGATTAGGAGGCCCTTTACAGAATTTGTCTCACAATAGTTTAAAGTGTCTAACAATAGTCTTGTATTTTCACCAAGAAATCGATTTGAAATAAAACCTGATTGATCCGGAATAATTATGCGTTCCAATGTTGATTTTATTCTTTTGGCTACTAATGAAGAGAAAAACTTGCATATGGAATTTAACACTGTTAAAGGGTGTCAAATGTTAATGCAGTTTCTTCCCTTACCAGCTTTTAGTATACAAGTTATTGCGCCCTCTATAATTGAATTGGAAAAACTCTTATTTTCAATAGCTTGTTAGTATACTCTAAATTTCCAATAGTCTAGGTCTTTATGGAAAAAAATCAAAAAATCATTCGAAAAGCCGTCCGGGCTTGGAGCTTTTTTATTTTTTATTTTTTGTTTTTTATCCAAAATTCAAGTTCTGATATTGAAATAGGAGCATTCAGAGCGGATATTTTGTTTTCACTGACTCTTGGTAAATAGCCAAAGAAATGGGAGTATCTGGTGTGGTCGTCAGCATTTACATTCTTTGTAGAAAACAAATCCAAATAGAAGTCTTTCGTATAGGGTCAGGAATATTTATGATATCATCATTATTTTCCTTTAACTCTGCTATGTTTTTATTCAAAAAAATCTTTTTTCCTTATCTTTTTTCCTACGTGAATCATGATTTCACATTGCACCGTTGAGTTATCCTGATACTCAAAGAATGTGGGTGTGGTCGGCAGCAAAACATGCATGAATGATGCATGATGCATTAGTGTCCCTTCATAACCGTAAGTGATATTTAACCTAAAATCATGTGATTGTAACGTATGATAGACTTCATTATTCATTCATTGGTGTTTTCTGATAAGTAATAGAAAACTATATGAAGTGGACTGAAATACCCCATTAAGGGACCCCCGCGGGCGTTAACCTTAGGTACAACAGGCTGATATGAAAGCTTGTCATTCAACACCCCTACGCAACAATTAAACTGCACATCAGAGTCAGGAGCCTGCCTAGGACTTTATTTTATATGCACAGAATAAACATGATGTATAGCCGTTTACTGCAGCGATAGACAACATGTTAAGTATATTTGTTGATTTGAAAGCAGAGTAGACGCCCAGCTTAACGGTATGCACTGATGACCAAAGTATGGTTCAGAATAGCAGATATATTCGCTAGCTTATCTATATTTTACAGTTCACCTCGTAAGAAATCGTAGCTGTTTTTCGGTTGGTACTCTGCTTCGCTTGCGTTTCCATAAATTCTCATCTCATTACAATTTATTATTTATGAAATGGTTTCAATACCTTTATAACTCGCAGCTTGCTTGCATCGTATAGACGATATGAAGCTATTGATGTGCATTATATTATTGCTAATGTTCACTGTGAAACTATTAGCTTTGGACTAATGCATATGAAAGGCGAGAAATAAAATTCTTATTAGATTATATAACTTCATCCTGGACAGTACATACTCCGTTATGCAAATTGAAGCAAAATCGCCCAGTTGATCAATGCCCAAATAATTGGCTGCTCTAACAACTTTGAAATAAGCAAAACGCAAAAGTTTACATGCACAAATCTTTAGTTGGGTACAGTATTGACAACATCAGTAATCAATACACATACTCCCAGTACAGCGGACGGTTTTAGATATCAGTTTGATAGACAGACTCTTGTCCAATGTTGTTTGCCATTTGTCAAGTGTTATTCGGTACTGTGGATGATTGTACCTTATCATTTGCATGCATACGGCGATAGGCCTGGCTATGTGTGTTTGAACTTCTTCCTGTCTAGACGTAATGGTGACTTTCTGGCATTTCAATGTGAAGGATTCTTTGCACCAAAGGATAGACTACAAGTTGTTGTTTTTGTTCGGGGCGCATGGTGAGAAATACCTGATGTTGCCAATTGATAATATTTCCAGGTTGGGCAGAACCTTTTCCCTCACTCAACATTTTTTGTCACGGTTCACTGACCGCTTGCCTGTCCTGAGGGCAAAAGAGTAGTCCAGCTCGCCACTAGGTGAGCTGGCGAATGTCTTGCAGATAAACAGTAAACTATATATATTGGTAATATAGTCACATATTGTAGGTATTATGGTTACTCTTCTGGTATACCGAATGTAATTCTAAGTGAAAAGGTTTAAAGGAGTGTCTATAGGTCCCATTGATGCCATACACAGCCATCATAAAGGAGAGTGTGAAATGAACTATTTCTTCAAATTCTTGGTATGTTCCACAGCAAGAAGGTACCTTTATCCATGCCTGACTTGCATTCGTTATGCATTTAGACGAGAAAATGAAGGAAACATTGTCTTTTTATTCCAAATTTGTGCGTGCGTACAAGAACTTTTATTTCATTTTGTGTATAAACAAAACAAGTTATAAAAAAACAGCACTTAAATAATATTTACAAGCAGTACAAAATTAACAATATCATACACCACTACAAATACAGTCTCAATCAAATTACCAGAACATATCAACAAGTTCATCAAGAATCCCTGCACAAAATCGCACTTTTCTGCCATTAATTTTGAAATCAAATTCTTCAGCTTTTATATAATTAAGTAAGCAATCCGGTCTTGGCGCTCGATATCCCTTATCGTCTACTTCAGAGTGATGTGACGTAAGCACTTAAAAATGAAATAAGCTATAAGTCGGTACTACATGTAGTATTTTCGAAATGGGTAACAACAGATCTGCCCTGACTCTGCAGTATCTGCTGACTAATAAGACACCTTTTAAAAATGATTTGATAACCTGCACGAATCTTTGACATGCGTATAGAATAAATCAGTGGATCACATACTCCATTTACAAGACTCAACATTAGAAGTCCTCTATAGCAATACTTCAAACTTGTGTTGGTATTTTCCAGATGTATTGCATATAGAAAGATGACTCGCAGTGGAATATAGGCGATAAGATAAATGAGAAGAATAACTGCAATGGTCATAAATGCCTTACAACTCTGTTTGGCACGTCGTTCGTTCCAAAACTCACCCATACCATTTAACAAACGATTAACAATTATTCCGTATAGAACCCGGGTATAGAAACAACGTGAAATCGCAGATTTAGCCATTAAGTTTGATATAAACTTTTACATATTCATAAACAATATGTTTGATTTCACCTCTTTCTCTACCTTCTTTCCTGTTTGCCTTTTTCTCATTTTTATTATTATTTATTCAATAAACTTCCAGAGATGGAGAAATACATTTACAAATGGAAGTAAAGAAAACTATATACAGTAGAATAAGATAAGATACAAGAATAGCCGTATCATCACTGACATGACATTGTCAAAATGATGCAAAAGCCATCACACCTTATTAAACGAAAGCAAGATAATCTCAGTACAAGGCTCCAGGCACTTAAAATAACCTCATTAAAACCTGGAGAAATTCACGCTCTAATGAACCATGGGATCTAAGCAATTTTTCAGTGGACAGGAGAACATAAATAGAGTCCGTTATACCATTCTCAGGCAGCTGAGGGTCAATCATAATCTCATTAAATGCAGCTTTCATAGGGGAGATCCCAAGATCTATAATTCTTGCAATCAAAGTACCAGGAATTATACGGCCTGTAATGATATAGTCCTGCAGCATATACAGGACGATATATCTTGCTGGTGTATCCGTTTTGCAAATTCTGTGTAATAAAGAAAGATTATAGTGTGCAATGAAATTGGCCATTGTAGGTAAACCAAATGCCGATAGTAGATTGGTGTCGCAGTAAAATGATTATATATATATTATCAGTGATACTGTATATATTCATTTCTTGATCGTTATTACAGTTTCGACACGCTAAATTTTAGGTGTAGTTCGTTGTATAGAATAGTCAAAAATATAAAAATAACATGGCGGACGTCATGTATAGGTGTTCTGTAAATCCTGTTGAGATGCCACAGACCTTGAGTAAGAAGGATGTACAGTACATGCGTTTAATTCCTGCACTAGTCGACTGGGCGTCTGCCACTGCCTGGTTGTACAAACACCCATGGATAACATGTCAACAAATAAGTCAAGTACATCGAGGACCCTGGTAGTTTGCGAATCAAAGTTACTCATACATCCATGACCAGGAAACTGGGTGGCAATTTTGCATGCGGTTGTGTTTTATGCCTTGGCTGCCCAGGCATTAAATGTGGGCAATATTTAAATGTGAGCACTGTAAGCATTTCCATCTTAGCGCTGAGTAGCCTTCATTGACTACTTAAGGGTGATGTGACTAAAGCACATTAAAGTGAAACGAGCTATAAGTGGGTGCTAGTATTTTCGAAATGGAAAACAACAGATCTGGCCTGGTTCTGTGGTATCTGCTTACTAATACGACACCTTTTGAAAATGATTCGATAACCCGCACGAATTTTTGGCATGCGTATAGAATAAATCAGAGGATCACATACTCCATTTACAAGACTCAACATTATAAGTCCTCTATAGCAATACTTCAAACTTGTGTTGGTATTTTCAACAAGGATTGCATATAGAAAGATGACTCGCAGTGGAATATAGGCGATAAGATAAATGAGAAGAATAACTGCAATGGTCATAAATGCCTTACGACTCTGTTTGGCACGTCGTTCGTTCCAAAACTCACCCATACCATTTAACAAACGATTAACAATTATTCCGTATAGAAACAACGTGAGGAAAGTTGCAACTGGTACGTAAACACTCCCAATAACTGCACTGAGTTTAAGTGACCATAGCACAAGTTTGACGTCACACATGTCTTGGCCTTTCACAAGAGAGCCTATGGAAGCCATTGTCAACTGGCAACTTCCTAGCAAAGCAGCAACAAACCAAGCGACTGAAACCAGGAACTTGGCCCTTCGTGGGCCTAGGAAATCATGATGGGTTATTGGGCGAAACACCATGGCGTAGAGGTCAAATCCTAGCAGCATTATCCCCATCTCAGTTGCAATATGCATGAAAGTCAGTAGGTTGTTTTTTATGTAAAATAGTTCACAACTGTCATATTCCAGATGAAGTGCTATCAGTTTGGGCAGAGTCGTAAGCACCATGCATATGTCCCCAACACTTAGGTTGATAAGGAAATAGTGCTGGGCACTCATTTCGCGTATAGAACACTTTACTGCTGCAATGGACAGTACATTCAACATGATCACAGTTGGTATAAAGATCGAGTATATTGCTAATTCCACATTGAAATAAGCGTTGTATTTACCCTTGTCTAAGTCTGGGTCTAGCATGGCCGACGAGTTCCATTGCAGTACCATTATTAGGAAATTTGAGAAGATGATCCAGCGATGTCCGTTGATGTGTTTCTGTGTGTATCTGATATGGATCTCCAATTTTGCATACGTTAGGACTGACTTTTATCCAACATTAAGTTATTGTGTTATTCATTCTGCTTAGCTAGCATCACTTAGTGCTCTGTACTTCCCTTTGTTGATTTGGCGATATGCTTGATTCATTCAGTGTTTATTTAACATGACACCGTGTGTCTAATCAATGTACCTATTAACATGCACCAGATAGTGAATAATAGTGTAAAAGAACGGGATGGACTGAGCATATATATTATGCAGAACCCATTAGTATCAAAGCGAGTTCAACAGGTAATCATGTCATTGAGTTTGTAACAGAATGTTGACGATGCTTGAATATATATATATATATATATATATATATATATATATATATATATATATATATATATATATATATATATATATATATATATATATATATGTATATATATATATATATATATATATATATATATATATATATAATTATATATATATATATATATATATATATATATATATATAGCATACCTGTCAACTCTACTGATTTGAGCAGTACTCTACTGATTTCAGACCCCAAAATTGCTGTGTACTGATTGGGCACCTGATTTGAAGAAATCTACTGATTAGCTACTGATTTTGCTCACTTTGAAAAATCCCCCATCTTTTCCTCAGCCAGTAGGTCAGTTTGCTACCTTCTATCCAGTGCACCTCACCTGACCCAAATACTGTGTGTAGTAATTGATTACTATCAGTGGGTATTAATTGCTAATCCCTCACTAATTGGAATTATCATGTAGCCATGTATTGTTCTAAGCACCTTTAAGAGAGGAAGTTGCATTGTGGGCTAGCATCATCACAAAGCATCTCAAGAAAAATCTATGATGGCTGACAAGGAAAATTCACCACCTCTTAAAATACACAGGTATCTGTGTAAATCGAATGACAAAATGGCTCGAGAATATCCTGACATTAGGAGCAAAAAGGGTGATTCTTTTGCTTAAAAGCAAATCTTTTGTGTAAAATGAGGGAAAACATGTAAAATTGCATATAGGGGCTCCTGTACATGAGAAGATTGCCAGGACAAAATCACATCATTTGCTAAAATAAAAAGGACGCTAGTGTTACCCTCGCAGAAACTGTTTTCGAACATCATTGCTCAACAATTCAACAAGCTTTCAAAGCAAATGTGATCTGCTAAATAATAAAAAATATTTCATTTACATATTTGTATGGCTATCAATTTGCCCAATTAAGTTTAACATAAGAGCTCACTCCTAAACTAGAACCTGACCCCTGGTGGCCAGGATTGAAACTAAACAAAATGCTGCGGACAAGGCCCTCCACGAACCGCGTGAAATCTCCTGATTTTGGCTGGTTGAATGTTGACAGGTATGATAGAGAGAGAGAGAGAGAGATAGATATATATATATATATATTTGTATTTGTATATATATATATATATATGTATATATATATATATATATATATATATATATGTATATATATATATATATATATATATATATATATATATATATATATATATATATATATATATATATATATATATATATATATATATATATATATATATATATATATATATATATATATATATATATATATATATATACTGAAGATCATTATTTTATTACTTTAAGGAATCAGCCTCAATTATTTATAATTTTTCAGTCAGGTTTATTCTCCGATTTATATTACATGCTTTTATGATCTAAATGTGTAAACTCTAAGTACAACTCACTTACATTTGTAGTAATATGCACATTGTTGTATTCAATTATTGTCAAATTCCCTGTATTGTTACATAAAACAATCAGTTATCGGTTGGCATGAGTCTATAATGTTGGTTTCTGAAATCAATGAACACAATTTTCTTATAATAATTACTATTTACTTTATGATGAAAAGACACCACTTTAGTTAACACTATTACATTATTTTATTCTGCTGGATAGGGAAGTCTTTCAACTTTTATAGCTAGCTAATAATTTGCATATTCCCTCGTGCGATATATATATTCTTCTCTGCAATATTGCTTTGCAATTTACACTTATTCAATGCACAATTCAGTGATACAAAACCATACATTAGTAGCAAGTATTAATTATATTTATACATATAGATGTGTAATTGAAAACATAGACCAAGAGAAAGGTTAACAACAATGGAGGATCATCATATTTCGGCGTCATATAGAATAACATGCTTGGAACTTTACATACACACTATGCGTGTTTTTGTTTTACGTAACACCTTCACAATTTTGTCTAAGAACAGTAGCTGTATATCAATGTCCTTCCACACACCCAATCTAATAGTAAATTCTAATTTGGACTGGCTTTTTATTTGGAAGATATCTCGTAATTTATAAATGTTCATTGTATGTTTAATCCATTGACTGAACTCTAAGCACAGTGCACTAAATATATTAATTTATACATCAAATGAAATTACAGTTGTAGATAAAACCAAATGATGCAAAGCAGTACATGCCCTACTGAAATATGTGACTATCCAGCTATTTCAATGATGTATATATTTATATATATACATATACATATGTATATATATATATACATATATATATATATATATATATATATATATATATATATATATATATATATATATATATATATATATATATATATATATATATATATATATATATATATATTGTTCACATGTGTGCTTTGTTCGAAGGGTTGAGTACTGATGCTATTTTCATAATGGTGCATAGACTGCATCATCATTGTTTTGTCTGTTTGAAGATAAAGGCAAAGCACCTTGGTCTCTGTACTTTCCCAATGACCTAGGGCTTAAGTTTCGCACCCATCGTACTGGCAGTTAGTGCTAGAGTAATCCTCTCCTTGGATTGTTTTTCACAAGCACAGTCTTCTCTTTTGGTATGAAAACTTTTGATGGTCGATTTACGAAAAAAACAATCCTGTTTCATATCCATATTAAAAATGTCTTCATGTCTGTACCCCTCATATAGTGCTGGAAGGTCACAGTCATCAACAGTGGTTGTATCAACATCACCTCTCTCAACAGTCATTGTTCAATACACTATGCTGTTTCTTTTAAGTAATGAATCAAGCCATCCATAAGATGCTTTAAAAGTGTCATTGTTCAGATCTTTTGCGAATTTCAAAGCCTTTTGCTGAATCAATGGCCCACTGACAGGCATGCATCGTTTGGTAGCATCTTGAAACCGGTTAAGACACTGTTCATGTATCTCGTCATTTACTGCACAGAGGCTTTCTGGCCCCAGAAATGTTATGTTCATACTCTTCCAGCACCTCTGCTTTTCTCCTCAAAATGTTCTGAACCTGGGTTTTACCAACCCCAAAGTCCCTGGCTATTTTACAACCACATCTGTTCTTATTGTTGAGCTCTATTAGTTTTACTCTTTTTGCCAAGCTAAGAAACTTTCGTTTAGCTGGCATCTATACCTGGGTTATCAACTGTATTACACAGCATCTCAAAGCAAACTAAAGACATGTGCCCTCATTTTTCATTACGACAAAGGATGACAAAATTGCAATAGAACGTTAGCTGTCTTGGGTTAAATTGCACTAACACTGGTCCCCACCCGGGCTTTGGTTAGATTACAATTGTATCCCACCCCTGCATGTGTGTGGTATGTATCCCTTTAATCCCCTCACATAAAAAAGTAATGTTTATGATTAACTGCGAATCAGATTGAGAAAGTTGTGACAACAATGAGATTGAGAATGTCTATTTCCAGGAGTGGTCTTTGTTCACAGGGGAAGGGTGGTCCTTGGGAAGAAAAAGGGTGGTCTCTGCTCTGTCTTGGCAGGGGTCTCTATTCGGAGGGTAAAGATAGAGTAATTTCTCTTGGGGGGATTTTGAGCGGTCTTTGTTCACAGGGGGTCCTTGTTCAGAGGTGGTCTCCTGGTAAGGTTTGACTGTATATATATATATATATATATATATATATATATATATATATATATATATATATATATATATATATACATATATATATATATATATACATATATATATATATATACATATATATATATAAATATATATATATATATATATATATATATATATATATATATATATATATATATATATATATATATATATATATATATATATATATATATATATATACTATATAATTGTTGATAATTGCTGATACACCAAATGTATTGATGCCTGACTTCCATTCGCTATGCTAATTGCTGGAGACAGTATTTTTAATTCAAAACTTTACATTTGTACATCAGGATTTTTATTAATCTTGTATATAAACAAACCATGAAAAACAGCATTTTTAAAAGATTTACACGCCGTGCTAGGTGTACAATATTATACACCACTGCAAATATATCAACATCAGTCTTCATCAAATTACCAGAACAGTTTATCAAATATTTTTGTACATGATTTCAAAAAACAAGATTGAGCCATTAAGTTTGATATCGACTTTTACATATTCATAAACATTATATTTGATTTCATCGATTTCTACCTTCTTTCCTGTTTGCCTTTTTTCAGTTGTACTGTTATTTATTCAAAAAACATCCAGAGATGAAGAAATACATTTGCAAATGGAAGTAAAGATCCCAAGATATATAATCTTTGCAATCAAAGTACCAGGAACTATGCGGCCTGTAACAACATAGTGCTGCAGCATATACAGGACAATATCCCTTGCTGGCGTATCGGTTTGGCAGATTCTGTATAATATAGAAAGATTATAGTGTGCAATGATATTGGCCAGTGTAGGTAAATCCAATGCAGATAGTAGATTGGTGTCGCAATAAATGATTATATCTATTATCTGTGATACTGTATAGTTTCTTCTTTACACAATGTTTGACATACTTTTATAACCAAACGGAGAACGGGCATTCTATGAAAGCGTGAAGTATCATTTCTTGTTCTTCATTACAGTTTAGACACGCTTAACATTCTACTAAATGCATGCTGAAAACATTGCTGTAAGGGAAGGTGGGACAGGGGTAGTTTGTTGTATAAAATAGTCAACGAGACAAAAATAACATGGCGAACGTCATGTAGAGGTGTTCTGTATATCCTGTGGATATGCCAATGACCTTGAGTGAGAAGGATGTACAGTACAGTATTTACTTTTATGATGGAAATCATAGTCAATAATTATACATATATATATACATACACAGGCGTTAAATTCCTGCACCAGTCGACTGGACGTCTGCCACTGCCTAACTCTACAAACACCCATGGATTACATGCCAACAAATTGGTCAAGTACCCTAGTAGTTAGCGAATCAAAGTTACTTTCAGTTTTGAGTTCATCATACATCCATGACCAGGAAACTGGGTGGCAACTGGGCGTGCGGTTGTGTTTATGCCTGGGCTGCCCAGGCATTCAATTTTGGCAAGAATTAAATGTGGGCACTGTAAGCATTTCCATCTTAGCGCTAAATAGCCTTCATTGACTACTTCAGAGTGATGTGACTAAAGCACATAATAGTGAAACGAGCTATAAGTGGGTGCTAGTATTTTCGAAATGGCCGACACTAGATCTGCCCTGGTTCCGTGGAACATGCTTACAAATAAGACACCTTTTAAAAAGGATTCGATAACCTGCACGAATGTTTGGCATCCGTATTGAATAAATCAGGGGATCACATACTCCGTTTACAAGAGTTAACATTAAAACTCCTCTATAGCAATACTTCAAATTTGTGTTAGTATTTTCAACAAGGACTGCATATATATATATGACTCGCATTGGAATATAGGCGACAAGATAAATGAGAAGGATCACCGCAATTGTCAGAAATGCCTTACGACATTTTCTGGCACGTCGTTCACTCCAAAACTCACTCATATCTTTAAACAAACGATTAACAATAATTCCGTATAGAAACAACGTGAAGAAAGATGCAACTGGTACGTAAACACTCCCAATAACTGCACTGACTTTGAGTACCCATAGTACAAGTTTGACGTCACATATGTCTTGGCCTTTCACAAGAGAGCCTATGGAAGCCATTGTCAACAGGTTAGTTCCCATCACAACGGCAACAAACCAAGTGGCTGAAACCAAGATCTTGGCCCTTCGTTGGCTTAGAAAATCATGATGTGTTATTGGGCGAAACACCATGGCGTAGAGGTCAAATCCTAGCAGCATTATTCCCATCTCAGCTGCCATGTTCATAAAAGCCAGTAGGTTGTTCTTTATGTAAAACAGTTCACAACTGTCATACTCAAGGTGAAGTGCTATCAGTTGGGCCAGAGTCGTCAGAGCCAGGCATATGTCCCCAACACTTAGGTTGATAAGGAAATAGTGCTGGGCACTCATTTCGCGTTTAGAACATTTTACTGCTGCAATGGACAGTATGTTTAACGTAATCACAGCTGGAACTAACATCACGTATATTGCTAATTCCACGATGAAAAAGGCATTGTAATTACCTTTTTCTATGTCTGGGTCTAGCATGGCTGACAAGTTCCAGTGCGGTGCCATAACTAGAAACCTTTTGAGGAGATGATCCAGCGCTGTCTGTACATGTGTTCCTGTGTGTATCTGATATGGATCTCCAGTTTTGCTGACGTCAACACTGATTTTTATCCAACATAAAATTGTTATACTATTTATTCTGCTTCGCTGACACCACTTAGTGCTCTGACGTTTTTCCATTGTTTATGTTTTACTATTTGCATGAATCATCTATTGTTTAATTACCACGTCACCATGTATTTAATGCATGTACTTATTTTCATTTGCACGACAGATTTATCTATAGTACAAACGAACTATACTAGTATATCAATACCGAGTATGGGAACGGATTTCTCCCTTATATCAAGTACCAGGTGGCAAGTTGGTGGAGTGGTCAGCAAATTGGGCTGCAGAGCAGGCGATCCCAGTTTGAAACCCGAGTGGGGCGCGGGAAAGAATATGTCTACACCTTACTGTTTTCCTTTGCTTTGGATGGCACTTTACGCGGCAGATCCATTGTAAAAACTACTACCGACTTAACATAAATAATCCTTTTCTTTAGTAACAATTTCAGTTTATCGTATCACAGTTTTGTGTTCTTCATAAATTCCTTAAGTGAGGCAGCATACTAGCGCACCTTTGGTTGAATGTGTCAATGCAATATTTTTTTGTTTTTATTTAACACACACACACATAAGTTTGGTTGCTCAAGTTCATCATGGCTATTTATATGTGTATTTCATTATGTAAAACATACATGTGAATGTATGTAATACCCTAGGGTAATTAATTTAACCCTTTACCCATTCAGAACATACCAAAGGTTGTTAAGTTGACCCATTCTTTGTCAATGCACAAGATCATTCATTAAACACTTTGCTTCCCAGAATTAGTAAAGGGTTATCTTATTAACCCAATTATGGCCAGAGCACCTGAGGATCATTCATTTAACCCTTTACTCATAAAGAATATACTGAAGGTTCTTAATTTAATTTGTTCATGGCCAAGGCACCTTTGAATCAATCATTTCAAATGTTGCAACTCCGGATATGTTAAAGGTTATTTGATTAACCCATTCATGGCCAGAGCACCTAAATATAGTTCATTTAACCCTTTGCTAACCAGAATTAGTAAAGGGTTATTCTTTTAACCCATTCATGTCCAATGCAACTCAATATCATTCAGTTAACTTTTTGCAACCCAGGATATAATAAAGGTTATTTGGTTAACCTATTCATGGCCAGAGGACTTGATCACTATTTATTTAACCTTTGCCACCCAGAATTAGTTAAGGGTCATTTTATCAACCCATTCATGTCCAGAGCACCTGGTGACTATTCATTTGACCCTTTAGCCACAAGAAATATATCAAAGGTCGTCAAGTTAACCTATTCATGGCCAATGCACCTTAATATCATTCTTTTAACCTTTTGCACCCCATGATATGTGGAGGATTATTTAATTAAACCATTCATGGCCACGGCACTTGATGATCATGCATTTAACCATTTACCCATCAAGAATATATCAACCTGTTGACATATATGTCAACAGGTAATCATGACGTTTTGAGTATGCAACAGAATATTGACAATATAACAAACACTTTATCATGAAAAAGAAACGTCATATTTGACAGTAAAGTCAAGACTTGACATACCTCAAAAACTGGGAATGAATGAATGAATGATTGCTTAAAGGCACGTTGGCACACAAAGGCCATTAAGTGCCAGAAAGTCTTAGTAAAATATATTATTGTTATTGTAGAAAACAACGAAGCAATAGATAAATAAAAATGCTCACAAAAAATGAACAATTTCAGATCGTAAGCAGTGCAAATAAGGTTTTTTCAAAGAAACTGAATTCTTAAAATGTTTCACAATCTGTAAAACATACCAATCGCATGTAAATATAATAAAATGCTGTCTGGAGGAACTTCCTCAAAAAGATTTTTAAAGCTTTTTATGTTAAAATGTTTATTTCTGGATTCAATAAAAATCAACACAATCAAATATAATATGTTTGACAGTCAAACAATAATCACAGGCTATAAATGGGTGAGGATGTTCCTTTTTCAAAAGGGAGGTGGAGTCAAGTGAGTATGGATAATTCTTATTCTTGCTTAAACACTCTCCCCATGCCTAAGGGTTCTAAAATACCTCCAGACCACAGACCAAGCTGAGGATAAATTTCATGTTATTGGTTGTTGACTGCTTCATACCACTCAGATTGCCAATCGCATTTTCAAGGAACATTGATATGGCATTTTCAAGGAACATTGATATGCATCTTAAAATCACCATACGGAATGGGTATATTTGTGACTCCTCTAGATAAGTCGGCCTTGGCAGCAGCATCTGCCTTTTCATTAACCCTAATGCCAACATGACTGGGAATCCATAAAACATTTTTTTCTCGTGGTATTGTACAAGCCACTGGAAGCGTTCCAGCACATTGAGGACAAGAGAATGCGTCCAACTTAAGCTCCAAATGGCCTGAAGAGCGGACTTTGGATCAGAGAAAATGTTAAAATTCCTGTCATCACCATATGGTGTCTCCACCCTATCAAGAGCAAGATAGAGAGCATGCAACTTGGCAGAAAACACAGAAGACCTATTTGGAAGACATTCAATACATGTAGAGAAATGATCATAAATGAATGCTGCTGCTGCAGCAGCCTTATCATCTGAAACAGATCATATCATAGTCTTGAAAGGAATCCTTCACCTCATTATGTAGACTTTAGTATAGAGAAGGATCTGTTTGATTCTTCTTGGCATATGAAAAAGCAAGGTTGACCATAGGATATACCCATGGAGAAGTTTCAGGAAATTGAAAGTTTTCTATAATGTTGGGGTTAAAATCCAATTCATCAAAAGACTCTTTAGTACAAATACCACAAGTTGGAATGACTCTTGGTTTTCTACTAAAAGGGTCCACATATTTCAGGTTAAAAATAGTTTCACAAACAGGGTTATTTGGGTTGGCTGCTGTCTTAATTGCAAATTGGAGGGCAACTTTTTCTCTTTTGAGGAGAAGAGGGAGCTTATTCGCCTCAGCACAAACACTTTGTGCTGGTGAGGTCTTAAGGCTGCAAGAGAAGGCCTCAAACCCTGGTTCTGAACAGGATCCAGCAAAGATATGTAAGATTTACATGCCGTATAAAACCACCATATTTTAACTTAGATCGAACAAATGCCCTGCACAGCCATTAAAGAACTGTAGGATCCCCACCCCCTGGGGGGCCACTCAGGTACAGAGGGGGGCCGCACCCGCATTACATATTTTGCGGAAGAAGTGGTCTTTTTTAAGACCTCCGCATGTCCGCAATTTTGTTAAATAAGGGTACTTTTTTGTACCCAGGTACGAAGTATGGGGGTGAAAATCCCCTTACAATCCAAGAAATATATGCGGCTCTGATGCCGAGTGACTGCCAAAGTTCCTGGGCTTCCGAGTTCGGTGCCGCCAGTTGCTGCCGCTTAACAGGCTGAGGATTATAAAATTATAAAATACGTGTTTCCGTTCATCCAATGTCAATGTTTTGATAAAAGAAGGTGTGTTTATTTACTAGAAAAAGTCAGCGTTTTTATTAAAATAAGGGTGTGTTTTTTTGGCCAGAAATCAGTGCTTTAGGGGTATTTTTTTAAATTTTAATAATATCTTGGATGTTATGCTAGTATCTGATTATTGTATTTGAGTGATGATGATGATGATGTCGACGTATTGGTGTCATAAGCAGTAATATACTGGTGATATACAAACATTCGTCGAACTTCAGACTGTCAATTTGGAATTTCGTTTTTCGTCACACTTATGCCAATTGTTGCTAATTCGTGACTAGCTAGTTGTAAGTAGTTGAGGAAATCGCAGTGCCCGGCGAAAACCACCGCCTAACCCCCAGTCACTGGCAACTTTCTCTAATGCCCGGGCCGGGATTCGAACCCAGACAGTGGTGAGAGACAGCATGCAGTCAGTCGCGACGCCGGCGCCTAAGCCCACACGGCCGTCAGAGCAGGCCCCAGACTGTCAATAAACGTCATGCATTCAACATTACAAAGCTCTGCATATGTCTTTCCACTGTCATACAGCGTTCTTTACAAACATTGTATATACTTTCACTTATTTTAACATTCTTTCAAATTTGCCTTTTTGATAAAAGATTTTTATTGTCGCAGAAATGACTATATCCATTATCCAATCATTCTCATCATTTCCAAGTTTTTTTTTTATATTTGAGATTTGTTCGATATTTACCTAGTCTTCTTCACTCAATGAGTTCCATACTCAAACGGAGTTCGGACATCTATTAAAGTATGAAGTATAGCTTCTAGATCTCCAATACAGTAGTGAGATGCTAAACTTTCTACTACATGCATTTCATGCTGACAACATTGCTAGTCATTTTCTTTTTGTCTATGTTTGGGAATAATCAATGTTCTCTTTCCTTCCATTAAATTTCTGCTGTAGACAAAGGTGGTATAGCTGTTGTTCCCTGTATAAAATAGTCAAGAAAAATAACATGGCGGACGCCATGTATATGTGTTTTGTATATCCCGTAGTGGAACGAGCTATAAGTAGGTACTGGTATTTTCGAAATGGAAAACAACAGATCTGGCCTGGTTCTGTGGTATCTGCTTACTAATACGACACCTTTTAAACATGATTCGATAGCCGGCACGAATGTTTGGCATGCGTATAGAATAAATCAGGGGATCACATACTCCATTAACAAGACTCAACATTAAAACTCCTCTATAGCAATACTTCAAACTTGTGTTAGTATTTTCAACAAGTATTGCATATAAAAAGATGATTCGCACTGGAATATAGGCGATAAGATAAATGAGAAGGATCACCGCAATTGTCAGAAATGCTTTTCGACATTGTTTGGCACGTCGTTCACTCCAAAACTCACTCATACCTTTTATCATACGATTAACAATTATTCCATAGAGAAACAATGTGAAGAACGTTGCAACTGGTACATAAACACTCCCAATAACTGCACTGATTTTAAGTGCCCATAGTACCAGTTTGACGTCACACATGTCTTGGCCTTTCACAAGAGAAGCTATGGAAGCCATTGTCAACTGGTTAGTTCCTAGCACAATGGCAATAAGCCAAGAGGCTATAACCAAAAACTTGGCCCTCCGAGGGCTTAAAAAGTTGTGATGTGTAAAGGGGCGAAACACCATGGCATACAGGTCAATTCCTAGCAGCATTATCCCCATCTCAGCTGCAATGTGCATAAACACCAGTAGATTGTTTTTTATGTAAAATAGTTCGCAACTGTCATATTCCAGATGAAGTGCTATCAGTTTGGGCAGAGTCGTTAGGGCCATGCATATGTCACCAACACTTAGGTTGATAAGGAAATAGTGCTGGGCACTCATTTCGCGTTTGGAGCACTTTACTGCAGCAATGGACAGTATGTTCAACGTAATCACAGCTGGAATAAACATCGAGTATATTACTAATTCCACTGTGAAATACGCGTTGTGTTTACCTTTTTCTGGGTCTAAAATGGCTGACAAATTCCATTGTGCTTCCATTGTTAGTAATGTTTATCCACCGATGTCCGTGTATTTGTTTTTGTGTTTATCTGATATGGATCTCAGTTAACACTGACCTTTATGGAACATGAAATTATCATATTATATATTCTGCTTGGCTTGTACTACTTAGTTCTCCCTAATGTGTCGATTGTTAATATCTTTCTATTTTCATGAATCATTAATTGATCACCATGCGTGTAATGTATGTACTTATTAAGATTATGGATACCATAGACACCTAGTTAAAGCCCCGTCCCAAAACGTAAACATACCTCACAGCAGCATAATCACATAACACTGAATTTCATCCCACGTACAGTTATCATATTAATTATTATCTATCGGGCATCACTTAGTGCCTCGCTATTATTTTGCATCAATCGTCCATTGTTCAATCAATCAACTTTGTCAAATGGGGCAACTGATTAAGTGCATTACCAGATGCTAGAGCTATGTCAACAAGTTATCATGAAGCATGTATGTATAATTACATAACAATCAGCAGTATATGGCTTTTCCTAAATTTCTTTGTAAATATTTCTCCAAAATAGAAGAATCTTATGAGCCCAAGTTTCAGAAGTTTATAAGAAGAATAATCCTTTAATTAGGTCACCGACTGAATACGTACGAGCGTCCGCTTCACCACTCATTTCGCATATACCAGCCATGATTTCTTGATTTCATCAGAACGTTCGCACGTATCCAACCAATCAACGATATTCAGTCAATGACCTAATTTAACGTAGTAATGTCAGCTGGACAGTAGCGATACCTGGAGGGGAAGGGCTGATGTAAGTTATAATTTCTCCTTATTCATTGATATTTGGGGTCTGACAGTTGGGTGGTATTGAGAGAAATATGTTGTTGACCTGTTGATATAGCGGTTTAGTTGGCAAATTCGTTTTCATTGTTTTAGCCATTGAATTGTCTGGCGCGGTCTGCGTGATTGGGTCAGATTTGCGATATCGAGTTGCACTCCTGTTCTTTATTATATATACTTGATACTAATTTTCTCTTTTTCTTTGTTTTCCAGGCATTTCAAGCGTCATTGCGCATTGATTTGGGCCAGGAAGGATCTCAAGACCGAACAAAAAAATAAATTAAAAAAATAATAAAAAAACATTGTAGGTCCATTTTCTGAGCTGGAGCAAGTTCCTGTGGTATAACGAACGCTATCGAAAAATAAGAAACAACACATGCTCGTTGCAGCACATGTATATCTCTAATTCAAATGGGCGGGGGAGGAGGCTTTATAGATTAGATATATAGCTAAATGATTTACGTGTTAACATTTTTGAAATGATATAAAACTCACTGTGATATACGAATATTCTTTCATTTACTTATGGATATGAACATTATTTTGAGTATTTAAACATTGGATCAGGGATGATTTAGACATGTTCAACGTTCATTTAGTAATATCCAAAAATAAATTATTGATCCATGATTTAGACTAAATCATATATATTTCTCATTGCAGGTATGTATATTTGTGATTTATTCATTTGAGTTAAGGAATATGAATCAGAGTAAAAGCGCCCCTAGTGGACATTTAAATAAAGAACTAAGACAATTTTCCTTTGAACCTATTAGTAATGTAGTGCAGAATACTACATCACTGTGACATTTAAAAAAGAACCTGTAGATGAAGCCACTTTACTCATTGTCTAGGTACCCCTAGGTGGCGCCCTTTTATCCGAATTTGAGCAAGGGGCCCTTTTTTATTTGTTTTTTATAATGGGCACAATCCAACAAACCTCGCTGGAAAGTTTGAATGAATTTTTAGAAGCGTGTGCGTGCAAATTTTTTAAATGGTGGAGCAAACGTGTTTGGTAGTCTTGCAAAATCACACTCTAAAACAACAAATTTCAACTGAAAAATAGAAGCGGGTCGACTTTCAGCAATCCCTTTATTTTCCCATTGAATCATACAGCCAAAGATGTCTCTTTTCACGTTTTCCGGTTGAAACCGCTTGCTTTCACCAAAAAAGTTCGTCAAAAATGGGTGGAAATCCGTGTTTCAAGGCCTTTTCCTATCCTCTAAGTGACTTAAAGAAGGAAATTGTTACTACAAAACAGTACTTTTAAAAGTGTAAAAAGAAGCAAATGAATCGTCTTTTATTTAATTTTTTTATTCGAAGACATTCATAAGTGTTTTAAGATAGAATATCAAAGCAAAACGGTCTATTTTCGTCAACCGAATCCTCAGAAATGCATTTCCAATATATTTTTTTTACCATTTTAGTTTTAATAGCAAATTGGACGACAGCTCTACTGCGTCAAACAGAGCATGCGGTAATGTATAGTTAATGTATGATGGCTTGAGCTTAAAGAAGGAGGCTGAGAGACGGTTGACTGTGGCCAATCCCTCTACCAACCTGTGTCCCAACCTGTTGGTGGAATGTCAAACTATATCCAAAGAGCTTTGAAGTATGGCTGTATCCGTGTTTTGAAGTAAGCTACCGCATTGTCTTCCATGGAAGGGGGAGTGAGGAACTTCACTGCAAACTAGTACTCTCCCAGTGTGGTCCCCTACCTAGACAACACCTCTAGTACATCATGGTTTGCAATTGCGACTGTCAGACAACACTACTGTAAGTTTTATCCAATACAATGTTACAATTTATGTTCACTGATACAAACCGTAAATAAACGTTCGTCGATTCAATGTTGCAATTGTTTGATATATTACTACTTCATACGTGTAACAAAGTTTGTAGCCGCAGTTCCGAGTTGCGCGTCATCCGTGACTGATGCTAGAAAATTTGGGGAAAATGTAAATAGTATTATTTGCTTCCGTGTTGTCTAAAATGTTCGTTCAAACAACCCCGCGTCAGAGCAAAAGTAGCTTCGAAAACTAAAAGACGGAAATGCCCGTTAAAATTGTCAATTGTACCATTCATACTGATTTCCTTATTTTGTCAAGAAAAACACCATCAATTCAGCTTTTTTCGAATTTCCTTTTATTAACCATTGCACAAATGTAATTGCTAATACAATAATCAACCCTGTAGCAATTACACACAATGAGTAGTGTCATTGATCATCATACACTTGTACAGCCGGTTCCCTTATTTACTTCAAATATCAATTAGCATAACGAGACATGTATGAATCCATTACGAGATTTTAAGCTGCATTTTACCCTTCCCAGAACATACAGAGATACCATCGCTCCTGGAAAAAATAATCAGGTGAGTGAAAGTACAATGTCGGCATTTCATTTCTGCACTAAATGCGCGGTCAGCCCGGGCACAATACACGACCACATACCCAATTACCACCCAATTTCCTGGTCATGGTTGCGACCAAAGATCCCTGACCTCACAACTGACCGTAGCTTTGATTCGTCAGCTATGTGGGTCATTGATGCACTTGATTTGTTTAACCTTTTTTTAGACATGTTATCCAAGGCTGTTTGTACAACTAGGCACTGACAGACGTCCGGTCGACTGGTGCATGAATTAAATGTCTGTACTGTAACAGGATGATGGTATACAGTTTCGGTGTCAGCATCCCAGAAGTTCAAGCTTCATACACGGTGCGGCTGCATAACGGGTTGGTTGTATGCGAACATATCGCGCCATGACCGGAAGGTGGAATATCGTTACCACTGTACTGTGTTGATCCCAGTTGCCAGGGTACTCCTGGAATAAAGAAAGCACAACAGTTCAGCATTGACAATTATGTCAAAAATTAGATACCCCTATTCGTATTGTTCTTATCACTCGATTTAATTTATCCTACAGAATATACAAACCAAACACTTTAAGTATTAAGGAAGGAGGAAAAGTAAAACAACCATACTAAAAACTGGACCAACTACAATCTAATATAAAATGGCAAGATTAGAGCTCTTGAAATCCAATGGGGAAAAGCAGAAGGATTAAAAGTAACTAAAGAAGGCAAACAGACGTAACAAAAATACGTACTAGATGTCACACCTGTGGTCCAAAACAAAAGCAAAATACACTGACAAGCCATTTGCCCGCAAAAGCATTAATTTCATCTTACCATGCTATTGCCCAATTTGTCGTTGACGGCCAGGAAGTTGCCGGCATCCATGCTGGTCAGTACTCTAAAGGCAGTGACCCACGCCTCCTCGTCCGACCTGCCCTGGCTCACCAGCCCACTCACTGACCTAGGGACAGCAAGGTCAACCTGCGAAATAGTAGAAGTAGTAGTAGTAGTAGTTGATGTTGTTGTTGCTATTGTGGCACTTGTCGTAGCAGTAGTTGCAGCATTAGTTTTAGTAGCAGTAGAAGTAGTAGTAGTAGTAGTAGTAGTAGTAGTAGTAGTAGTAGTAGATGTTGTTGTTGTTGTTATTGTATATATATATATATATATATATATATATATATATATATATATATATATATATATATATATATATATATACATATATATATATATATATATATATATATATATATATATACATATATATATATATATATATATATATATATATATATATATATATATATATATATACATATATATATATATATATATATATATATATATATATATATATATATATATATATATATATATATATATATATATATATATATATACTAAGTGTATATATTTATATGTATGTATATATATATATATATATATATATATATATATATATATATATATATATATATATATATATATATATATATACATATATACATATATATATATATATATATATATATATATATATATATATATATATATATATATATATATATATATATATATATATATATATATATATATATATATATATATATATATATATATATATATTAGTATATATGTCCCACAATGAACGCGGTACTTAGTTTCCTACCTGTATCCATGATCCGGAAGTAGCGGCGCACCAAGCTCGTGGTCCGTTAAGTCGTCCGGAAGCAGCAGTGCATTGTGGGAGGTTGTCAAGTGAAGACAGTCTCTTATCAGGAACATCCCAACTATTGGCCACATTCAGCGGGGAATGGCAATCTGAAACAGACAGTTTAATTGTGCAAAAAATCGCATCAAGAAATAGCCGAGGCTGGAAAAAGATCAATATGTCCAATACAATAGTCTCACGAGATTTGATCGTTAAAGATGCAAAATTACCCCTCTTTGCATATTTTCAAGAGCAGTATATTAGAGTAGTATACTAACCATATTCACACGAGCATTCCCAGACGACCAGTGATAATCATTCATCCCTGGCCGCCTAATTGAATCAAATGCGTTACCACGTAATTTGTATAATGCAGAGAAGTCTGAAGAATACTCTTATAGACAGGGCAGTTCTAAGTGGTTTTTGAAATGCATGCATTTCTGGACCTCTAAGTTCTAGAAATTCCCTGTCTATTTACTACTCAACTAGTTACTGCATCCCACACTTTCGGCTTAGTTTTCTTTAGTCGCAATGCCCTGCTCTCTGCTGCCAGTGTGGCATATGGGAAAAGTTGAGAGTATCCAATTTCAATGCAAACGCTCCCAATGTCAAACTCGGCCTGAAGCATTTGAGGAAATTGTGGAAGAATTGTTCATAGTTGGTGATTTGTATTGGATATTCACGGTCCACAATTAACGAGTGACCTTAGACGAAGGGAGCATGCCGTGATCGACATTCGTGGACTGACTAATAAGGAATTAGCATAAAATGGCAGAAGAAGACGAATTTTCAAATCCAAATTCTATACATACCCGCTTCAAAGATGGCTCGGAGGGCATAGGTTCGGTAATCGTAATCAGTACTGGATTTAGTCGCACCCAGTGACGGGTTTCCATTGCCGACTTTTTTGACGAGAAAGACCGTCGGTTTCAGACCCAATACTGCCAAGTCGTCGGCGTACGCATTAGCGATCACGTGATACTTCAGCAGACCGAGTAAATCTCCCTTCTGAACCGGAAGTGGATCTTTTAAACGCAATATCTGCCTTCCGCTGGGACCAGGGTCGATACACGTCTTGTAGAGAAGTTTGAAAGAGGCAGTAGCGTTTGGGTCAAGTAAGATATTGTCTGGTGACAATGGCCGCCATATTCCGATACACCCACTTCTGCTCGGGAAGGTCCGGTAGAACTCGTATGCAATGACGCGACCGGAGGCCGGAAATGAACTGTTGACGATGATATTCACAGCATTCCAGCCCTGCTCTATTAGCATATCCGGTTCATAGCCCACAGCGAGTGATCTTCGGTCTATAATAAAAAGGTTTGTCATAATAATGTTGTAAAACAACGGTATTTTGTTTGGTATGTCCAGAGAAACCATATTTTTAGGGGAAAAAATGACGAAGTCTTTTCTGAACCATATATCTTAAGGAATTCACCGCTAATTGTTATGGGGTGGTTAGGGGTAATCAATACTATATGAGCGAAATATGTAATTGCTGGGTCTACGATGTTTGCGGTCGGTTAATAGGCCTAGCTTCTGCTGGTAATCTTATGCCTAAAACAAAATTTACCTTTTCATTTCTCCCAGATTTGTTAACCCTTCCAATGTTATGGCTACTTTCATTCAAAGCAGAGAGACGCAACGGTTTTTGAAAAACATTTAAACCCTGTCATGTTGGTATTCATTGGGAGGCTCTCGATGAGTACTCTCCGATGAGTATCCATGTGCCAGGGTTTCCGTCATTTTTACATTTTTTTGCTTCATTTTGTATTTGGATAAATTAGCCAGCAGCATAAGGGTTAAGAGTCGATGGCAGACTGATAGTTGCGAATAGATCATTGAACGAAGTGCTACCTGCCCAAATGACCACCTCTTCAATCCCTGCAGTTGGAATTCTTGTATTATAGCAATATCGAAATTCCCTACTAAACGAAAACAAATATCCAGCATTATTTTAACAGGGGCATTCCATACATCTTTTCTCTTTGATATGATTCTATATATATAGCACTGAACTTACCCATTAGCACTCACAGCAGCCAAAACAAGCCTGACAATTTTGATGAAATATCTTAGGCTAAAGCACAATTAGAAAGATGAAGGAGACATGTTGATCGGATCATTAATACCAACAACTCTCCTTCAAATATCTTGTAAAATCATTCTCTATTCAAATGTTCTGGTCAAAAGTATCATCAATCCAGAAGACGATTGTTGAGGACCTCTTGAGTATTAAAGGGTTATACTAGTATCTAACAAGTAAATGTATAGAATATATTCGACCACCCTCTGACACCACGGCTCCTGTGTCAATAGCTTTTAGTTTAACTTCAGAATTGCAACATTCCAACACATGAAGAAACTTCATTTGAAAATCATACAGTATATTTTTCTTCTATCTTATGAACTTTTCAATAACTGTAAATAGGTATTATCCTTGAATGTATTCAGCGATTAGGGGTATGATTTTGAAAAAGTGAAATTTTGTTTAAAAACCTTCCACTTTTCTTTTCAAAAAGAGTGAATGGTAGTTGTTATTTTCTACTTCAAAACCTCGAAAAAGTTTTACCTGTATCAATAACGGCTCTAATCGAGAAAGTCGAGCTTGTCTTTGTGCAGGATCTGACGTCCAGCTTCCTCTGTCCAACATTCGCCGTGGACGGTCCGGAATCACACGCCAGATTGCTACCGCGTGACTGACCGGACATGGGTGTGTGCGCTATGACGTGTTTCCCGGATGACGACGGACGAACGGCCATGACGTCTCCTTGACGTACGTCCGACTTTTCCGCCAGCTGACGCCACTGTGTCCCCGTGTACTTTACCGTTATGCTGATTGTATGGACCAGTTGATAACTCTCACACTCGTTCTCTCTCCTGAATATATCCACTAACACTGTACCGTTATCTATAGCATTGAACTCCACGGCAGCTATTTTACCGCAACAGGGAAAAGGGACTTCAAGTAGAAGTATTGTTCTCGTAATGGAAATCGTACCATTTGCTGACGGATCGTATCCGACATATTTCGGACAATTCCTGTCCACATGCTCCTGGTAATAGTCAAATGTGTGCCCCACGTGGTCCCGATGGACGCCTTCTATAAAAGAGGCTGTAGTGTCAAAAATGAGACATTCTTTTGCATCTTCTGAGTAGTATATAGAACGACACTTTTTGAGTTGCGTACAGCGACCACAGCATGAAGCCAAATGTCTCTGTCTGGAGGTCTCTAGTCTCGATTCTGATGCGTTTGGAAAGAGATTTTGGTAAACTGGTAGACGCTGGTAAATATTTCCTTGACTGTAACCTGTAAAATATCCAATGAATAATACCAAAACAAATGTACAAGTCATTGCGTTTGCCATCCTAGATGCGTGACTACCATCCGTTCTTAAGCCTTCCAAATGTATGAGAAACCCCAATGAGTCCCTATCAACGCGTGTGTTTTCTTTTCTTTTCCTTTTCTCTTTAGGACATGACGCAGTAATATCGATAATGAACATGCAGAGAAAACTCATTGATTTTCCTCGCGCAACCTGTCGCTTTCAATGTTCATTGAGGACATCATTGTACGTTGAAGTGAACTAATAACATGTTTTGTAAAGTATGACACTTAGTGTCAGGAAATATGTTCTGGGGTCAAAAGATACGTATTTGAAAGGCGTATATATATAGCACTACACGCAGATCTGCTCTATTGTAAATACTGCCTATCCATATGTTTTCTTTGGCGTGGTTTCCACAGAAATGAAGCACTCATTGATTGCTATTGTAAGGAACTTCAGGAAGATTTGTGTGGGGATCGATATACTGTATTGAGAAATGGATCGTTTAATCAAATTTGCTTTGGGTGGTCCCCGAGCTTTCGTGAAAAAAACTATCAGCTGGAGGTAAGAACAAAGCATGTCGCTTGACGTAACACGTTTGGCTGCCAACCAACCGATCGTAACAATAGCAAATACAAGGAAATATCAAACGTCACAAATTTGAGCTCCACAAGTGCACCACATCTCCATAGTTAAGAAATGAAGACTAGTGGATTATCAAGATATGATTTTTTCCAGTGTTTTCAGGATATGATCTCGTGTGCTTTATCTATCCTTATGTCGTTTATAGTTCTCTCAGACTTTTGGCACTTTCGATGTTTTGACATTTTTCTGACAATCCAGGCTATACCGTAACCTGTCAGTCAGTATTGATAAGAACAGTGACCTTGATGGAATTTAAAACAATATACTATATGATATTGTTTGAAATCGCTGTAAAATATTGAGGCATAGTGAATAGCGGTTGCTTAACCATGTATTTTGTTGTTAGCAGAGTCGTTCAAACTAGAAGCATGTGTACATTGATTTCTTCAAAATCGTAACCGGGTTAATATACCGTTTATATGTTTATATAATGTGTGTGCTAGCCTTAATATCCATCAAATCTTTTGTGTTTGGGTATGCTTAACCCTTATGCTGCTGGTGGCTAAATTGGCCAATACAAAATGACACAAATAACTGAAAAGTGCCTGAAACCCGGGAACATGGGTACTTTCGTTATATTCCCTCGTTTTATCCGTTCTCTATACCTTTCATTATTGAAGAAGGATACCATACAATGCATTGGGGCTACTACTACTACTACTACTACTACTACTACTACTACTACTAATCTACTGCTGCTGCTGCTGCTGCTGCTGCTGCTGCTGCTGCTACTACTACTGCTGCTGCTGCTGCTGCTGCTGCTACTACTACTACAACTACTACTACTACTACTACTACTACTACTACTACTACTACTACTACTACTACTACTACTACTACTACTACTGCTGCTGCTGCTGCTACTACTACTGCTACTACTACTACTACTACTACTACTACTACTACTGCTACTACTACTGCTGCTGCTGCTGCTGCTGTTCCTGCTGCTGCTGCTGCTGCTACTGCTACTGCTACTACTGCTGCTGCTGCTGCTGCTGCTGCTGCTGGTCTTTATTTGATTTTCTATGTGATTCGATAAGAATATGACGATGTGCGTAAAACAAACTTACATGCAACTGGTCTATAATTCGGCAATAGTAGCTTGTGCGAACATGCGAAGATGTCGATACTTTAATACTTAAGTTACGCACGCGTTTGTTATTACAAAACACCTATACTTTCCGGTTGTTTGTATAGCGAGTAAACGACAAGCGTAACGAGGCGTATAAGTGTTGTAACAGTTCAAGCAGAGTTCACAGGTAATAGAGAAAGAATGAGAAGCAGTGTATTAATGAACCATGAAGGCTGAGCATACGCCGAGGCGTTTGTTTCACTAATACACAGTTTTAATTTCTTTTTCTCTGTTTTCATAAAACAGGTGGAAATGAAGACAGCGGATGGTTTTATTTACCCAGCTGTGGTGTCAGTCTGATACCCCAGACCAGACATGGGTATCGTATCAGTTGTGGTCTTTTGTATATACACCTCTCGGTTAAATGGTGACCAAAGACCTAAAATGTTGTAGAACATCCCAGTATAGCTATATTGGACATGTCTTTTGACATGAGGATATGGCAGTACTAAGGAAACATTATCGAAGTGAAGACGTATCTATCTTAAATCAGTTTCCATATTGATGTTTAGTATCAATTATCTGGTAATATCACTGTACATGTCATGTGTTTAAAGGACAATTCCACTATGGATAAAACAGAGGCCCAAATAGTTTCTTATGGTATTCTCTCCTTCAACCCAAAATCCCACCATGCCAACCTTCATACAAGAAGTATATTGCTGTTTAAACATCTCCTAACAGACACAAAATAGAGGCAGTGGGAGCGGCCATTATAGCTTGTTAATAGCCTATAAACTGGCTGTTGGTGCAGCTAAGCCATTGGCATTAAGGTACACTACCACTACTTCTACTACTAGTACTACTACTACTAGTATTACTACTACTACTACTACTACTACTACTACTACTACTACTACTACTACTACTACTGCGATGGTGGTGGTGATAATAATAATAATGATAATAATAATAATAATAATAATAATAATAATAATAATAATAATAATAATAATAATAATGATAATAATAATAATAATAATAATAATAATAATAATAATAATAATAATAGAACTAAAGGATTGCATCAACGCTTAGTATGGCAGATTAATATCTCCTTCAACTATCAATTCTTTCAGTTTGCGATGAGAGTTAGATGTTTTTCTTAGATTATGTGGGGTAGTTATAGTTACGTCGATTGTGAGATTGACTTTTCACCAAGACAATTACAGAATAATGAATGCGAGGCAAAGGCAGTTGGAGTAATGTTTACCTCTTTGATTGAAAATCACCTAAAGTACATACTCCAATCGCCACCAAAACCTCAGGGGAAATTATATTTTATATGAAATCAATTCGTCTAAGTCTGAAGCTTAACATGTTTCCAAAGAACAAAGGATAAGTAGTCAGTCGTTATTGTGTCCTTTACAGTAAATAATGTTCGTTTTTAGCCTGGTTTGTGTGGGTGATCGAGAAATGGAAGACATTCCTGCTTTGCTGAATACCGGTGGGGAATTGATCTGAGATGTGTATTATACTGGTAACCAATTGCACAGGAACAGAGATAACTGCCGATGGTAGAAATGAAGCGAAATGGTCTGTATTGTTAGAGAATAAAGTATCCATAGCTTTAATCTGTTACATTTCCCAATCAACGAAAAGTCAGGTGCACGCAATACCCCAAAAGAATTTAAACGACGATCTAAAAGGGAACTCGAAGCTATCAATCTATGGCTTATTTTTGGAACATGCAAGGCTTAAGGAGTTGAAATGTTTTTTGTAACTTTTCACCAATACGTGTCTTTAAACTGCATAGTTTATTTGAAGAAAT
>OZ012685.1:28887781-28905281 GCA_963942565.1 Maea johnstoni | reverse complement strand
AACAAACAGATCGTTGACAATAGAGGATTGAAACACTAGGCAGAATATAAACAGATGAGACTAAAAGTTATTACAGGCGGAATACAGGTCAACTTGAATGCGGGGGCATATTTTGTAAAGCAGAATATCAGCAAAACATATTACATATGATATTAGCATAGGGCAGTAGAGTAGAATACACACCTGGGCTATGTAGAATGGTATCGATTAAGATATAGAATATAGAATTCAACATACATAAGTGACGTCTCCTTATTTTGACTAAGCACCCTTTTTCATCTACATAATGCTGGTAAACGTAACAAAGGAACGAGAAAGAGTATATTTTCACATGATAGTTATCATTATGATATCAGAATTTAAAGTCTTACCTGTTCGTAGGCAAATATATGTATTATTATTATCATTATTATCATTATTATCATTATTATTATTATCATTATTATTATCATTATTATTATTATTACTATTATTATTATTATTATTATTATTATTATTATTATTATTATTATTATCATTATCATTATTGTCATCATCATTATTATCATCATCATCATCTTTATAATTATAAAAAGGATTGACTGGTCAAAATACAATAAAATGAGGAGAACATGTGATAGGAATAATATTGCAAGCGGGTAAGGTTAACCACGCAGAACTTTTCCCTAGTATATGGAGGGGAAGAGGGTAATATCGGAGGAGAGTAGCACGAGCAGAATGCTTAGACCATGTTGTAAAGTCTATCATTTTCAAAAACAAACATAGAAACAAAATTCCTACCCTTAATCAAGTGATTTATACCTTTAAAAACAGTTTGAAATTGAGCACCATATTACAAGAACACAAAATAAATTAAGGTATTTTAGGGGTTTTTGGTACCCGATATGGGAAGATGTCCAACCACAAAACGTCATTGACTGATACAATTATGTTGGTGTATAGACGGTGAAAACTGATTTGTAAATTGTTTTTATATGTTTATGTCAAATAAAAGGTGCACAGCATTATATTTTGGCTGACTGCATCAAGTTAAAAAAAAAGAATGGTAAGACCAATATTCAATATCTGGCATTAGCGGACCTGGCTTGTGAAAGGGGAGTGTTGCCATCCTAATGGGCTTCAACAGTAACAGTAAATATTTGTGAATGCTACATAAATGCAACATATTGCTAAATGGCGTACATGCATAAACTTGGGATTGCATTAATCTAACTCTGTCCTAGGTACCATCTTAGCTCCAATCCTATTGAGTTTGGTGACTTGGGGTTAGGTGGTGGATTTCGCCGGGTACTCCGGTTTCCTCCACCAGTTACAACTGGTTAGTCAAGACTTCAGAAAAACTGAAGAAAAGCGGAATTCCAAACTCCAAATTGGGTTGGGTCAACACCTAAGAATTTAGTGTCTTTACTTGCAAAATTAATATGAATGAGTATGTATAATGCAAGAGCGTTATCCAATACACACGCGTAATATGTATGTAAATATATATTTTATCTATCAAAACAGTCAAGAATTTAGAAGCATAGTTTCTCAGATAAAATGAAACAATAGTTCGAAAAGCTATTGCCTTTGTTGCTTTTTCCATTTGAATCTCTTTTATCAGACACTAAACGTTGAACTAACATAAGCAAATCGAATTCAAAATCATTTAGCCAAACAAAACCGTGGATTGATAATTGTCGCGCAGCTGAAGTACCTGTCTGCCGGCATCCCAATAGAGAGTGAATCGTTCGCCCCAGTTATCGGGTGTTCGAGAGTAACAGATGTAGACTGCCTGTGCCTGATCCCACGATAAGAGGGCAACCTCATTACAACGCATAACTCGTGGGTGGAATATACAGGTGATACTCTACATACTAGAGCATGGCAAACACACTGAGACACCCAAGCACGGTAAAGGTCATAATACAGGTCTGCAGGTAAAGGATGTTACGGGGTGGAGGCATTATATGTAGGTGATAATACTGTACACGAGTACGTCAAACAAGCCGACAGACCCTAAGCGCAGCGTGTACATGACGTACATGGGACGGTTGTATATACAGATGGCATATTGGAGACCAAAACATCAAACAGGCCGACAGACCCCCAGCATAGCGTGGCTCTACAGGTAAAGGATTACATGGAACGGTGTCATATATGGGTGACGTACTGCATACTAAAACATCAAACACCCCGACCGACCCCAGCATAGCGTGGCTCTACAGGTAACGGATTACATGGGATGGTTGTATATACGGGTGACATAAAACTTCAAATAAGCATAGAGACCCCCTGCACAGCGTGGCTCTACAAGTAAAAGGTTACGTGCGACCGTATCATATACGGGTGACGTACCGCATATTAAAATATCCAACAGGCCGACAGACCCCAGCACAGCGTGGCTCTACAGGTAAAGGATTATATGGGATCGTGGTATATACTGGCAACTTACTGTATACCAAAACATCAAACAAGCAGAGAAACCCCCAGCACAGCGTGGCTCTTGATGTAAAGGATTACATGGGACAGTTGTATATACAAGTAACTGTAACATACTAAACCATCTAATAGACTACCCGCACGGCGTAGTTTCTGGGAGAGGATAACGCAAGGTTGGTGGCATATTTGGGTGAAATATTACATGCGAGAATATGAAACAAACCTGTGCAGCACGGCGTGACTGCATTGATTAATGTTACCATAGGAAACAGGGTCATTCAATAGCTGAACAGACTCGGTGAATTTCAAAACCTCAAAAGTACATAACATTTATTTTTTACACTTGCTGTGACAGGCGTGAAATGAACAATGCTGTATATTTAATTAAATCAAGCCTTACAGATTATTCATTAAATGAAAATATACTAGAGATTCCTTAGAGGTACGTGATGTATGCAGTCCGTGACAACTTGACTATGGCAAGTATGGTGTGAAGCAATCATATTTACATTACCCACTTAAAGCTTCCTAGAGTATACATACAGACAAGGCAATATCGAAGCGCCTTGCACTGATCAATTGCATTTGGAAGTTGTCATCTTAACACTAAGACCGAATGATTCAGGACTGGTTCAAGGAGAGTATTGATGTACTGATGTGATAACGTAACACAGACACTGCAGAGAGATTGTAAGATTTACCTTTCGTATTGTGCTCTAGATACCTGATGTGAAGGTTGTTTTTAGCCAAACGACAATAATACATTAAATATTTGGACCCACCTACATTCACTTTGTAAATGTAAAATTATAGGACTTACACAATACCAAAAGACAAAATTGGTCGGAACCTCGATACATTAAACTACCCGCATGTTACAAAATAGGTATACTTTATGACTTATGAAAAACTCAAACTTTACATCTTATCGGCAAGGAACTGTAGGAAAAGTATTTCATCCGAGTGATATTTCTTATTTGATCTTACCATTCCATCATTCAATTAATCAAAAGAACCACGGCGTCAAATTGAGAAAATCTAATAACACGTTGATAACATCACAACCCGCCGGCCTCATTGTGAGCGAGCTCTTCAGAAAAGCACATTGTTAACCCATTTATAGCTTAAGAGTTCCTCCAGAAACTGTTGTCTGGATATTAGATACTTTTGACAATAACTTTTTCATTAAGAATTATTTTACAAAATATTTCAAGGAGAGATGTTGCTAGTGCTCTGATTAACGTTTCTCCTTCAAATACTTTTCTTACGATGTTATTACTTGCGAGATTTCATCAAAATTGTCAGACTGCTTTTGGCCGCTCTGAGCATTAATGGGTTAAGTATTAACTGTATATAACATCAGAGAATGCGAGCCACACAATGAACTACACCTCTCGCATTTTATTTCTCGTAGAAATGTTTTTTGAATCAAGATGATAAAGAATATGAAAAGAAATTGAATGCAGCATGAATAACTATAAATAATGCAGCGATGTACTGCACGCTATGCATTGTATGATAGAATGATGAAACATACCCTCGGAAATTTATCTGGAACAAGAGAACGTGAGTGAAACTTACTGTATATACTATACTGGATAGGGATATCTCTCAACGAGAAACGGGGATCATACCAATACATTTTTGGAGTATACTATGCAGAGGATCGACATAATACTCGTTTAAAAAATAAAAGAAGGCCCGCACACATACGTACCGGACCGTCAAGAAATGAAAGAAAATCCTACGAAAACCACATCAACGCAACTAAGATGAATGCCTATAACGGCATAGAAAAATGTCTCAAATGAAAACAAACACGTGCCATTTACAACCAATGTTTAATGATTGGGAGCTTAGATACATTATACATTTTCAAGTAAGATTGGTCAGGTTAGCTTTATTAAATTGCACCAGGCGTTAAAAGTTAGCTAAGCATGAATTGTGTTACTGGTAGGAATCTGTCAGCCTTCTGGTGGGACTTTCCACCGTATGTTATGGACGAACAGACCGGAACGGACCGGGGAATCATTGCAACAATGCTGAAAAATATCCTCAGGACGTGTTGCAACGACGTGGCCCTTCTGAACTACACACGTGTTAAGGGTTACTATGACTTTGACGTGGTGTTGCACAATGTCACAAGTGGTTCGTCCAGCTTCGTGTTCATGCCGTACTACAAGCACAGCTCACACATGACGAGACTTGAGTCGCAGAATTCCTTCTTCTTGCCCATGGTGGAGTCCCCAGGAGCCATCTATTTCTTCAAGAAGAAGGCCTCTGCGATGGGCTCGGACCTTACAGCAGTCATACTTCAGGGATGGCCTCTGCTACTACTCATGCTCCTCGGCGCTGCATTTTCGGGAATTATCATATGGCTTCTGGTGAGTAACTAGGAATTTTGATTTTCGTCACTTTTTCTGCCATATTGCGACAGTACATGTCACTACTGAATGCTAGTGATCATTTGCTCACCATTATGGTAATAAGCAACACCTATGACTTTGGAACTTTGATTTTCGTCACTTTTTTCTCCATATTGCGGACTAGCCAATTGTAACTGCTGGAGGAAACCGGGGCACCGGGCGAAAACCACCGCCCAACCCCAAGTCACTGGCACCTTTCTCAGTCGCCCCAGCCGGGGTTCGAACCCAGACAGTGGTGAGGAATAGCTATCAGTCAATGGCAACACCTTAGAGCAGACGGCCATGAGGGCAGGCCCACTTATTTCTTCATAGTAAAATTCCAATTTCGTTGAACAGGTAACAAATGTAACAATTTGTTCTTTCGATTTATTTATCATGATTGCTATCGGATCTTGAGACTTCTTTGATTAAGCCTTGCTGCCATATCTGATGTTTTGCTGTGCTTGTTTGCAATTTTTTGTGAATAGTTGTATTTAATTACCTAGTGGTGGTGGATAAATTGCCAACTAAAAGGTATTTAAAATGCATGATTCTGTAGACTTAGATGGAGTTATCAATAACCGAAGACAGCATTAACAAGACATGTCTTGAAACTGAGTCTCTGCTTCACTGGAACCAAATTCCCATACATTAACCCGGCGCTTCACTATATGACATCAACGCACTCAAGTTATACAATATCGTTACAACAGCATGATACCTATCTGCCTACCTAGGCCAGTTCAAGTATCAATTACCGAATCAGTAACGATACAAATATGTGCTTACATGGTCGGAATAAATTAACTATCGACCTCTTAATCAATCGATGCACATCTAGTGGTCTAGTTAAGAGCCAATAAGAATGATATAGTCATGATAAGTCATGTCAGGTCAATGCAATACTGTATAACTGGTTAATTTGGCGTGTACTTACTTTGGCGTTTTTTTCAAAAAAGTATTTTCCCTGTATTTATTTTGGCGTCTGGAGCAGTCAGAACAACGCCATCTTTATGGAGACATATTTTTATGCGATCTTTAATTTGGCGTTGATGGGCATTCGCCAAAAAAAACGCCAAATTAACCAGTTATACAGTATATCTTGCAATACTTGATCATGCATTGCAAAAGGATACTTTGTTATTCAAGTTTCAGAGTCAAATTGAATGTTAGGGCGACTTTTGGAAGATTGCGAGTAGGCATATGGTCAATATGTAAAGAATAGTCCTGCAAGATGGAGCATGCATAATGCTAGAATGGAAAATAGTGAACAATACAGGACTCAACTGAATAACAGATCTGGCAAAATATAAACGGACAATATTTTAAGGAAAATGGACTATATTTATTTCTCGGAAACAGGACTGATTGGCATTACTCATTTAATTTTTTTTTGTTTCTTCATTTCTTTTTTGGCATATTTATCTACTCCACTATATAATTAAGGAGCTTTGTCAATTATGGTCAATAAAAAAATTGCAGATGACTATCAGTGTCAGAATAGTGTTGACTCCATTTGAAACCGGCTATTCTAAAAGTCATTGGACGCTGTATGTATGTTTAAGGTAAAACAAATCTTGACGGTTCTAGCTGAAACCTTTATTTGTTATATGTTCAAAGAAACCTAACAACATAACCCACTTTCGATTTCTTTTATATTATCCTTTACTTTGTTGAGCTATATTTATGTTTCATACATTAACGAACTCTTGACATTTTTATATCGCGCTCTAATGCCTCGAAATCTTGGTAAACTGCCTACCCTATGTGTCAATTTTAATAGCCCACTTCCCTACCGTCATTCCTGTGTTAGAGCAATATTCGCTCAATGCCAAATATGGAAGTATAATGTTTTGAACGAATCCGGCAGCTGGCATACATTCTATTTATAGCAATTGAGATAAGATGAGACTGTCACCGAGATTAAAGTTGGCATTTTAGCAAAAACGATAATTCTTGCAAATTATAGATAGGCACACATGTGCAGTAAGCGTATGGAAATTGTTGGCCTCCCTATACCTAAACACAATACGTAACGCAGAAGTGATATATATATATATATATATATATATATATATATATATATATATATATATATATATATATATATATATATATATATATATATATATATATATATATATATATATATATATATATATATATATATGTATTATATACACACACACACACACACACACACACACACACACACACACACACATATGCCTAACAAATTTGTTTGCGTAACTATAGTGTAATATGTGGCCCTGTCCTGATGGCCGTGTGGACCAGGGCGTTGCCACTGACTGATCTCTCACCACTGCCTTGGTTCGAATACCGCCCGGGGGAAGTGAGAAAGTGGCCAGTGACTTGGGGATAGGCGATGGTATTGGCCGGGCATTCCGGTTTCCTAGACCAGTTACAACTGGAACTCGGGCTAGTCACGACATAACCGCGATATGGCTGAAAAGTGACGAATATCAAAATTCCAAAGTGATAGGTGTTTTTATTTCCGTAATGGTGTGCAAATGGCCATTGTAATTCATCCCATGCATTCAGCAGTGACATGTATTGCTCATCTACGCATCAACGATTTTCTGTCGTCACCACAATACATCGTTTTGAATTATAGATATGCTGACAGTAATCGATACCTTTCCATATGACACTCTATTAAATATTGAACATCCCCATATTAATCTAGTAATACTACAATCGGTAAGTTCATCTCGGATGCACTACCGGATATAGGTATATATATAGTTGGATATTGTCTAATATAATGTTATGTGATCCTCCATGACAGCGACTTTTGTCCAATATGGATCTGTGGTTAGGAAAACACCTGCACGTTGAAATATAGGAAATCTACCTACATGTACCATAACATCAGCTACATTGATTGTATATCACAATAGACCCCGTAGCAAACACCAAACTATGGTATGAACCATATCCTTTCTAAATCTTGCATTGATACGTATCAAATAACATACACTTCGACCACATGTAACTTCCATAAGTACACATGTATGTGTGTGTGTGTGTGTGTATGTATGTATGTGTGTATGTATGTATGTATGTATGTATGTTTGTATGTAAGTATGTACGATTTTTTATAAATGTATGAATGCAGGAATTTATGCGTGTGTGTATGTATGTAAGTACATATGCACGCACGTATGTATGTATGTATGTATGTATGTATGTATGTATTTTGAGCATCTCTGATAGCAGGTTCATGGTGCGTTAACAACGCTTTCCATGGTAGCAACTCCTTTCAGACTGATGGTCGGCACACCAACAGTACATGACTGATGGGTGAAAACTAGAAGATATGTACATGTATAAGATACAATAATGATAGTAAGATAGCCATTTTTACTGGTGGGGCCGTGAACTATGGGACTTGCTTAACCATTATGCTGCTGTTGGCTAATTTGGCCAATTCAAAACTATGCAAGAGATGTGAATAATCACTTAAACCCTGACACATGGTACTCATCAGGGTGTACTCAACGAGAGCTTTCCAATGAATACCAACATGACAGGGTTTAGATGGTTTTCACCTTTGCGTCCTTGTCCCTTGGTAGTCTCAGCATTGGGAGGGTTAAAACAGAATATCTAACGTATGGCTGTTTGTTCTAAGGCGTACCTTTTCCCACATGTGCCTAGAAGGAAAGTGGCATATCCACTATTCAAGGCCGTGAGGAACTGACTATACTTGACAGACTTGCCTCAAGTAACACGACTAAGTGGTTGCTTTTGAGTAGAATTGATTTGGGAAGTACACAAAAGCGTTGTATTCGCGTGGGGGTATTATTACTACCCTGTATGTAAATAGAACAGTAATTACAGAGATGGAAATCATCCTACAGGCACTCCTTGCTTCACGTGTCCTATCTAATTAACCTATACATACCCAAAATGACCAGCTACGTGTAGTCTGGCAGCATTAGGCACACATGATAGACATGCCTCAAGGAGGTTCTGGTGTTTCGCATGGTGCACGAGAGTTGTGGCGAGCCAAAGCCGACCAACCCCCGAGGACATCGTATTATGACAATAACTCCCGCGGGGCGATGTTGATAGGCTACTTTCATCGAAAGCGCAAGTACGCTACTATCTTTGAAAATCATCAAAAGCCCTATCATGTTTGTATTCATTGGATAGCTCTCGCTTAGTACTCTCAGATGTGTACCCATATGTCTGGGATTCAGTCATTTCTTAGTGTGTTTTTTTGCATCATTTTGTATTGGCCAAATTAGCCACCACCATCATAAAGGTTAAAACACAGGAAGATGCACACGCACTCAAGACCCATGCATTTAAAAAGAACAAAGACTAAAATGAGAGGTGTACACTACTGTATACATTTCCAAGGCCGCTTATTGGTGAAAAGCAGCTGACTGGAGTACAACTTAATATACATCTGTATCAAAAACTTGATGAAAGACCACTTTAAAACAAAAGTAAAAATAATTTCCAAGATATTTGCAATTTTGGCTGGCTTTGTTCGAGTATGGGTTGAACGCATGTTACAATAAGTGACAAAGTAATTTATAGCAATTTGCAAAGGACACTGGAGTGATATTAGTGTTCATTATGCATTATACACTGCAGGCTTTTATGCATGTTCATTGATAAGTAGTATGATACTGATACTGATTTGTCAGGCGCAGTAAATGTGTGAAATAAAAGGATGATTTTGGTTTTTGTATGCCAATATCCCACAACGCCGGTTTTTGATATTTCAAAATGGACAGCCAGGGTTTTGATTCAGGATACCATCTCTATGACAGTACTTCTGGAGTGAATTTGATTCCGTTGTGTCTATTCGGCATATATCCGAATGTGAACGTATTGCATTTATTAATTATTCTACACTTTTGGCAGCAGACAATTGCTTGTTTTTGAACGAAATTGAAATTATAGTATATGAGCCCAGAAAGAAATTCACTTAGACTTAGATTTATATGAAATGCGCTAATATATCGTGTGATGAACCATTGATGACCAAATGACCTTTTAAGTACAGTTTAGGGTAAACCAAGTGAAAATGAAAACAAAGTTTAATTAAACTAGTAAAGCAACTATATGTATATTCTATTCACCCATTAAGCAAATTGAAAAAAGTATATAAATGCAGTGTTTTGATCATTCAAGATTCTAAACTCTCTTTTTATAATCATGATGTGTGTAACGTTCCTTCGGTGGGATTTAAAAGTATATTCACGTGGTCCACTCGGTCTTTAAATTGTGACAACAGTATACCAAAATGACACAATATATATATATATACATATATATATATATATATATATATATATATATATATATATATATATATATATATATATATATATATATATATATATATATATATATATATATATATATATATATATATATATATATATATATACTAGAAAAGTACCCGTCCTGCGGACGGAAACCCTGAAATGTCTTATAATGGCAAACATATCAAAGCACCCAGATATCCCTGACACCACACATTTAGGGTCACCTAACCTATGTATCAACAATTACGGCAAAAAACAGATATACCATCAACAAATAAGATCAAGGTTTATAATACCGGCTGTAATAAAGAATATAGGCCTGTGTATGTTCATGATATCACTGATATATCTAATTATAATCATTTCTACTCAAAACTATTTTCAAAGTGAAAGTATTGCATAACGTATGTCATTTGTACATGTGTATGTCTGTCTGTCCGACTGTCCCCCTCCCCCTCTCGCTGTCTCTCTCCCCCCCCCCTCTCTCTCATTGTATCTCTCTCCCTTCCCCCCTCTCTCTCTCTCTCTCTCTCTCTCTCGTGCTGTATCTCTCTCTGTATCTCTCTCTCCCTCCCCCTCTCTCTCATTGTATCTCTGTCTGTATCTCTCCCCCTCTCTCTCTCTCGTTGTATCTCTATCTCTCTCTCGCTCGTATCTCTCTCTCGTTGTGTGTCTCTCTCTCTCGTTGTATACCTCTCTGTATCTCTCTCCCCTCTCTCTCTCTCGTTCATTGTAACTCTCTCTCTCTCTCTCTCTCTCTCTCTCTCTCTCTCTCTCTCTCTGTCTCTCTCTCTCTCTCTCTCTCTCTCGTTGTATCTCTCTTCCCCCCACTCTCTCTCCCGGTGTATCTCTCTTCCTCCCCCCCCCCCCTCTCTCTCTCTCTGGATCTCTCTCTCTCTCTCTCTCTAGATCTCTCTCTCTCTCTAGATCTCTCTCTGTCTCTCGTCACACCTGATATACCATCGACAAATAAGATCAAGGTTTATAATACCGGCTGTGATAAAGAATATAGGCCTGTATATGTTCATGATATCACTGATATATTTAATTATAATCATTTCTACTCAAAACTATTTTCAACGTGAAAGTATTGCATAACGTATGTCATTTGTACATCTATCTGTCTGTCTGTCTGTCCGACTGTCCCCCTCCCCCTCTCGCTGTCTCTTTCTCCCTCTCTCTCTCTCTCATTGTATCTCTCCTCCCCTTCCCCCCTCTCTCTCTCGTGCTGTATCTCTCTCTGTATCTCTCTCCCTCCCCCTCTCTCTCTCGTTGTACCTCTCTCTCTCTGTATCTCTCCCCCTCTCTCGTTGTATCTCTCTCTCTCTCGCTCGTATCTCTCTCTTGTTGTATGTCTCTCTCGTTGTATAACTCTCTGTATCTCTCTCCCCTCTCTCTCATCGTTCATTGTAACTCTCTCTCTCTCTCTAGTTGTATCTCTCTTCCCCCCACTCTCTCTCCCGGTGTATCTCTCTTCCTCCCCCGCTCTCTCTCTCTCTCTCTCTCTCTCTCTCTCTCTCTCTCTCTCTCTCTCTCTCTCTCTCTCTCTCGTCACACCTGATATACCATCAACAAATACGATCAAGGTTTATAATACCGGCTGTAATAAAGAATGTAGGCCTGTGTATGTTCATGATATCACTGATGTATCTTATTATAATCATTTCTACTCAAAACTATTTTCAAATTGAAAGTATTGCATAACGTGTTATTTGTACATCTATCTGTCTGTCTGGCCGACTGCCCCCCTCCCCCCTCTCGCTGTCTCTCTCTCCCCCCCTCTCTCATTGTATCTCTCCCTTCCCCCTCTCCCTCTATCTCTCGTGCTGTATCTCTCTCTCCCTCCCCCTCTCTCGTCGTTGTATCTCTCTCTGTATCTCTCCCCCCCCTCTCGCTCTCGTCATACCTGAAATAAGTAACTATCCGTCTTAGCACATACGTTCCTTAGTCCTTCTACAGCATGTGCCCTGAGTGCTTGCTATTTTGATTCTCAAAACCCCATTGTAAATAAAACCGCCGGCTTGGACATGCACCACCTGCTGTTTTTGTTTTATACTTATGTTTCTAGACCTCATGTGCTGCTTGAGTCGTCGCAAGTAGAACATAAGGGCTTCATACTGTGGGACCCTGCACTGCACTGCGGCACATCAGTGGCTGTTGTGGTTAGGGCCACATTGTTCTCAGCTATTTTGGGGTGGCTAGCCCGTAACCTACATTTCAACCTGATCAGGTGCCCACGCTCACCTCACCGGACCCCCCGGAGAGATGGACGGTTCTAAAAATCATCATCAAAAGCACCTTTTTGTTAAACTTTTTGAAATTTGTTTACGTTAAGAACCATCTAGATACACTCGCCCACCAAACTGCCAACTCAGAATTAGGCAAACAGGAGCGGCAACGGAGATCATGCGTTGCAAAGGATTGGGCCTCCTCTCTTATAATATACTAGAAAAGTACCCGTCCTGCGGACGGAAACCGTGAAATATCTTATAACGACATACATATCAGAGCACCCAGATATCTCTGACACCACACATTTAGGGTCACCTAACCTATGTATCAATAATTCAAGAAGAAACAGATATACCATCGACTAATAAGATCAAGGTTTATCATACCGGCTGTAATAAGAATATAGTGCTGTGTATGTTCATGATATCACTGATATATCTAATTATAATCATTTCCACTCAAAACTATTTTCAAAGTGAAAGTATGGCGTAACATATGTCATTTGTACATCTATCTGTCTGTCTGTCCGAATGTCCCTCTCCCCCCCCCCCTCTCTCTCTCTCTCTCTCTCTCTCTCTCTCTCTCTCTCTCTCTCTCTCTCTCTCTCTCTCTCTCTCTTTCTCTGTATCTCTCCCTGCCCCCCGTATCTCTCTCGCTGTATGTCTCTCTCATTGTATCTCTCTCCCCCCTCTCTCGCTCGTATCTCTCTCTCGTTGTATCTCTCTCTCTGTATCGATCTCCCTGCCCCTCACTCTCGCTTGTATCTCTCTCATTGTATCTCTCTCTCTCGCTCTCATTGTATCTCTCTCTGTATCTCTCTCCCTCCCCCGCTCTCTCTTTGTATCTCTCTCTCCCTCCCTTCTGTCTCGTTCTCTGTCTCGCTCTCTGTCTCTCCCTCCCCTCTCTCTCGTTCTCTGTATCGCTGTCTGTCTCTCTGTCTCTCCCTCGTCACACCTGAACACACGTTCCTTAGTCCTACAGTACATGCACTGAGCGCTTGCTATTTTGAGTCTCAGGTGCCACCTCCCGGACTGGCACACATCGTCTTTACAGCAGAAGGGCTGAGAGATGGTTACAAAGTATCATCTATTTCACATTGATACTTGTTTCCGATCTATCGAGTTTGCTATTTTCTATTGAAATACCTACATAAAAAGTTTTTTTTAACTTTTTAACAGCTGCAATTTAAAATGTTTATATCAAACTGACCTTTCATTTTCTTTAAACTGAGAAAGTGCAATGGTTAATACAAAATACTGTTTTAAATTACATGTAAACCCACCATATATTGAGGCAATATCACCTTATCATTTCACCATCTTCAATGAAATCCAAGTTATCCATCTATCCCCGAATATCCTGTTTTTATCTCATTCTCCTAAGATTCTCCTCTTCCTTATCAATGGCGAAGAGAACAGTCAAAGTTAAACTGCCGTCTGTATGCCCTAGACGTCATTCAAACCCTGTCCTGTTTGTTCCACTTAAGCCTTATGTTCTCGTTGCGTCGGGCTCGACCCCCTCGCAAATAAAACCGCAGGCACACCAGTGGGTGTTGTGGTTAGGGCCCCATTGTTCGCAGCTATTTTGGGGTGGCTTGCCTATTAACTTGGTTTCAACCTGATCAGGTGCACATGTTCTCCTCAACGGACCTCCCGGGGAGATATGCAGTTCTAAAAATCATCATCAAGAGCACATTTTTGTTTAACTTTTTGAAATTTGTTTACGTTAAAAACCATATGTCACACTCGGATATCCGTAAGACCACACATTGAATGCCACCTAACCCCTAACCTATGTATCAATAATTCAAGAAACTTGGCATATAGATATACCATTTCATAAATAAGATCATGGGTTATTAAACCGGCTGTAATAAAAGATGGGACATTTATGATTTCACTGATACATATAATCTTAATCATTTCTACTCAAAACTATTTTCAAAGTTAGAGTATGGCGTAATATATCATTTCTCTCTCTCTCTCTCTCTCTGTATACATATATATATATATATATATATATATATATATATATATATATATATATATATATATATATATATATATATATATATATATACATATATATATATATATATATATATATATATATATTTATATATATATATATATATATATTATATATATATATATATATATATATATATATATATATATATATATATATATATATATATGTATATATGAATAGATACTTGTATTTGATCCATCTATTTTTATATAAATGTTTATCGAAGTTGCTATATAAAAAGGGTTTATAACATTTTAGTGGCTGTATTTAAGAACTTTTTTCAAACGGACCTTTCATTTTCCGAAAAGTGTGGTAAACGGCTTGAGGTAGTTCTAAGTTTATAAAGACATTAAATTTCGTCACAATTTTCAAGTTCTTTTCATAATGATCATTTTCAAATGGTTACTATTTGAGCCCGCGTAGCCTATATACTGGTTGTCTGAAAAACATTTTTTGAACTATAGAAAAGTCCAGATTTTTCTTAAGCTCAAATATGCATGTTACTCATGCGCCACCGTAGTATGCTGCACTGTCTGGGTTTGTTCGACGAATCTCCGTCGAAGCACTCTGCCCTTGTTTGTGTTTTGCCCCATGGGATTTGTCCCTAAGCACCCATGCAGGCAATGTCCAGGGTCTCCATGGCGCCTCAACCCGTTCTGTACATGCTCTTGATTTAATCACCCCGGGTAGGCTTAACGCTACTACAGTCAGCGCACTTCTGCCACCGTACAACGAACAAAGTTCGTGCAGTGTAACCCCACTGTGGAAGCAGAAGTTTGATATCGGTAGTACCAATTACGCCGGGTGGTCATACCAAACCCGGCCGCGCTCGAGATTGAGAAATCAGCATCAAAAGCACCTTTTTGTAAATCTTTTTGAAATCTATTTACACTAAGAACCATCTAGATACACTCGTCCACCAAACTGCCAACTCAGAATTAGGCAAACAGGCGCGGCAACGGAGATCATGCGTTTCAAAGGATTGGGCCTCCTCTCTTATAATATAGATATATATATATATATATATATATATATATATATATATATATATATATATATATATATATATATATATATATATATATATATATATATACATATATATATATATACATATATATATATATATATATATATATATATATATATATATATATATATATATATATATATATATATATATATATATATATATATATATATATGTACATATTTATGTAAATATATACTTGCATTTGATCCGTCGATTTTAATAAAATGCTTATCGAAATTGCTATATAAAATGGGTTATAACTTTTCAGTGGCTGTATCCAGAACTTTTTTCAAACTGACCTTTCATTTTCTGAGAATTGCGGTAGTTCTAAGTTTATATAAACATTGAATTTCGTCCCAGTCTTCAAGTTATTTCCATAATGATCATTTTCAAATGGTGTCTATTTCAGCCCGCGTAGCCTATATACTGGTTGTCTGAAAAAACATTTTTTGAACTAAGAAAAGTCCAGATTTTTCTTAAGCTCAAATATACATGTCTTTCATGCGCCACCGTATTATGCTGAACTGTCTGGGTGTGTTCTACGCATCTCTGTTGAAGAACTCTGCCCTTGTTTGTGTTTTCACCCATGGGATTTGTCCGCTAAGCGCCAATGCAGGCAGGCAACGTCCGTTGGATCACCCGGGTAGGCTTGAAGCTACTACAGTCAGCGCACTTCTGCCACCGTACAACGAACAAAGTTCGTGCAGTGTAACCCCACTGTGGAAGCAGAAGTTTGATATCGGCAGTACCATATATCACCGGTGGTCATACCAAACCCGGCGCGCTCGAGGTTGAGAAATCAGCTTCAAAAGCACCTTTTTGTAAAACATTTTGAAATGTGTTTACGTTAAGAACCATCTACATACACTCGCCCACCAAACTGCCAACTCAGAATTAGGCAAACAGGCGCGGCAACTGAGAACATGCGTTTCAAAGGATTGGGCCTCCTCTCTTATAATATAGATATATATATATATATATATATATATATATATGTATATATATATATGTATGTGTGTGTATATATGCCACAATATATATATACATATATATTATATATATATATATATATATATATATATAATATATATATATATATATATATATATATATATATATATATATATATATATATATATATATATATATATATATATATATATTACATATATATATATATATATATACATATGTTTATATATATATATATATATATATATATATATATATATATATATATATATATATATATATATATATATATGTATATATATATATATATATATATATATATATATATATATATATATATATATATATATATATATATATATATATATATATATATATATATATATATATATATATAGATGTGCACTATAATGATCACAGAGACTTCTATCTGTGAATTGGTGAAACACTGTAAGATAGGCGCCAGACATATCGATCATTTTGTATTGATATAAGCTCTTACATCTCGTATTCATGGCAGCACCTTTGTGCTGAACTATCACAAGCTTAGACCAAGAAAACCCGGATTCGAAGCCAGTAGATATGTTTCATTTGTGACCCTGAAACAGTATATAAGAAACTGCAATGAAAATAGCATTTTGATTCATAAAAGTAATGCATTAGGCATGTTCCTCTTTATCGTTGTACCATTGTAACATAACAATCCACTCACAACAGATTTAGCAGTTTGCTCTCATCTTATGGCATTATTTATATGATATATCAATACCTATTATTATGACCATTGTGTATGCAGATGTTCTGACATTATAAAGGTCAGTTGCCATGTGCCTCTAGTAGCAGTGTACATGTATTCATGCATGCATGCATGCATACATAAATACGTACATACAAACGTACATGAATGGGTTCTAGAACAATATCCCCCCGGACAATATACCCCCGGATGATATCTCTAGTAAAACATGTGATAGTAAAAAAAATTAAAAATAATTCAAGTGTTTTAAATTATCCTAAAACATGTGTTAGTAAATAAATATTTAAAAATTAAAAATATTCCAGTGTTTTAAATTATCCAAAAACATATGTAAGTAAAGAAT
>OZ012685.1:28704081-28887581 GCA_963942565.1 Maea johnstoni | reverse complement strand
AGAGGGTTTGATACGACGTCAGAACTCAGAGTTGATTCACTTAGAGGAGGAATTCGCACGTTTTAAGAAAGATTGGGAGAAAAGGGTCAATGTCTTACAAAAACGACATAAAGACGAACAGACACAACTCATCCATGCTATCCATATGATGGATAGACAGAAGAAGAAAGGACGACTGCGGATGTTAGGAAGGGGAAAAGGAAGAAAGGAAGCAATACGTGACGTAGAAGCAAGAAATGGTGACGTCAACAAGGCGAGTGACAGTGGTATTGCGGATTACTATTGAGTCATCACACAACTTTCTACCATTTGCATCTTAAAACAGCTCAGCGGCAGTTCTAGTACTCTGCAAATGAAATTTGTTAATATTGGTATTATTATCATTATTATTATTGTTATTATTATTATTATTATTATTATTATTATTATTATTATTATTATTATTATTATTGTTATTATCATTATTATCATTAGTATTACTTTTATTATTATAATTATTATTATTATTATTATTATTATGATGATGATGATGATGATGATGATGATCATTATTCTTATCAATATGATGATGATGATAATGATGATGATATGCACATCGAATGCACCAATCTAAACACGATATCCAAAGCAACAGTGAACTTAATAACCTTTGTCACCGTAAAGACTCTTAATTGCTCTATCATAGCATGTATTTATGGCAATGGTCCGTAACCAGTTTTATGGTTGACGTAAAATGCCCAGCAAACAACACGCAGTACCTAGGAAAAGGTAATACAAAGACGGTGCCCTAAACGATGGGTAGCTAAAAGTAAATATACTAATAATGGGGTTTGCCCCATGTTCAATTGGTTTACAAATAGTGTTCACTGGTAGCTGTTTTATGTGAATATACTCACGTTACAACTGAGTAACCTTCAACTCGCTATGTGGTCCTAAGTGCATCTAAGTGCATCAGTAGTAGTTACTGGTAATGATTTTAACTTTTACGATTTAAAGACTGCCAGTTCAAGTATTTGGCACGGGCACCGAATCATGCCGTCGCACAAGCTACTGGACGTTTAATGATTTATATGGTTTCTTTGAAAACGAGTTTCATAAAGCACCCTTTGTAGGTTTGCATATGAAAGGTTCTTATTATGCATCACATTCTTCTTTCGGGTTCGATTTTTCTTAATACTGTAAAAGTTTTATCTTTGGTCTTTTCGTCTTAACTTGGCACTACCTCAAATAAAAGATATTCCTCTTAATGGAGCACTACGTGATGAAAATGAGCTTACGAAGATTCCTCACTTCATCACAACAATATGTTTCAATTGGTTCTCTTATCTATGACAGTGTCACTGCGGCAAATGACAGGTGCACTGAAGGTATGGCCGGCGGTGAAAGCTGATATTTGGCCTAACCCCTCTTACTGGGATAAAGTGTTTTGCTCTGTGTTTATTCAATCTTTGGGGTTTGTATTAAAAGGACCATGTTCTTGAAACGCTCATCGGGAAAAACTAAAACATTTGACTTTGAAGGAAGGGGGTATGGTCATATTCTATTCTGTTCACAATGGACATTGTACCTTTCTATTGGTTCAAAGTCCAGACACTAATTACAACTAGCAACGCACGCTAAACTGATCAACCATTATCAAATACATATCAGCAGCTTTGTTTGTCTATGTCTATCATTAGAACAAATGCCCATTTCTTTGCAATTGGATTGCCCAGTAGCCCACAACAACCCAGTTTATATAAAAAGGGGGTTTGGCAAAGGTTTATCGTTCAGCGCTGGACAATAACTAGAAAATGCCATGGTGGCAGTGGTGATGCCCTTATGCACCAGTCAATTGAATCCCCTGGTGGAAGAAGGGGGGGGGTGAGGTGCGGAATGGCCTGGCGAGGTCGGGCTTATCCAGTTTAGTACACCAAAATGCTGCCCCACGGGGTGTGGACATCAATGATTAGTAGAGCGAGGCTGATAGGACGGGACACAGTGCGGGGATGGTGAAAACCCCCAAATCCTATTTGATTTTCATGATTAGCCCAATCGGCCGTCAAACAGTGGGCAAACAAATTAAATTAGATCTCGTCATTATGGTACAAAAGGCATTGAATATAGCTAGTATGAAATATTTTTCAACACAATGTTTATTTTCCAATTAATTTTTCATATTTTCATTTTTCCAACATGGCTAGAAAATATAATTCACAAAATGTGCCCTAGGGGTGGGGATTAGTGACATAAAAATGTGCCCTAGGGGGGGGGGGTCGGGACTATGCAAATTATGATGGAACGTCTGTAACAACTGCTTATGTAATAACTACAGCTTATGTAATACAACCGCTTGCGTAATAAGAAATTGACTGCTTATGTAATAACACAAAACATTCAAACGACTGTAACAACTCCTTATGTAATAATCACGGCTTATGTAATATTCAACCAGTCATCCATGAATAATTGATAAAAACACAACTAATTACCATTATTTTGAGTTGTGAATTAAACATCTATCAGTACCAGATTTTCATACCTGTTTTGCTGGAGCATTCCCCCCCCCCCCCCCCCCCCCCCCCCCCCCGTTGAACATCAAATGTTCACAATGAGAACTGAACGATGATATCCATTTACCAGTCATCCATGACCAATCAAAAAAACACACAACAACTTACAACTTATTTTTCCTGCATTCCTTAAATCACCTCTATCATGTATTAACCAGTATCATAATACATGCATCATCCACATCATCATCATCATCCACATTCAGTGTCATTCATCATCATCATCATTGATCTGGGATCAGGACCACCCCTGACCCTGTTGAAAAATGATTGGCTAAAATTCTTGCCTGTATTTACTCTTCTGTGTTTCTGATTTTAAATATATTTTTCTTTTTCTACAATGAATTTGGCCCTACTCCGTGGGGCATTGCTGTGTTAGTTATTCTATGTCATGGATGAATAACTAACACAGCAATGCCCCACGGAGTAGGGTCAAATTCATTGTAGAAAAAGAAAAATATATTTAAAATGTAAGCCAATCATTTTTCAACAGGGTCAGGTATGTTGAGCAAAACCTTGGATTGGTCTTCTAAGGCAAAACTAAATTAAATACCCCGTATCAAATAAAATAAATACAAGCTTACCTACAACTCCTTTCCGTCTGTGCCTGCTTCCATGATACTTATACACGTATGCAGTTGAAAACGGCAGGTCCTTTATTTGTGCATTGCACACCCATAACAAAACTTATTTTCTTTCAATATTTGGTTTATTATTACATAAGCAGATTTTGTTTATTACACAAAGCAGTTGGTGCTACATAAGCGGTTAATTTTTTATTACGCAAGCGGTTGTGTAACACAAGCGGTTAATTTCTTATTACGCAAGCGGTTGTTATTACATAAGCAGTTGATTTTTTATTACGCAAGCGGTTGATATTACATAAACCGTGATTATTACATAAGCAGTTGTTACAAACGTCAGTACACTATCACCGCCCTATCCTGCCTCCCACCTCCCGGGGATTCAATTGACTGGTGCATTAGCTATTCAGTGTCATTTACTCACCATTAATCTATAGCTCAGGTCTTTAATAAGCTACGTTTTTATACGTTCTTGATAAGTCAAAAAAGAAGAAATAACAAATATTCTGTGTTTACATGTTGCTAAAGAGTGCCTTTAAATGCGTTAATCCATTTGACGACGCAGTATACATGTACCTTGACACACTATTGATGTGCAGATTACTGTAACATATGTTCATAACTGATTACCCTCCTGATCTTGACAGTTTTGCCAATAAATGTCAACGTTAACCTTTAAAAACTCTGAGTGTTTTTGTTTTATATGCGGTAGTGGACGGTAAAATGTTGGCAGATATTCTGACAGTTATTATCGCTTCTGCTGTGGTAAGTGTGTCTGAATTTTTTTACAACCAGAGCATAGGTTACGTATGACTCCAACTCAAAAATAGTCCTTTCCAAATAAAGGAAGCTGAAAATATGTGGAAACTGAAAAAAGAATAATGAAGTCAATATGGTTAATACGTACACTAAAACTGTTTACTGTTATTAATCCACGTTATACTAATTTAATTAAAATGAAATGATGCGAAATAAAAACGAATGCGTCGGCCGGGAATCGAACCCAGATCTAATGCTTGGAAGGCATCAATGCTAACCATTACACCACCGACGCTTCGGTGAGCCACTGAGGAATTTAATAAAATTTAAAAATCAATAAGTAATGTTAATAGTTAAAGTGTTTCTAAATGTAATAAAAAATAATACTTGACTCTTTAAGGTGATTTTAGAAAATGATTATAATCGGAAGCATCATACGTTTTTCATAAAGTTATTGATGTTTTTGTATAATAGGTGGCAGCACCTTCTTAGTTGAGGCAAGAATACAAACATTCAATCAGTTCAACAAATTACTAGTAAAAAGTTTCAAAACATAATCATGCAGTATGGTGCATTTTGGATAAATGTTATATTACCCAATTTTTATTAGTTCAGTTTGTATGATAGCTTATGGGCTTATTTTTACTCAGCTTTTCCCCTCTACCTTGCTCTCAATTTGACTAGTTAGCCTATACAGTATACACAGTATGTACTGCCTGAGAGTGTTCTGATGAGTAATACATCAGCCACCACAAAAGTACTTTCTTTGCAAGGTTTGAGATTTCAGTGGTGAAACTAAAAAAGATACATTCTGTCTTCAAACAGAGCTCATATCCACAATTAAGAACCAGGGACCGTCAAGTCCCACAAAAAATGATGGAGAAAAGATCAATATGGAGGGAAGGGTAACAAGTTTTTCAAAGTTTTACCACTGTCCCTTTATATCATATATAACGGTATTAGTGCATATTCCAATACTAGTATATACAGAAGACTAATACATTTTAACAGAGGAAGACTTCCACACATTAATGGGATTGAGTATCACATGTATATGAAAATGAAATGTGAGGATTATCATGCAGAGATTGATCTAAAAACTGAAGAATTGCATGGAAATTGAGAAATATGTATGTAGACCTGGAAACCATTTTCTCTAAATAAATCGTACTTTCGGACTTAAATGGTTTATGACAAAGTGTAACCGGTATGAAAGTTTTATTCCATGTATGTGTTTTTCATGCTTGCAAGATTAAATAAACAAAACCATGCAATATTTGTAGACATTAAATGAAAGTTTTACCTATTGAAATAGGGATGTTTGATGAAAATAGAAAAAGAAAATGTTTTTTCAACTTCTAAATTGCATACCCTTGAAGTGAAGTCAACAGTGGAAAAAAGTAGATGCCTGGTGTTCGATATATGAAAATAGCTGTAAAATATCCATGATCAGGGCCCATGAGACTATCAAAGGCTTCAAACGTTCATTTCATGAAATAAAACAAGTGATGCGTCGCTTTATCAAAATTGAAGTCATCGATGGTCATGTAATGCACTTTCATAAAAAGAATCATGAGTCCTTGGCGACCTTAGCTTTAGCACAAGGCCAACTATGTTAGAAGGTGCTGTCACCTAACGGGTATTCGTTTCACTAAGATTATCGACACAGAGAGACATCCAATTTTGATTTTGTATTTTTGCGATTAAGTTTGTAGTCGAGATACATATATACCTCAGATGAAGAGAAAATTCGAGGAAATAATAACATACATGTTTGTTTGTGTTTATCACTGGATACTCAACGACTTTCCAGACGTCGGAGGATTTGTAATATGGATGTACTGTTGAAGGTTCGTAAATAACACTGTAATGTAAGGAGAGTTTTATTTCATATTATTTCACGAAATATGATTTGAAATAAACGATTACCTGATCATCACATAACTACGAGGAGGAGTGGAGATGGCAAATATAACTCTATTTTCAAATAAATTTCAGATACTTACGATTAATATCTGGCGTCGGTGGTGTAATTTAGGGTAGGGGTTCGATTCCCGATCGACGCAATGAACACCATATTTTTGTATGGAGACACTTCTAAATGTAGGAGTTTGATAATCAATACAAATATTTTTTATTTTATTACAAAGGTATGCAGATTTAGATATGTGAGATTTATATATACTAATATAGGGTTTCAAAGCTATGCTTATCATAAGTTCAAGTTCCCATGAATTGAGACAAGTCTGGGTGCTGGACCTATCCATCTGCAATGTCTATAGATAAATAGGTTTTGCTACAGTTTTCTGTTGATAGAGAACATAACTCATTTTTTGCACATTTTCTCCATTTTGATGGGTTTAAGTGGTAATTTGGTTGAATCCTGAATATTAGGACAGTTGTAACTATTCGAATCACCAACATTTCTCATTAGAAAAAATGAGAATTTATGAAATAAAGTTTGAACTTCATAGATTGTTGCAAATAATAGTGACAGTTGAAAAAGGAATGTATATTCGTTTGGTCGAATTAATTGGTGCATTCAGTTGATATTGAAGATAAAACTTCTCTTACAGTATCCATGGTTTGGGGCAACTGTAATGCACCAGTTCCCTGGAGGGGATATGGAAATGGCCGGGCGAGGTCGGGCTTATCCAGCTCAGTTCGCCAAACTGATGCCCCAAGGGGTGGCGATATCAATGATTAGTAAAACGCGACTGATAGGCCGGGGAACAGGGCGGGGATAGTGAATACCCCCAAAATCCTCCTTAAAATATCCTATTTACCGTAGCTCATGACAACCGTATCCTATCAATAATGTTAAATGGTGATACGAGAGCATAGGTTCCGTCAGGTAGTTTCTAATTATATATCTCTGGTTCCGTATGACCTTAGATGAGCAACCACAAGTTACTTTGGTCCAAGGTATGACTTCAACCCAAAAAGTCTTTTCCAAATGAAGGAAGCTGAAAAAAAATTTGGAACTGAAAAAAAATGAAGTCAATATTCTCAATACGCGCACCAAAAGATTTTCATTATTATTACTCCCCATAATGTTTATTTAATTAAAATGAAACGATGCAAAAGAAAAGCATGCGTCGGCCGGGAATCGAACCCGGATCTAATGCTTAGAAGGCATCAATACTAACCATTACATAACCGACGCTTTGATACATATCAGAGTGTTACACATTTCTTCAAAAATATGATAACTAATGTGAATGGTTAAAGTGTTTCGGACTTTAAAAAAAAAACTTATTTGTCTCCTTTATGTGATTGTTTTAGTGAGAAGTTATGAATAAATGGGAAGGATTATACATTTTTAAGTAATTGATGTGTTTGTTTAATAGATGGCAGCATATTCTGATAGATGACGCATGAGTACAATTCTTTAATCAGCTCAACAAATTATTAGGAACAGAAAGTTTCAAAACAGTATCAAAGCATGGTGCATTTTAAATAAATGTCACATTACCTGATGTTGATTTTTTCAGTTCAGTTTGTAAGGTAGCTTATGGGGTATTTTTTCACTCAGCTTTAATTCTTTCCCTCGACCTTGCTCCCAATTGACTAGTTAGCCTATATAAAGAATAGATTGCCTAAGAGTGTATTGATGAGAAAAAGATTAGCCACCGCAAAAGTGCTTTCTTTTCAAGGTTTGAGATTTCAGTGGTGAAACACTGAAAAAATATACAAGTTTTCATGTATATTTCAAAGAAAGCTCCTATCCACAATTATGAACCAGGGACCACCAAGTCCCACAAATACGGAGAAGAGATCAATATGAATGCCAGGGTTACACGTTTTACCAAGTGCTTCAATTGCTTCTTTATATTACAGGTACGCCTAATATTGGATGTGTTTATATAGAGAGCAGACTTGTGCATTTTAACAGAAATACCTTTAGGACGGGCACTGCGAAATGGTCTAATGGTCTCAATGTTTAGATGTGGAAATTTCAAAGAAAACAGTACAAAATGCTATCTAATATCTGAATAGATCCATATATTATTCATGTATGGAATGCATACAATATAAAATGATTCATTTTAGAATTGTAATAAACAATAAGTTATGTCAAATGAAAAGTTTAACTTATCCTAAAATTCTACTTTGTAAAATAGAAGTTGAGGCCACTGAACTTGGCCGTGATTTACCGATATCTGGAAACTGTTTGAATTGTGGCTTCAAATGTTTATTGGTTGAACTCTAAAATGAGAGATATTGGCGAAAAAAGACGTTTTAAGAATAGACAAAAAGGAAGAGCTGCTCCTCATATTAATGGGATTGAGTATCACATATATATGAAAATGAAATATGAGGAGTATTATGCAGAGATTGACCAGAAAACACGAATTCCTTCTTTTACCTGTTGAAATCGTTTAATCATTTCTTATAGAATGTTTAATGAAAATTTTGAATAATATGCTTCTTCAACTTCTAAATGTATGACTTTTAGATAAAGCCAACCATGGCAAAAAACGAGATGCCCGTGGTTCGAAATATGAAAATAGCTGAAATATGTCCTTGATCAGAGTTTGAGCCCATGAGACTATCACAGGCTTCCAACGTCTATTTCGTGAAATAATTCAATTGAATAAAACAAGTAATGCGTCGTTTTATTAATAATCAAAGTCATCGATGGTCATGTAATGCACTTTCATAAAAAAGTATGTGTTCATGGAATCATGGCAACCTTCATTTAGCACAAGGCTAACTCTGTTAGAATGTGTTGTCATCTACCGGGTAGACGTTTCACTAAGATTATCGACACAGAAAGGCTTTCACATTTAGTTTCGGACAGACAAGAGAAAAAGGATTTACTGACCTACAAAATAGATGGACAGTGATAAGTAGAATAAGTAGCGTTTCTTTGTTGCAATATCTATTAAATGTAGTTTTTATGTATATTTTGCGTTTAAAGCTTTATGTAGTCGTAGTGTTTGTCTTTATTAGTTTTATTTTTCTTGTATACAAACATTTATTTGTGATACTGCATTTTTTGCGATTAAGTTTGTTGGCAAGATATACACATACACCTTTAAGATGAAGAGAATATTCGTGTCCATACGTACATACATATACATGTACATACATTTTATCATTTTATATCACTGGATACTCAGCGACTTTCCAGACGGGGGATTTGTGATATCGATATACTGTTGAAGATTCGTATTAAAACTGTCGGCATCTAAGGAGAGTTTTATTTCATATCATTTCATGAAATCGGAATTGGAATAATCAACTACCTGATCATCAAATACCTCCGAAGAGGGGATGGCAAACACAACTCAATTTTGAAAACAATTGCAAATATAACTGATATACATCTGGCGTCGGTGGTGTAATGATGTAATGATTTTTATAAGGAGCCACTTCGAAATATTGGGGTTTGATAGTCCATACAAATATATTTAATATTTTAAACGTAAGCAGGATTAGAGAGTGAGAGATGTTGCCCATGTATCCCTTTTCTCTATTCGCAATACACTCTGAGACAGGTGATATCAATTTGATAGAGAGTCTGAACGATAGATGGCGCATACAGGTAGGTGCGACTATCATACATTGCTATTCCACAGAGTAAAGTGCTGCGGATCCAAGTATCGATTGTCTGCGAATTAACATAATCTACCCAGTCGCTGTGATGATGAATATCATCGCTTGGTGAATCACATTATACGCAGGCGCTTTCAGGAGGCGAGCCGACTGAGCTGGTCGATTGCAATATAGGCTATCTTCTGGGTCTTCAGCGGCGTTACGAGATCTTCGTTCCGCTCTACCTCATCGGAAATAATAACTGCTCCCCGTCGCTCGCCATCTTTAGATCCGAGTCGCCGAGTCGCTCGCACGGACGCGTATGAGCTCTCGGATAAAACATTATTTTGCTGTTTTCATGCTAGTATAGACACGGGTAGGTACCTTCAATATTCCGTACACACCTTTTCTTCATTTGCACATAACCTTAATTTTTTTCCGTCGCGAGAGTGGATTTTAGTGCGGCTTTGATATTTTAGTATTCTGCACTGGCGGCTCGCTCTGTGTGTGCATTAGGCGGCCTGATCGTCTGGCCGGCTTGTAGTACTAGTGTCTAGTAGCTAGCTGCCTGTCTGACCTGACGACTGCTTCCACTTGAAGTCTCAGTCTCAGACTGCGGTCTCTGACTCTACTCGAGTACTTCAAATATCGAGGGTATTTCAACTCATTCTCTTCACTCTTTCAGATAGAGCGGGATAATGCAGTCGTTTAGATTTACCGGGATTTTAGCTGCTGTAGGATTTTGTCTAGCAGTCTGCGCAGCCAAGCCCTATGATGTGAGTACCTATTTCTCTCTGATCACTGATACATTGTATCCTCATCGGTCAGCATCACATTTGTATACCTATACCATCGCATTTATCTTGAAAATGGAATGGTGTTTTGGATGACAGGATTAATTTGGATATCTGATCTTAATCACTTTATTATATATTTTATCGCAGTCATTTTGGTCATATTTGTAGAAAGTCATGATATTTTTAACTCACAAGTTTATTTTAGATATATATTTGCTTACTTTGATTAAAATAGTTTGTCTTTATTATCATTGTTATTATTATTGTGTTTTTTATTATTATTATTATTATTATTATTATTATTATATTATTATTATTATTATCATTATCTTTATTATTATTATTATCATTATTATTATTATTATTATTATTATTATTATTATTATTATTATTATTATTATTATTAATTATTATTATTATTATCATCATTATTATTATTATTTTTATTATTATTTTTATTATTATTTTTATTATTATTATTATTATTATTATTATTATTATCATTATTATTATCATCATCATTATTATTATAATCATCATTATCATACTTACTTGGGTCGAAAAATATTGTTTTATATGTAATCCCCTTGGTCTCCCATACCCACTGTTTTGAATGAGTGTTTGTGTATGTACTGTGCATGCATGAAAAAATCAAAATCCACTTTCCAGCCCACTGATCTGTTTACGAAAGAGATTAAGTTGACTAGTTGTGTTGGCACACCTCCAGCTGGGGGAAATAGAGGAAAACCCAACACTGGCTGAGTGCCTATGACTAAGTCAGACGCTCCAGTGATCCTAAACTATAGAGTGTTTTCATATAGGAGTTAATGCTGAGATCATTAGTAGTAGACTTCTATATAGTATAAAAGCTATTGATCTTTGAACACTTTCCACTTTCTAGCTTGGTAAATGTTTTTTTGTGATGACATGATTTTGAATAGCATATTTCATCTGGGACCTATAAAATTCATATACGTCTCTGATTGCACTGAAGTCTAGGGCTTCGTGAGTGGGGGTCCTAGATATTGGCGAACCCCCCTTTCTGTAAAAATGCATTTTCATACCAAAAAAGTTATTTTACTGATTTATGTTTAAAATATCCCCCTCTTTATCATGAAACCCTGCACTTGCTCAGGGATCTTGAACTCTCTGAACCTCACCTGTATCATAGAGCTGAACTATCATGGATTGGGAAGTTCAAGCTTGGCAGAAATAGGATTCAGACAGAGCTAAGTCATGATGTGTTTCAGCACAACTGGGAACCATCCCGTTGACCATCCCGTTGATGCTCTTGGTCTTGCTTTTAAATCCCTGGGGAAATCAAATGATACTTTGGTTACTGGTTCTAGACTGTGGGATCATAAAACTCTCATTTGTGGATGGAGGTATGCAATACTTTTTGAAATGAACGTGCCATGCCGGGCAAATTCTTACAATACTAAATTTTATCTACCTGTTCAAGCTATTTTAAAATTTTGCTATGTTATCCCTTAAATTGTTATTGCATATACCTGCCCAAAAAATAAGAAAATTTTATTTACGCATATCATAAAACTTTTAAATCATAAGTACATTTTTGATTTTCAACTTATGATATTGGGCAAGTAAGTAAGGCTAACTTGCCTAGCAGCCGTTTATACTTGCCGCAGATTTAGTGACTAAACACTTCAGTTTATGTCTTGGGTAAGAAAAGCATCTAGATCATAGCTAACAATAACCAACACCCCTTGAGATTCCATTTCGACATGAGTGAATGGCTGAGCGGCCACAGAACACAAGCCAAGCATGAAATCATTATAGGACCCAGTGAGGAACATTGCAGGCGAACTGTACTTTTACACCCAATGATAGAGTAGATGAATATAATGCATGGCCTTGGTGACACAAAGTACTCAAACAGCACATATTTGCCTTGGCCCTGTAATTTACCTGTACTGATTACCATAATCAACAGTTTTTCTTACCTAAAAGGCATTCTCAGTGACCACCTTTAAGGCTGGAAAAGGCCTAGTCTTTTGACCAATTTGACCTGTTTGTAATTTTGACATTCTCCTTGCCCTTTCTCCACAACAGTTTTACATGTTGCACAACAAAAAGGATGTGCTAAATAAAAAAAAAAGATTATTTCTTTTTAGAATGATTTAAAAAATTATGTGGTGTGAAACCGTGTGATTCTTCCATGTCTGTTATCAACAACTTTCATGCCCAGTGCTTTCTTTTATGTGTGTCTTTAATGGATCTGTGGGATTTTCAAATATAACTTATAAAACATAACAGTGAGAGTATTTGAAGTTACAATCTAATATTTCTTGTCTACTGACTAGATATTTTCTATAGAATGATTCTCTGACAAAGTTATGACCAGAATCAACAGGATGTTGTATTTGGCTGATTACATATTGTGCCACACATGTGGCTAAATCTAGGTATTTCTGTGGTACTAGTGATTGGCCTATAACTTAGGGACTACAAACTACCATATACTAAGTAACCACATAACCAAGCAGTGCCACATAACTAAGTTGTTCTAACCATGCATCATGTAAGACCCATGGCTAAGCTGTGTATGTGGTGGAATGGTGGTGACCATGCAGGGTCTTCAGCTTAGCCAGGATTTAGAAACTGGGGGTCCAAAATTAACAATTGTCAATTTTAGGGGCGTACTATTTTTCAAGGGAGACAACAATATACTGAAATAACAACCATAAACATGTATTAACTCATTAATATCAGGCATAATATCATTATGCAATGTCACAGGAATTATATTGAGGTGGAAAAACTTCATTTATGTGCTAGAAATTAACATGGCTCTGCCATGGGCATAACCACTGACCAGTTGTCAGAACATCGCAAATTGATACATCATGTATCTGCAAGGGGTCTATAGTTGTGCAAATATGGTATACACATAGTCAAAAGAAGTTTTTTTGTAATGTAGAGTCCATGAGCTGCACATGCCTGGAATGTAAAGTTTAATTGTAGGATAAATTGCAGAATAACACCACTTTTTGACAGTCACATTTAGCAACTTGAGGAAGCACGGAAGCAGTAATGTTGTGACTTAGGGAGTCAGAAAAGAGAGTTATAGTCTGCATCTGTGAGGGTGTTTTAAGAATAGTTTATTAGTGGGGTTGACAGAAACAGTAGAGAAAATGGGACATTTAACCCTCCCAGGGGACCTGGCATACATGATTCTATGTTATTTTGTTATATATATCCTCACCAATCTGAAAACAACTTTCCTTCTTTTCTTCAAAAACCAACCTACCTTTATAGATCTGTTCTTACTGTTTGTGGATTTCGTATTCAACATTTTACATTTACAGATATATCCTCATCATTCTGAAAACAACCTTCCTTCTTTTCTTCAGAAACTGACCTACCTTTTTTTAATCCTGTATCTGTTCTTGCTGTTAGTGAATTTAGTATACAACATTTTACATTTAGTTGCCTTCAAAGCCACTCTAGTCTTTTTCAGCAGTAATCTTTCTACCTCTCACATGTTTATTTTTTCGTAAACATGAGTGCTAGCCGATTACAAATCGCCCATTCAGAATAAATCTTTCAAATCATGCGATTGCTAAAATGATTGATGGCACCATTAACTTGAGTATAAAAGAATCAATAGATGTGTTCATTGTGAATTGATTGACTTTTTTTGCGCCATCGCTCTGTGTACGTCTGTGGAAACTCAGATTACGTCTGGCACAAAAAACAGGGGGGATGTGGAGAGGGACCACCTGTAATTCTATGACAACCTATTCATTCATTGACTACCCAGGAGGTCTGACACAAAGTATGCAAATAATTACAAATTTTGATCCATCGGATACCCAACCGTCAGTTCTCCCTGAACAACCTGGCTGCGGCGAATAGCCCAAAAGTTACGTTCTGCGCATGTTGGTGTGCAACTTTCTCTGCATTGTAAACCGTAAAATGATATGAAAGCCCCCATTGGTCTTTGTGTCCTAGTGACATCACACTGAGACGAGGTTTGGTGTTTGGTGATTTTCGGATAGCCAGGTCTCCACTGTAGCACATGTGGTAATTGGTCTCTCGCTACCTATCCATTGTTTTATTCTTCTTAGCAATAATGCAGAACATACCTACATTGAGCTCTCAATGGGAACTATAAACTGAGGTTATCGTCCCGTGCATTTCTAATGGACAGGAAATTAAAAAGTGCTCAATGTACACAGGAGTTCAATACACAAAGGTTTTGTTCCCATGGATTTATAATGGGCAGAATATGAAAAAGTGTGCTACATACATGGGCAATGTGCAGAGGTTCTTACATCTTACCCTGCATTTCTAATGGGCAGAATATTAAAAAATGCTTTATTTATACCTTGCACAAATTAAAGGTTATGTTCTTCAATGAATTTCTAGTAGTGGCTGCAGATTTAAAGTGCTCTATGTACACTGGTGCTTGAAATACAGAGATATTCAGTCTGGTAGATCCCGCCAAAATCTTGAAAACCATCGTTAATTCAGGGAAATATTTGAAGCAGGAATGTGTGTGTGCTTCATTTTAGCGTTCTATCACCATATCTTTTGCAGTAACTATACGCTATAATATTTTTGATATAATATTCTAATTCTCTGTGTAATTGCAGTAACTATATACTATTTTTGATATATTCTAATTCTCTATGTAATTGCAGTAACTATATACTATTTTTGATATATTCTCTATGTAATTGTAGTAACTATGTACTATTTTTAATAAATTCTTTATGAAGTCAGCCCCCTTGACTATGGTGAGAATGAATGTGTTAATAGTGTACACCTGGAGAGACAGGTGATTCATCTTGTCCTGGCCAACTTAACCCATTCATGCCCAGAGCAGCCATGTGGACTCACAAACAAGGAAACATCTCAAAAATAAAAGTGCAATTCAAATAATATTTAAAGGAATTTTGTATTCAGAGGAGGATTCAGTATTTTCATTTCGATACTTTATTATGATCAGCCTGGTTTTAATGGTTTTTGCCTGTGTCTCCTCACCTGGATGTTGAAGGTGTAAATTGGCTATAATGCGTGCAGCACATGACCTACCTATTTTACTACCTAGCTATACTATGCCTGCCTCCATCTAGGACACTCAAATGTCAACCAATATTCACTAACATGTTACACTTCCCTGGTTAGGATAAATGCGTTGTTGCGTGTGGGAGAACTAGGTAATATATATAGCTAGATGCATTCCATGTGATTCAAGATGATGATGATGATGATGATATTGAGATTCATGTTGATGGTGAGAAGGATGTTCTTTCTGTTGCTGGTTATCAGATTATGATAATCATGATCATGATGATCATCACAATGATCATCGTCATCCTTAGAATGATGATAATATGTATGAGGATATTATTTATGATAATATTGTTGTTCAAAATGACCATCATCCTGAAAGTGTAATGAATATTGTAGACTACAAATACAATACGCCACTTGTGACAACAATAGCGCAATAAAAATAGCATCAGCAACGTCATTCATGGCAATATTGTGATATTAATTGATGTTGAACAATAGAAGGAGTGGTATGTGTATTATGATGATATCATTAAGTTTACAATACACCTGACTAGGTGCAGTAACTATCTTCTATAGAGCTGTGGAATCAGCCGGTCTGCATAAATACCTGATCCCAAATAAGCCTAACTTTATACTTATCGGGTAATCTTCAAAAGCTAAAAGTTGTACGGCTCAAAACTAAATTGAGGGTGTATTAGTGAGGTCTTTATCTTGCTTGTCCTGCTCAATTTTTCTGCCTTCCTAAATGTGTGACCCTTAATTTTACTTGCATTTGGTTTCTTTCAAGTTTGAAATGCCTTATATCAGGATGTGACTATTTAATTTTACCTGTCCCACAGTGATTTTTACCTTCGGAGGTCAGCTGAGCAGGCCTCAGTAGCAAAGCCTGCCCAGTTGGTATTGGCCTAGTGCACTTTCTCTCTGGTGAATGAGGTAAATGTCACTTCATGGTTATTGGTACCTTGAGTTAGCTTTACAGGTCCAAAGGTGCTTTATGGCCACTGTATCTCTTTCCTGGAAGGGGTCATGAGATAAAACCAACATTAAGTTGCTTTCCATAAACATGATACAGGGCTCGATATTACTGATAGCCCCATAGTGGTGACTATCTAATCATGGAAAAACGGCATTCCGGCAAGCTGAACAAGCCCTCAACTTGGTGGACTTGACTATCTATCATTAGAATGGAAATTGAGGGGTACATTCATTGAATTCACAACGGAATTGTGCCTATACTAGGGCTCAACGCTAACAGGGATTCTATGGCCCCACCGGCTAGTAAAAATTTCCCCAAATGGCTTAGGGCCAGAAAAAGTCCTGGTGCTCAGAATGTTAGTGTTGTGATCATGCAGTTATCACATGGTATTTTGAGTAAGCTCTTTTCGTTTCGAGCCCTGGTTCACAGGATGTCTGAGTATCAATACTAGTTATCACATGGCAGTCAGCCACCTTGACTGAGCGACACTTTTGTTTCAAGCCCTAGTGTGCAAGCAGTGTCAGTATCATGATTATGATCAGGTGGCATTTCAGTGAGCATTTTATTTTGAGCCCTGTATGGCAGACTAGGTCTGGATTGTCATGAGATGTTGTGTGACAGGCAGGTGCAGTAAGGAGGGTAGGCACACTTGACACATATATAAGATAAGGTATCACAGGCTTTAGTTTCACTCTAATGCTCACTCATGGTCAGACACATATGATACTAATGTATGAATAGAGCTCATACACTTCACTGCAGGTTCCGTAAGGTCATTGAAACAGGTCTTTTTAAAATGTGGAATTATTTGCTCTAAAGTAGATATACTGCAGGAGCAGTAATACTTTTAGTGACATAAAATGGACTATTTTGCAAGGGGCTGCAGTACAATCATACATCTCTGCCCAGAGTCCCGCCCCCCCCCCCCCCCCTCCGCCAGGTTTGGTATTAATTTAGAGGTACCTATATTTAAAGCTATTTAGTTGAGTTGCAGATTTAGATGAGAATGGTGCACACACTATATATGATAGATAGGTTGTCATCTATGTTGTAATAACTACGGTGATGCAGGAAGCATTCATGACTAACTAAAATAGCATGTCACTTTATGATTAATAGGTCTGATCCTTAATTAATTGTAACATAGATTGAGTAAGGTATGAATTGAATTGACCTCAGCTCATCTATTTCACTTACACATTTTTCCTTTGTCTGTGGTGAAATGATTTTGACTTGATCTATGTGTGCTCTTCAACGGTAATCTGTCATTTAGCTATTGGTGTAAGTTTGCAGAGGTCACATGTGTGCATTAAAGTCTGTACTAGGACTTTGATCGATAGCATACTCAGTTCAGAGTTGATGAAAATATTCAAGTATCTTTTTTTCTAAATCTTGCAAATGAAATCCTAAGTTGTCTAGTAGAGCTTCAAATGGAAGAAGCTGACTTTCACAAAAGCATGATATATTTCTTTCATATATATTGTCTGTCTGTCTCTGTCTCTCTTGGTCTCTGTCTCTGTCTCTGTCTGTCTGTCTGTCTGTCTGTCTGTCTGTCTGTCTGTCTCCTCTCTCTCTCTCTCTCTCTCTCTCTCTCTCTCTCTCTCTCTCTCTCTCTCTCTCTCTCTCTCTCTCTCTCTCTCTCTCTCCTCTCTCTCTCCCTCCCTCTCTCTCTCTCTCTCTCTCCTCTCTCTCTCTCTCTCTCGCTCTCTCTCTCTCTCTCTCTCTCTCTCTCTCTCTCTCTCTCTCACCTCTCTCTCTCTCTCCCTCCTCTCTCTCTCTCTCTCTCCTCCCTCTCTCTTCTCCTCTCTCTCTCTCTCTCTCTCTCTCTCTCTCTATTTATGAAATATCCATGCAGTGTTATGAAATGTTCTTTATTTTAACCCCCACCGATTCTATCAATTCTTTATTTCAACCCCATGTAATTGACTGAGGGTCCTGCCAGGCACTAGACCCTGTGCCAGCAGCAGTGATGTAAATATTAAACAGCCCTGCCTGATGTAATAGCAGTATGGAAAATTGATGACAACATCAAATGATATTGGCAAAGAAAGGAAAATATTGCAGTGCTGCCATGACTAAATTGATTATCAGGACCGGTAGACATTCAGGGCACAGATTCTGACTAGTGACTCATCTCAATCTCTCCCTGGATTTGGCAAGGCAAAAAAGTGGATGCATTGAAAAGTGGCTTTTGATTACACTACATCTGCCTATCTTAGCAGAATGAGGATCTAATCATAATAACATGTATATATGTATGTAATACATTTAACATATAACCTGAATGGATGAATTATATTTATGAAAATAACATAGCTCTGAATAAAAATTGCTATTGAATAACATATGTTGCAATTAATATTTTGTAATTTAATCAAATTGCCAAATTGTACTATTACTATTTTTGTACAAAAGATATAGGTGGACTAAATATATGCAAAGAGAATGGCTTATTCAAATATTTTATAGCACAAGATATACTGCATAGTATATATAGGTCATGGTGTCTTATAAATCAACAATTGAATACTATCATTGTTTAAAGTTTGTATGTTTGTGTTTGTTTGTTTTTTAACTCCACACAAACTTGGTGCAAGCTGCATGCAAGAGATTTAAAAAGAATCCAGCTTTTCCAAATATTGGCATTCATAAGAAATTGTATCCAAAATTTTAAAAGTACTAAACAATATTTTCTCATAACAATAAGCCATGGGTAACATGCATAACATGAATGTTTTGTCATACCATTGTCATGCAAACTTTTAACTGGATGGTTGACCAAAAGTGACCAAAATGCTTTGTATACATCTAGATTTGCGATTATCAAGGGTTTGGGTTTACAAATGGTGTTGAGACACGTACCCTGCTTGTGTGAAGGCTCTGATATACATTAATTACTGGTGGGTGTGATTGCATGGAGTTTACTGTATTTTTGGTCATTACCACAAACTCCTGCATGCACTTAATAACAATAAAGGTGAGTGGATGTCATTCTATCACTTCTCATCTGCGCACTGCAGGCTGACATGAAAGATAGAAAAATTTAATATGGACAAGGCAATTTCCTGATAACCATATTGATTGTCTTCAAGCATGAAGGTTGGGTAGTTAGGGGCAGTGCATCAGGCACGTGAACATAGGTAGGCTAACCTTGTAGCAGGATCTGTACAACCAGACCTAAAAAAAAAATGTTGGTTTCCTGTAAACCTACCCTAACAAGTTTTTACTTTAAAAAATCCCTACCCTAATTTTTTTTCCCTGCCAACTCCCAACCAACATAAAACATGCATGAAACATGCCTTTTTGGTAAAAAAAATAATAATCACCTACGTGCCCACCTACCTACCTACCCTATTTTTTTCTGGACCATTACAGGAAACAAACTATTTCTATTTTTAGGCCTTGTATGGAGGCTGGGAGGCAAGATAATAGAGCTAAGAATCACAAAAGATGCATTATTTTCTGTTGGTTGAATTTCCTCTCACGCTTTACCCATTAATGCTCACAGCAGAAATCTTTTAGGTTTTAGCACAATTGGCAAAATATTTCAAGGAGAATGTTGATAAAAACACTACCAACAACTCTCCTTCAAATATTTGGCAAAATAATTCCTAATTCAAAAGTTATTGTCAAAAGTATCATCGATCCTGACAACAATTTCTGGATGAAGCCTTTAGCATTAATGGGTTAAATCAGATGGAAGTCTTTTTATCATCCTGAAAATATTTAGTCTCTGAATGTCATGGGGTTTATTGAGTTCGATTTTGGAGATCAATTTTGAGGGAAAGAAAATGTACTTCTTCATGTGTGTAGAAGTTACAGAGTAAGATACTAATGGACAATCTGCAGTACATCAATCTCTTAATGACTGTGAAGGAGGGGTGGTACTGTCACTTATTTAATGGGCCTTTTATTAATTCTAAGCCCATTTTCATGCCAGTCCCCTGCTGGTGTGTGAGTCCCATGTGTTCACTTAAGGGCCAGGATTATGCAATGTTTTGAGTACAATTAACTGGTGATCATGGGATCATGAAGTAATTGTTGTCCCTGAGAACCAAAGCTTAAGATGCCAGCCACATTGCAATCAAAGCACCCATAATTGGGTAATTCAGACCTGTCATTTCCTGCCACCAATTCGACAATGTACTGTTAATGAAGTTTTACCTACAAAAAGAGCACCCCATCCTTTCTTACATTGGTGCTAGTGAAACGGAAAGCACAGACCTGGGAGTGTCACCTGAGTTGAGCTCCACTGGCCTTGGGCCTGTAAACTTGATAATGTTCTTTTAATGAAGTATTATCTAGAAGGAAACCACTACTCTCTTTTCTATTGGTGTCAGCAAGAAGGGTGGGACAGGGCCAGTGAGTGTGAAATCATTGGCCTTGGGCATGTGAACTTGATAATTGGCATTTGATTAAGGATTATTTGCAAAAGAATACATCATTTATTCCATCGGTATCAGTGTGGTAATCATTGCATTTGTTTTGATGTCAAGTAGTTGTTTTTTTTACTATGATCAACACAAGGCTTTCAGATACTTTCCAAAATAATGCTGTTTGTCAAAAAATATATTATCAAATTAGTAAGGATGTTTTGGGTTGCTACAAGGAGAGGTGGTTAACTGATACTCTCAAATCCTGCATCAAACCACTGTTGGATCATTGTTGGATGGAGATAGGAAGGCTGGCTGGAAATGTTATGCTTGACCGCTGCAATTTCGGTCATCAAACTTTATGCTCAATTAACTCTTTTGAAGCATATTCCCCCACATAGAAGAGATCGATATATTATTCCTGACGCTGTCACTTTCACCTGTCGTCTATGCTGGTATCAATTGTGTATGTATACGCTTTAGTTGTCTGATGTAAGTTAGTGATGGGGTGTGATTATTGTTTACTCAAGCACAAGTTTGTCTGTTTAACACAAGTACAGTTGTATTTGCCTTAAATGACCACAGCAGGTGCAGACACAAAGCCGTTGTAGGGCTTAAGAATCTCCTTATAACTCATTCATGTGTGAGATGTCTCTCTTGAAAACTGTCATGCGGAGAACTATCATACTTGCGAAAATAATTTAAGAATTTGACATTAACTCACAAAATATATGAAGGAAGTTGTAAAAAACCCACCCTATCTTCTGGGAAAAATATGTTCATCTTTGTTAGGACCTATGTAGGTTCCAGACACCATCATATGTATTGGTTCATATGTCCTATCTAATACCCCCTATTCCATGATCCAGGATCATGGGACATTTCCCTAGACCCTAGTATATCTCTATCTGGACAGCCTTGTTGAAATTCTGCATCCTTTCCTAGGCAATGAAGTCTCTGTTTATGATTGAGTGCACCTGGATATCACAAAGGTCACACCTGATCGAAATGTGATGAATATTCAGAGGAGTTACAGTACCTTGAGTTCTTACACTCAACCTATCATTTGAAAGTGAAAAGAAAACCTTTCAATATGTATGTCTGAAATAATTATAATACCTTCATATATTTTTCTAAAATTAATCTTTGATCTCTGATATACTACACTAACACTCCCCTAGGTACAACGTCAGGTAAATGGCCCCTTCTTTGATAGAACACACCTGGGTATAGTGATAAAGGCTCTAAAATGTGTAAATCCACCGTGACAGCTGCCAAATCCACTAGCAGCCTGTGCACCAGGGTGTCACATGGCCCTGCCCTGTTATCCATCTTACACCCTGTAAATCACATTAGTCAGTCTCACAGGTAGGGCTTAGAGGGGGACCACTGGTATTACAGGCTTCAAAAGGATTGACTCAATATGGCACCTGTAATGCTATTATTACCAATTGCCCCAATAGGATAAAAGGACAGCTGCTGGTTTTAAGCTATAATAAGGCTGGGTGAAAAATATGCTAGAATATCGCCTTATGGGTAACAATATAATGTACAATGGCAATCAAAGGTTTAGTTTTTACAAGAAAATGAATAAACACAAACACATACTTATAGAATAAGACAATTGTAGGATATGTCTGGTATACAAATTCCAATCACAGTGAAGATACTTTGGTATGAATATGAGAAATTGAAACTTATAATAATTTTGTGATTATTTTAAAGTCTCATCAAGAACATTTAAGGCACTTATAATTGGCAACCTCTCCTATTTTGTGATATATTTCCATTAAAGATTCTGAATTCACGAAATAAATTACAAACTTCTCAACTCTTACTTTCTTTAGTATTTGCATTTATTTCATTCTACTTGTGCGGTACCTGAAGTATATGTGGACATGACTGGCCTATTTCTTATGATACTTTACGTCATATTTTTTCATCTGACGGTGAACTTACTGGAGTAGGTTACCTTGGGCAATAGTTCAAGCAGCTGCAATTTGCTATAGATGTTGATATTACTAGGGTACCCCATTGTCATTGCCCCAAATCTGTCAGTCTTAAACATCTTGAGCAGCCTTTTGTTTGACCATGGGGAACCACTCAATCCTTCTCCATAATTGATAGTGTGAATTTGTGATTAAATCCAAATTTGTCTTAGAAGTATCACATGTCCAGATGAAACACTTATACCTCTATATTTGATACTGGGAATTCATGATTAATTCCAAGTTCATTTTCAAACATATCAAAGGTCCAGATAAAACACTCATACCTCTATTTTATCCTACTGTGAATTCATGATTTAATTCCATATTCAATTTTGAACGTAAATAAAGATATACTGTGAATTCATGATAAGTTCTAAATTCATCTTTGAAAGTATCGATCACTGTCCCAGATGACATTTAAGTTCCAGTGGCATGAATGCCCACTTTTTCTCCAGGCATGATTCGGTTAAATTTTTACATTATGTAGAGGGTGTCCAATGCCCAATGAATCTTTGATGAGGGTGCAGGGAGCTAGGTGATAGATGGGGTATTTGTTGATGAGCAGTTTGTGGAGATTAATGCGGTGTTTGGATGCGGAGAAGTGGGCAGTGGCAGAGTGAATGCGCTGGTATTGATTGGGGTATTGGATGTGGGAGCTGTGTTTGGAGGTGTTTTGTCCACCTGCCAGCCCACTGAGTGCTCTATAAGCCTCAGGGAGGATTAATCTCCAAGCACTGGCTCTCTCTCTAACTGCACTCTGTGAATGCTGAGACTATGTGCTAAAGCCTATTCAGTACTTGCTTCTTTTATGCAAAGCAGGGTCTAGTAGGCCTAAAGGAAAAGTTGTTTGTTTCCTGTAACCCTACCTGAACAAGTGTTTACTCAAAGAAATCCCTACCCTAAAGTATATTCTGCCCTCCCAACTCCCAATCAACATAAAACATGCATAAAACACATTCTAGGCCTTAGTTTATGATAATGTTCCAACCCATCCTAGAAAAATAGTGCAAACTGTATATATTATTCTTTGCAATAATTTTTCAAGAGTTGTTGATTTTGTGAATGGCAATTGGCCTGAAAAAACTTGCTTAATGCTCTGAAAGCTTTTGTTTTAGCCACATCCTTCGGAAGAAGGTATGGCCATCTGGGAATAAATGCCATGAGATTTCTGTTAACAAATCCCTGTTTACAAGCCTGGCATGTTCATTCAATTCCAGTGCTCCATGCTAAAAGGTCAAACCTGATCCTCTGAAGTCCTCTCTCATGGCCCAAGGGACATGTCTCCAAGAGTGCTAAGGAAGGCTACACGCTTAAACCAATCACTTCCGCACATCCCTGGTGGTCTGGCCAGTAATGAAGTAATACCAATACAAGGGCACAATACAAGTGAAAAAAAACATTCAAAAAGGACTTGTTTAGAAGGTATCTCTGAAATATCATCAATTTAATCTACTCTTAAAGTAAAATGTGGGTAGGACAACATACACATTGAAGAGCACAGTCAGGTTATATATGTATGGTACATTCCTGTTAATGCATGTATATATGCATATATATGTAGAATATATGCCTCTTCACAATCTCCTAGATATGGAAAAGGCTACTAGCTTTCATTTCTGCCAATATTAACATTCCTTACAATCATACACAACTAAGAAAAAACCCATAGCTAACTAAATATGAGCCATTTTATTTTTAGGGAAGAAAGTTTTAAGAAGAAAGTTCAACCTAGGAGTGTGGTATATTTCAAAAGAATTATATCAATGGAACAGTTGGACACCCAATCCCATGTAGTTGAGTTTTAAGTTTTACCTGTCAGTTTACAGTTAGAGTAGCAGCTAAGTGGGCAGTTAATAATGACGGTAGTATAGGTGGCCCCAACCCACCTTCTCAGACACAACCCCTAGCTATAGGGTGCCTATTTCATACAACAGGCCCTCAAATCCTATCATTTGCATCAGTGCTGCTGTATCAAACACACACCTAATTTTCTCAATAGCCAGAGGGACAAATATTTTTTACTGTATCACACAATGGCTAAGGGCTTCGATTTTACAATAGTGAATGGTTTGATTTTTATGCATAGGGACTCTTTTTGAATGTATCCGTAAAAAGATATTGTTTGTAAAATATTTGTATATTTGTTTGGCCTTGCTGGTTGTTGGGTAGGTGTGACATGTCTTGCTATATCCTAGAAGCACATAACTATTCAAGAGAAGCCTTAACTACCTTCTGGTATACCTCTAAAGGATGTAGGCATTCACATTGTACCTACCTATAAATCCCTAATCATCCAGAATAGTGCAGTTAAGAGAAGCGGTTCTTAAGGGCGAAAAGACCCCCTGATTCGCAGTGGATAAAACAGGTACCATTATGGCAGCAAAGACATGACTATAAGCTGGCTATGAATTCATGATGAACCCCATTGCCAATGTACTGCAGACAAGTGCCATTCTGAATATGGTTGTCATGGCAACGCGTTTGCAAATGGCATTATTGCATGCAGAGGAGAATAAACAGTTGATGTGGACGGGGGAGGTATTTCTTATTTTCTGGCTGAACCCGGGACCCGTGCAATCAATCATGCATCGTGCGCGCGCCCCTGGGCACCAATCAGGCTTAAGCTCTCCACAGGTATAAATAAACACTGCACGACCGACCGCCAAAAAAAAATCAGAAAAGGAGAATTCCATATTGATCACCAAAACTGTGAAAAATGAGAATAAAGATATTAACAATGAAAAAATCCCTCAGTGAATGATGGTTTTGGTGGTGGTGGTGATGATGATGCTAGCTCTGTTCAAGAATGTCTTATAGGCAAAATAACCTAACAACTGGTACTATATATAATATATATACCTTGATTACCAGATCTCAATCAGGCTAGCTCATCACAGGTTAAAACACTGCCCGACCACCGACTGCCAAAAATAAGCCACACTATAAAGCTGTTAAAGCATCCTCCTTTTTCAACTTAATAAGTCCAAAAAAGGAGAATTCCATATCACCAAAATGTGAAAAATAATAGAGAATAAAAATCATAATGAATTTAAAAAAATGGCCTCAGTGCTTTGAAAACTAATTGACTATTTCCTTTCTTTTCACTAACTTTAGAATAAGCCAACTCCATAATGTGTAAATACTTATAGATAATAACACTGATAGTAATTGTTATATTTATATAAATGTGAAAAGTGAAATAATGATGATGATAATGATGATGATGATGATGATGATGATGATGATGATGATGAATTTTGATGATGATAATGATAATATAATGATAATAATAATAATGATAAAAGTAATAATAATAATAATGATTATAATGAATGATGGTTGTGGTGGTGGCAATGATTATGATATTAGCTCTGATTCAAGAGTATCTTTTATGCAAAATAGCCTAAATTGGTTATTATAAAATACCTTAATTACCAAATTTCAATTCAAACTTTGGTGAACCCCATTGAACCCCCCTTGTACTCAAAACTGTTAATTTTCTGTGCTCCAGTACTCTTTATACATGCATGGGCACCGCCTGTCTCTCTTGTATATCTTAGCGTAGTGAGGTATACCTAACGGTAAGAGGTTAATATATTCCCTCTATCGGCACTGGGTGAGTCAGGAAAAACAAACCTGATTGGATATCAGCCAGACACTGATACAGGTCTGCCCTGCAGCAACAGGAAAAACTAATTTCTCGTAGCTTCTTATAGGATCTGTTTTGTGTTATTTTGATTTTAGGATGTCAATTGGGAAATAAACTATGGCTCCATGGTACATAATAGCACAAGGCAGCTGGAAAAGTCATCCTCTGGTGTACAGAGCAAGGTTGTGAATAAGTGAATGTTTACATACTTAAAGGATGGTGATTGCGACATCATCTGCATGTATCTCTCAATGGGATATCATTCTAAACCAGTAGAGAAAAGAAATCTCCAACATTAAGTCTTAGCCAGCAGGGCATCTGGGCTTCTTTAGTCTCAAGCAGCTGCATAGGATTGAATTTTTTCATTATGATATAATTCCCATAATTCCCAAGGATATTATCCCTTCATTTCAATAAATGTTTATGGTTTATGGTTGAAATCTGAGTATAATGTGGTCCTACTTGAAAAATTGGACACCCAAAATTTTATTTACAATTTAATACCAATTTTGGGCACCCAGTTTCTAAATCCTGGCTTTAAAGACCCTGATCTCCAAGTCTATTTCAAATAATAGTGAAAATTGACCAGCCATGAGTGTGCTCTTAGATCATGAACTCTGCTACTAGAAACTGAGAAAATGAGTTACTACACAAGTCTTTGACTATGTCTAAAATGTTGGGTGCTTGTGGTCAAGTCATGGAATATAAGAATTTACCTTTAGCTCTTTCATTTTTGTTATTTCTGTAGCTTGTAAATTGTCTAAGTTTCAGTAAGAAATACATATTGTTTAGTTTTAAGTTTACAATAGGATATACTGCTATATTGCTTTGAAAAGGTTCATTCATATTGCAATAGAATAGGAATCTGGAACCAGGTAGAACTTTATTTTCAATCGGATGTTTAGATTGCAGTGGCACCATATACAGCCCTTCACAATGTTGCACATTTATTTAGTGAGGCAGCCAACCCTGTACTACTGCTGACTAAGACTACTACCCAGAGTATAACCAAGGTAAGACAGTGCAGTTGAAGAGAGCAGACATGGTGATATTTACAGTTCTTCTAGCTGGCACCGTGATGCATCAGGCATGCAATGCATAATTCAGCAGGAAGAACTTGGCCTCATGAAAGCATTAATCTTGATGTAGGCAATGTATAAAGATGGCCTACCAAGACTCTTATGATGATGGGGTCTCTCATTCATACCTATGTCTTCAATAATATCTGTATATTGCTACATGCTATTTGAACATCATAGTGGTGGGTGAAGCTTTTGAGAGCTAGAAGAGGGTTTGTTCATAAGGATGGGAGGGGGATGATTCTAGAAAGTTATGATAGTTATGAAGGGAGACATAAGAGGGAAAGGTGTGGAAATGTAGGTGCCAATTCAATTTAGGGGAGGGGGTTTATTTTCAAAAAGATAATTCTCATTTTCAGACAATTTAAAAGGAAATGAAAATTTTACATATAAGTGATGTGAATTTTACATGTATAGGAGTATTCTTTTGAGCATTAATCTTGATGTAGGCAATGTATAAAGATGGCCTACCAAGACTCTCATGATGATGGGGTCTCTCATTCATACCTATGTCTTCAATAATATCTGTATATTGCTACATGCTATTTGAACATCATAGTGGTGGGTGAAGCTTTTGAGAGCTAGAAGAGGGTTTGTTCATAAGGATGGGAGGGGGATGATTCTAGAAAGTTATGATAGTTATGAAGGGAGACATAAGAGGGAAAGGTGTGGAAATGTAGGTGCCAATTCAATTTAGGGGAGGGGGTTTATTTTCAAAAAGATAATTCTCATTTTCAGACAATTTAAAAGGAAATGAAAATTTTACATATAAGTGATGTGAATTTTACATGTATAGGAGTATTCTTTTGAGCAACTCATGGGAAGAGCCGACCTTCTCAGCAGACTTTCTCATGTTTTTACTATCATAATATACATTTATAAGTGTTTCCATTTATATGCTAAGTTTAAGAATTCCTAGAGCTCATATTTTATGTTAATATGTTTTTGAAAACACTACCTACTTTTCTACCTCTGAAAGAAAATGACTAGTTTTCCACAATGTGGCTATAGGACACAAGAATGTTTTTCTCTTTTAGACAAAAAACATCAAATGCTACCTACACATGTCAAAAAGAATTTGCAATTTGCATGAGACGTACGCAGGTGTTAACGTATCACACACATTCCTCATGTTTCCACCATGTTAGAAAATGAAGCTCAATTTGTAAAGAGCCCGCTTCTCATTGAAAGAATGTAGCGGAGTGTGTTCAGTGTTGAACTTGATGCTCTCCAGTTTTGCTTTTCTCTCGAGATCTTCCTATGATGAATTTTTTCACCCTTTTCTTTGCTATTATTAAAGATGTGTTTATTCATGCATGTTCTGCACAAAGAGGTCTTGGTAGGTCTTTTTCACTCTGAATGGGGTCCATTAAGCCACTTGAAGTTTATTCATAACAAAGAGATGCAGGCTCGATACATTGTATTCTATTGTTTTCTTTTTCAACTCTCCCAGATGGAGCTTGCTATTTTGTTTGTGTTTGTACTCTTTTCAAGAACCGTGTGCATTATGCTTAACAACAGCAACATTATTCCAAAGCCTTCGGTTGTAATAATAGTATTTGTACAATAAGCAGTTGGTTTATTCAAAGGGCTCTAAACCAACAGTAGGTGCCAGTATCAGTATATAACAAAAACACTTTTCTCTATGCTAGAGATAGGGCAAACCTCATTGTGGACATGTGTTAGTAAACACAAGGCTGTTTTAGGTAGACTAAGATCTATGCAATATTTCGAATGAATTTTAAAATGACAAAAATATGTTATATGCTTACAGACTGCAACCCAAGCCATTATTTTTTAGTAGATATATATTAAGTAAATGTTTTACTGATAATATTGTATATAGATGATAGGATTCATATCACATGGATTCATTTATTTATTATTATTATTATTATTATTATTATTATTATTATTATTATTATTATTATTATTATTATTATTATTATTGTTATTATTATTATTATCATTATTGTTATTATTATCATTATTATTATTGTTGTTGTTGTTGTCATCATCATAGTCATCTTCGTCATCATCATCATCATCATCATTATTATTGCTATTATTATTATTACTTTTATTATAATCTCATGTGCATTGATGAGTTTAGCCTGTGGAGGGGGGGGGGGCAATTTCTATTGACTGGCCTTCAGGATGGCTCCATGGTGAGGGGTCTGTATGGCTTTATGACATCAAGCTGCCATCCGACTAACTCAACCGTCTTCCGTCTCAGATGTAGGCGACTTCTGTATGATCAACTTCCATGGATAACCAATCAATACTTTGTAGAAGTAAGAAGGATGTTGATATCATCCTGTAAACGGTTTAGGGTTATATTATCTATAATGGCTGGCACGGATCACATAGAGGGCTCTGTGGTAATCAACATGAAATGAATGCGCCTCATACAAATACGCCTAAAAGCCCGCATATCGTCTCAGAAGTAATCACATTAATATCAAGATATGTTATCCCATATTTCCTCTGAGAGCTGTAACTCGGCTAGGATGGCATACTAACTCATTTCTCACAGCTGACCAAACATTTTTCACAAAAACTCATTTACACTCAAAGAAATTAAAAAAAAAACATTTGAAGAGATGTTTTCAATTGTTACATTATACAAAACTATTACTCTTGAAAGTATTTTTGACGATTTTATTTTTTCACCACAATATTTGCATATACGTCATTATCGCTTACCCTGAGGATGAATGGGTTAACTGTTTCCGCTTGTTTTCGTGAATTATCAAAGGAGTGATTCCGAGGCAGGCTTTTAGCAAATCTCTTGCATGGAGTCCCTAGTGTCTCCGCTGTTTTCCTCAGATATTGACTGCTATGTAGTGGAGGCTGAAAATGGAATGGCCACTTAGAAGCATCATGCAGTCTGGGTGACTTCTAAAAACTTGTCAGCCATTTTGCCTTGGTCCCTCAATCAAGAATTTGAGTGTATGGTTTTTCGTTGCCAGGAGATGTCCTGTTCATTTTCAGCCAAAATCAGAAAAAAATTCTGTCCAGCAAATGTGGCTGTATACTAATGGCTGTTCAAACTCTTTAAAAATATTATTTATAAACTCAAAATAAAATGCTGATATATATATTTTCCTTTTAGATAAGAAAACTGTTAAAAAGAGAACTATCTGTAAGATACTTATCATAAATTTTACGAAGAGGTAATTGTGTTCTTGTATTATTCAAATCACCTTCTTTATGTGTAACTCGTAATTAGTTCCAGAATGTATTTGATATGAGGTGTCTATGGTGATTCTAGGGATATCTAATCTCAATCTTCCCATCATGGTTTAACTATATTGTTGACATGTACCATTTATTATTCACTTATTTAAATGGTGAAGATATCTATTTACTGGATCTCATATCTCCATTTTAATGAACTAGAGTCATGCCAAGTAGGTATCTTCTGAACTCCAAGATGGTCACCCTTATCTTAACAGTCAAGGGTAATTTTTACATGCAGCCCACCCACTTATCAATAGACAATATTCTGATATATAAACATAGTTTAGAATTTTCTATTATGGACAGTTAAGTAGCTGTGAAGTTCTTACAGAGTGGTGGTGAATAAATGAATGCAAGCAAGCTGATACCCCAGAAAGGTGTTATCGCAGAGAAAGGGGAAACTTATTCATTGTTAAAAGTCTCTCCTCATAAAAGGTCAGTAATATATATAGCAGTGAATAAATAATGATAAGGAGGGCTTGATATGCCAGCATATAAGAGCACAGCTTTTGTGACATATAGTTCTCTAACAGCTGAAGGCATATTATTTGTTCAGCTATTAAATGGAATCTAAGGATCATAGAATGGTACCATTCCTGAATAACCTTTGATATTTGATATAGGAAAAGAAAATACCCCACGGGTAGAAATGATTACATGGTAAATGCTAAATAGAGAGATGGTACCCTGCTATCATTATTGATGTCATTTTTATACCTGTAAAAGTATAAGTTTATGGACGATTAGTTTCTCATCACTATGATAGGTAACTAGAAAAAGCATTTCTAGTCTTGTATTACACATATTCATTTCCACTGAATATATTACAGAAATACATGCTGTTGTCAAACTATAATTATTTTATAGAATGTTTATGGAAAGCTTGAAGTTAAAGTGCTCATTTTTCACCTGCTGATATTTTTTTCATGTCATTACAGTTAGGTTTGACATTGCCAAATATTTCTTCACTGTCAATGGTACTATTCCATCTACTAAGGAGTACGTTTGAAAAGTTTGTCTTTTTCCGGAAGAATCAGAAAAATTATGAAAAATTATTACATGCATGTAAAGTGCTTGAAATTATGAATGCATGTGAATTATAAGGCTGATTTATATGTGGCATCAGAAGGTAGAAAATTTGCCCCTTGCTGTAGCATACTTTATGGCATTACTGTAGGGTTCTGTATAGGTTTCCCAGACTGTCCCTATGCAGCTGTGTGCACCTGACATAACGAGAGTGATTTAGGAGGTAACAGCTAGGGCCACCTGCTTCTGAAATACAGCAGTCTTAGCTAGCTGTCAACCCTCTCATGTGGGAAATATGCATTTTGTTAGGGTTTTGAAGTTAATGCAATTATCAATCAACTCATTGGCTGGAGCATAGCTTTATTATTTTTTTTTTAGTGTACAAATATATATATATATATATATATATATATATATATATATATATATATATATATATATATATATATATATATATATATATATATATATATCATAGTTTGGTGAATGGTTGCTCAAAATTCCTTTGGTTCGTCTCTCTGTTTCATTTCATTGCTAAAGGGTTTGAGCATATCACCTTACTTGTGCATATTTCTGTAAAGCTGTAAAGCATTGAGCTTTAGTTATAGCATCATGGCTTAAGGGAGCCTGAGGAAAGAGGGAAAGAGGAGCCAATCTTAGACATTCTTACTGGGGATCCAGTGACCTAATGGATTGAGTTGGGTGCAGCATGTGTGCAAGGATTCCTGGCAAGGTTGGCGGTTAGGAGGAGATAATTTTGGGATTCAGTTTCACCCTACATGTTCAGATGAGTGGCAATAAAAGCAGTCTGTGCTGGGAGTTTAGTATTTCCTGTCTCAGCCTGTGCATGAGTCAGCCATTGGCTACTTGGGTGTATCTCTCTGTCTGGCCAGCATTAGAATGATGTATCTGTGACCGTGTGTCATTGCTATTTGTTAAGGGATCAATTGGGTATGGGACACACACAGGACCATTTTTTTCCTGCTTGCTTGTAGACTTACAAGATTTGTGAAGGCCTCCTGTGTTGTTAACCCATTCATGCCATAGCACAACAAATCATTCTGACAATATTTCTGATACACTTGTTATATTAGCAGATCACTTTCGATAAGTATTTCAAAGCAAAATCATTTGTTTGACACACCCTTCTATATTTTGTGAATTGGCATATTTCTAAGGTTTTTTCAAAAGTATAATATGTAAGGATTATACTTGTCAAGGAGAGCTCTGAGTCACAAATAAGTTAATCCTGTCTCACACATGTGTGCCAGTTTTACTGGATGTAGCCGGGGTGATCTTCTATATTTGGCATATGATTTAGTCTGTATGTGCTCTAGTCTGGAGGTGATTAGTAATGTTTTATTTTGATATTTGATCAGAATATTGATGGAAGTAGACACTGTAGTTCTTTATAATGATGCTTCAAGTTAGACCGGTTTCTCTCATGAAACAATACATAATGATTAAAAACTTTAATGATCAATATGATATTGACGATAATGTTGATGTATCATCATCGTCATCATCATATGTATATTTGCCTTTAAGCTTTCAATAACCAAATACTTGTATACATGTGTAATCTCTACAGGCCAACGTAAGGATGAATGGGGTATCATAACATGAGCCTGATGAGCTCAGAGTTTAGGTATAATGAATGTATACTGGGTTTATCATATCATGGCTTCCTTTAATCATCTTCAAGGTTCTCATCAGATCGGTATTGGTGCCCGATAGGCCCTCATTGATGGCCTATAATATCAGGCCCTGGAGACAGATACATGATTACCAGTATTAATTTCCCTCTCACATCACACAAGCTTCCACGGTGCTCAAGGAAAACTCTTTAATAAAGACAATCCGGGCAACTCATTTATTTCACCCTCCCGGCAATAGATGGGATTGGATTGATGAGATTTTCTAAAAACAACTTCTTCATGTTTATGGTATGCAAGCATTTGGCATTCTGTCATGTTTCTGGTTGGAAGCTCAATCTTGTTGATCAGATGCAGATACAGTGGAGGATATCTTTGAGTCTAACACAAACTTGCCATGTAACATGAAGTTAAACAATTATATCGCATCAAACATATTTTTTTCTGATTTTCACTGTATATTATCTCCTGCTTCAGATTTAGTTCAGAAATGACTGCCCTAGCTTCAGTATTGTGCAGACTTATAAAGATAGTGTTTATTTCTGAATATGGGAATTCATTTTTACATAACAAAACTCCTTAAGTGCTCTATTACATCTATAACATAAGAGTCAGGCAAGAAAATAGAATTATATGAACCTATGTGATCCCTCTGTAGTGCATGCACCTGCAACTCTTTTGAAATCCTGTGTCTGCACCTCTATGGCAGAACAGCATTATTTCGTTATGTTGGTTAACGTTCGGCTATGGCGTAGTGCAGGATAAGCGGTTGTGTTAATAGGAGAGTGCATGGCTACGTCGGTGGGTGGGTATAAAGGATAGGAGACAAGAGTGGGTTGGACAGGCCTGGAGGAGTGACAGTGCATATTAGTGCCAGCTTCTCTAAGCCGTGCAGAGCTTCGTCTTTGCTATTAGATTAGCGGGAAGAAAGGGCCGGGTAATTCCTCCAGCTCCAGATGGGTATCTTCCATCATACTCAGCTCTCACAGGCCAAGGAAGGGCATCTCTCACCTAGAATATAGGCTATCATATTTAGACAAAATATTTAGGTGAGGAATTTCAAGGTTCACAACAATAGAATGAGCTTCATTTCTCAGTGATGACTACTTTATACATATAGCTTAGAATCCGGTCTCTCATACATATATTTACGCAGTACGTAGGTGAGAGAGTAATAAGGTTCACAGCATTAGGTTCACAACAAGACAAGAAGCTAAATTCCTCTCTGTGTTTGAATACTCTATACCAAGCCTAGAATCTAGGCTCTCTTACATATTTTGACATAATATGTAGGTGAAGAAATTACAAGGTTCACAACATTTGGTTCACCACAAAATAAGGAGCTTAAGAAAACTCCTCTATGTGTTTTGATACTCTGTTTTTAGGCTGTCATACATATTTGACACTTACTTTAATACTTTAAAGCCTTAAAGCAGTTTTTTTCTAAAATCCTGTGATTTTAATTCCCTGGCAGCATGATGCCTGGTTAGCACTTCTGGGTACTCCCTCAACAACTACAGAATGCTAAGAGGTTGGAACTATAGTCTGTACCCCTGCTTATGTGTATTCCCTGCAGTGGTGGATTAGAAGCCTGAAGTGATGTGGAAGGGATATGGTAGTTATCTTGTTAATCCTTCATGATTGACTGGTCACCCCTCCCCTGACCATCCTCCCTCTGACCGCTGGTGACCAAGGAAGATATGTGTCCGTCCTCAAGGCAGAGTCAATCCAATTAAACATGTCTCCTTGCTGAACCGTGGAATGGTGCCTTAACCCTTCCAATGCTGTGGCTACTTTCGTCCAAAGCACAAGGATGCAAAGATTTATGAAAACCGTTTTTAAAAACCCTACCATGTTGGTATTCATTGGAAAACTCTCACTGAGTACTCTCATATGAGTACCCATATGCCAGGCTTTAAGTCATTTTCTGTTTTCTTGCCTCATTTTGTATTGTCCAAATTAGCCACCAGCAGCATAAGGGTTAACCTTGTCCCTTTGCTGAACCATGCTGCCATGGAATGGCGCTGGAACCCAAAAGTCGCAGGCTCATAGAAAATGACAACACTTTGCTGCATGTAATAAGGTATTGTTCTGAAGAACAAACACAAGTGCGAACAACTATCTCTGATTGGTAGTTGAATATTGCCACGGCTACCAATTGCTTTGTACCAGCGCAATTGTTCAAGTACAACTTAATTAACTCTCTTTCAGTACTTCTGGTCAGTTAATCTAATTATTACGATGAGGATTCTGGCAAAGCACCAATGACTTCAGGCGGTAATGATGAAGGCGTACGGTATGGTGATAATCAAGGCCTTTGGTGATGATGATGATGATGATGATGATGATGATGATGATGATGATGATGATGATGATGATGATGATTATGAGTATTAACCCTTATGCTGCTCATGTGGCTAATTTGGGCAATACAGAAAAATGCAAAAAACCTGAAAATACTGAAATCCTTGCATATGGCTACTCATCTGAGAGTACTCAGCAAGATCTATCCAATGAATACCAACATGGTAGGGTTTAAATGGTTTTCAAAAATCTTTTTGATTTGGACGAAAGTAGCCTCAGCATTGGGAGGGTTAATCATATATTCACTTTAACTTTTAATGAGTCCAATGAACCTTTAATCACAGATTCATATTAAGCAACTTGTATCCAGCTGCTCATTTTATTTGTTTCAGTATACTTAACTTACATCTACATACATACACATGTATTTGGAGCATTGAATAACAGCTTGCTCTCATACAAATCTGAGTCTCACCATGAGCTTGGACATCTGTTACTAACTCATTCAAAGGATATAGTAGAAACCTCTACAATAGCAATTTAATATGTCAAATCCCAAATCATATAACTGGATCATTCTAGACCTGTCATGATTGATGTCAATAGCCCTCATAATATATGTTTCAATGACCAATTTCAATCTGATGAAAGGTCATTTTGACATGATTATTTAGACGAGGTTTTAAGGAGGATCAATAGCATTTGGCTGCCATGATTTTTTCATTCATTTCTCTGAGTGTAATACCGTTACATTCTTTATTTCCTAGTTGAATAAAGAAATATAACTGGTTTACTTATAATAGGAATTTGGTCAACTCAAGTGTAGATGTTCAACAGACTAAGTAAGCTGTCAGATTTAACCTGTGCACTTCAGGGTGGTATCAGTCTGTTATGAAGCCTGCTGTCTCGATCAGAGCATGTTTTGCCGTGAACATGGCAGTCTGTTTTGTAACCCAGTCCCTGCCCAGTATGTAGACGTGTGAAGTGATGGTTCCTTAGGTTATGAAATGACAGTCAGTTTGACAGCTGCCTGGTACGGACTGTGGAGGACCACCAGCTGATCGTGACACTGACTCAACAAAACCTCTGCCAGAAAAACTATCCCATTACTCATCAACTGCCTTATCACCCGCGGCACCCACAGTTATCAACTCTTTTGGGGGGATTATCTGGTAATCCTCCTAATCCATGGTATCTGTTACATTCGACGGATGGGAGAGATTTTTCATGTTACCACTCCTGTTTCTGTATCATCGTGTCTTGTTTTCCAAAAAGTGTGTCATGGCAGTATTTTATTCAATTTCTTCTACATCACTTTTTCTCAGTTAGAGTTCATTCCAGTAATTTATTGATTAATTTATTATTGTTTGGCAATGTAGAAATGTTTTCTTTTTCTAAGGCTTGAAACATAGTAGGATGTAGACATCATTTAAGCTAATCCTGTTGGATGACTGGTACTTGTAGGATAAGCACCTGTGTGCAAGGCTTTGATCAAAGGGGGGCATTTTGCCTTTATTTAGATATCCAAACATTTGGAAATGACAAAATTCAACACCTAGAGTTTCATAGTAAGGCATTCTAAGAATTCAAACTATTTTTTTTTCTAAAGTAAATATTAGGACATTAATCAGGAAGAATAAGTACTTTCCAAGAAGTGAATACATGGTTATGAATATTATCCAAATATTTTATGCTCCCCCCTAAAAAAACATAGACCACCAATAAATCCTGCCAAGATTTGTGTGTGATGCTTGCGCAGCAGAAAACATTTTTATGGATGTAGATAAGACATTTCATTCTCAAGTTTTACAGCTTTCTCTAAAGACAATTGATAGGAGACTTACACATATAGATAGAGAACTCATCCTCATGTGTAACCTAAGTTTTGTTATGGATTTTTCAGGATGCATGCATATGATTTATGCCAGACCAACTGAGCACTAAGAAAGATATTAGGCACATATACTTGTAATAACTCTTCTTAGAACTAGGTGATAAAGATCAGTAATTGTATGAGCAAACTTCCTGGATGACGATATGGATATGGTATTAATACCAGCCCCTGCCACATCTGCTACTTATGTCCCAGAAGCTGTTGGCTTCCGTGTCTCATATTCCACCTGTTTGACTAACCTACCTGTAATAACGACTTTAAGCGTGAGTCATGCTTGTGCCAGAGAGAGAGCCAATCAGAAAGCAGCCTCGGCACACACAGCGAGACATGCCTTATCATACTGTCTGGAGTGGCTGTGTTATGCTCCACACTAATGTTGACAAATTAGGGAATATAAATTTTCCAGGGAATATTAATTGTTTTGTGTTTCAGAGATGGAGGTTAATTTTTGGAAGTTGAGTTTCATTTTTCAGGCAGCTAAAATCGAAAATCATATTCTTTTTTAACATTAGAAATACCCGTTCTATTAGGAATTTTTACAAGTTATAAACAATGAATTATTCCAGAATTTGTGTTAAATGTGGACATATACAAGGAGGTTTGTCTAACATTTTTCTTGGGTAATTTTCTTTGACCATTATTAAGAGTGAGTTGTTTACCTGTGAGAAACTTTATTGTCTATTCTGGATGTTATTGGGATTTCTAAATCTTATCATCAGTATTAGAGCATGTAAACAATTTCATCCAAAATGATAGTTATCATTATTCAGTCGCTCTGCTGTGAAGCAAGTCATTGTGTAGAGGTTCATTTTCAGTGTAAGAGCCCATAAACAAGTATAACATGATAAGTTCCAAGTGTGAGTTCATGCCCTCGTCAATCCTTATCTCATCTTACAGCTAGTAGAAGTAACCTGTCGTAATTTATACCTGAATACTAGTTTATATATTGGTTTGTCCTAAATGCATGAATACACAGACACACACATAGACAGACAGACACACACACACACACACACATGCATATATGTGTATATATATATATATATATATATATATATATATATATATATATATATATATATATATATATATATATATATATATGTATATATATATGTATATATAATAATATATGTTTCCATATAATGAGCTATATTCTTCAAACCTCAAGTCCAGCCCAAATTTACCAGTAGCCATCTCTAAATGGATTACAACTATTTGAATTTTTTAGATCGAAATCATTTTCTGAATGAGTTCCCTGGCACAGATGATCACCTCAAACTAAATTAGCTCATATTTCTCAACCGTAACACAGTTAGCGAACCAGTAAACCTATAGCCATGGATTTATAATGTTGTAAGGGGCAAGTTAAACCTCTCAAAGGCGCTAATTCGTGTTTACCCTGTTCCCCATATGCCATGGATAAATGCATTTGCACTGCTCAGTCCAGGGTAAATTTCTGTCTCAATATCTGAATCATGCGAAGTTATATCTCATTACCAAATCTAACCTGATAAATTTACGTCCATTCTGCAGGCAGTTATTCATGAGAAATTGGCTTACGTTGAAACTGCAGATCTAGATAGATATCATGAAAGAATCACTCTGTTTGGATCGAACGTGCAGTGGTATTTTCAGCTGCAGTTTTCATCTGCCAGTTGCCCTTACAAATTCTCACATGCAATTTGATGACTTAATTGATTTCTAATCATTGTTGATCACTTAAGAAGGTGATGAAAAAATCCCTATTTGGAGTGCATTTTTCAGACATTTTTTCTTAATACATGTAGTAGGAATAAATGAATGGCATTTCCTGTATGGAAACTGTGTTGATCCAGTCAGTTTTTTACACAATTGATTTTTTTTGTATTTTAGATGTGAAATTTGCATATTTAGTTCCTTATGTTAGCTGTTTCATCAATGGCAATCATGTTTAGGCATAACCAGTCCATTTTGATCAGTTTGGCAATCGCATGTAGCCTGAAGCAGTGAATTGTGATAACAATGGCATTTGAAAATAAAGAGATTATGGAGATTTTTCTTTTGTTTTTAAGGATAAGGCGACTTTGTTTGATCATTGATATTCATTATTAAGCCACTATAAGAAAATTGTATCTCTGAGTGGATTTGCATATCTGCTATTTTTTTTCTCTATATAGGTTACCAAGTTCATTTCTTCTTGGCAATGATAAGATTCCTTTACCTGATTACATTAGATCATGTAATATTGCTAACATGTGAGATAAGAATACAAGAGTAATGAACATAAGTGCAACAGCTCATTTTCACTAGATGCATACACTTTGGAAATCTAGTGGCATCATAAAGATAATTACATATGTATTTTACTTTGTTATTATTGGTGGTTAACTGAATGTTTTGCTCGAAGGCATTTTTTCGAGTGGCAATGAGGAGTGTACAAATGTAAGTGCTGAAATGCATCATTCCATAGATACACCTTGTAATTAAATCACAAATAACCATGCTTAGTGTATCATTTTCACTTTTAAAACTATACATATATATCAATTCACAAATAATAGTATTGCACAGAATTGATTGTTTGCTACAATGTCTTTCATATATTTACATTGTAATGGAGATGTGTTACAGCAGTGTCCAATTTGTGCCCAGCATTGCTAATTTGAAATATAAACTTTGATATAAGTTTCAAGCAGCAATGTAAAATGTATCTCTTTTGAGCTGCAATTTTGTACCATTATCAAAAAGAAATTGCAATAGTATTTGTGCTGCAATATTGTTTCATACAATCACCTTGAAATTAAGTTACAAGTGACATTGCACAATGTAAAACATGTAGCGCTGTAACATTGTCCAATCCATTAACTTCTGTTGAGAGAAGAGAGGCTTGGTGTGGCAATTTGTGCTGCAATATTATTTCATACATCAACTAAGTAACCAAGTTATAAGTGACAGCGCACAGTGCACCATCAACGTACTGCCATTGTCAATATAGATTATTCTCCTGAGTTGATCCATTATTGCAGTTGGCACGAAATTCCATGCACAGACGCAAAGACTCCCAGGGCTGGTGTGATGGCATCCCTGAGTGGATGTGTGTGTCTTTCTTTTGAGCTGTAATCCCTCCAAAATGTAACATTCGACTTCCCTCTAGGATTTCATCTCTTAAGTAAGCAAAGCCATCTGCTCCTTACACGTTGGGTTAGCACCAATTTCGGTCGCAGCAATTGTGAGATTGCCATCTCTGTCTGAGTGGACTGCCCATGGTGGTGCTGGCAGACTAGATCAGGGCTATTTTATTGCTGGTGTTTGCAGCATTGATTTGTTTGCTGTGAGTCATTTCTCTGAGAGGCCATTCTCCAAGTCTCTGGCCTCTAGCCGCGCCACTTCAGACTATAGCTTGTTTGAACGGATCTTTGGGAAGCATATTTGCCAATTTTTTATTGCCTTCATGTAGCCTCTGCCTAATGGTTGTAGTTTGTTTGGATGGCTCTTGAAGAAGAATATTAGCCAATGTCATTGCTTCCATCACATTTTTGTTTCTGACTATAGCTTGTTCGAATGTAACTTGTAAAAACAATTTAGCCAATACAATTGGTTCCATCCAGTCATTGCTTCTGCTCGTTTGAATCGACCATGGACAAGTAAATTTGCCGATTTTGTTGCTTGTGTCTGGCTGAATGATTCATGGATAAGGAAATCACCAATTTTGTTGCTATTGGTACTCAGTTGTAAATTTAGCCTGGTTGAAAGATTCTAGAGGAAGAAATTTAGCACACTTTGTGGTTAAGCATCTACCGGTCGGTGTTGACTGTTAGCTAATAATGTATAAAAATGGTCTTGTACTGAAAAGCAAATAAGACAATTTTTTGACATTTATTTTTGAAATGCCCACTATTTAACATTTGTGCCTAGAAATGCATATTGAAAGGCAAGATACATAATTTTCCTCTTGTAGCAAATTATTTCTCTTAGATGAACATACTATCAATATATTGAGATGGAAACTTTTGACTAGGATATCCTAATGGTTATACTTTCAAAGTGTGTGTCTTTGCCCAGTCATCATGAAATAACCTGTCCAACATCCATGTAACCATCCTATAGATGGACAAGGCCCTTACCTTCTGAACTGTACCTCATCAGCTATTCCTCCCAGGCATCATCATCCAACATGGCTGCCATTCATATCTCCCACTTGCAGTTTTTGCGCGATATTTTTTGATATCCCTGCACCATGGCCCTGTAACAAGCGTGATTTCTCCATCCATTTTTTTGATCCGGACGTAAGTGTGCCAGACTGCTATTGATTTTTGAAGATTCCACGGATAAATCACCCTAACGTTGAATGTGAGGATCTCATTTAAGGTCATTCATTCACTCGTAGGATGCCCTCCCACTACATGCTAGAGGTGTCCATTATTACACATGGTGCAGGAAATTGATCGACCTGAGGTGGCTTGATTATCACACGGGAAGGGTGAAGGTCACATGTGGATGTTAGGGGGTGCATCATCGCTACTATTCTGTCTCGCTATCTCACTATTTCTCTCTCTCTCTCTCTCTCTCTCTCTCTCTCTCTCTCTCTCTCTCTCTCTCTCTCTCTCTCTCTCTCTCTCTCTCTCTCTCTCTCTCTCTCTCTCTCTCTCTCTCTCTCTCTCTCTCTCTCTCTCTCTCTCTCTCCCTCTCTCTCTTCCTCTCTCTCTCTCTCTCTCTCTCTCTCTCTCTCTCTCTCTCTCTCTCTCTCTCTCTCTCTCTCTCTCTCTATTTTCCTTTCTCTCTCTCTCTATTTTCCTCTCTCTCTCTCTCTCTCTCTCTCTCTCTCTCTCTCTCTCTCTCTCTCTCTATTTTCCTCTCTCTCTCTCTCTCTCTCTCTCTCTCTCTCTCTCTCTCTCTCTCTCTCTCTCTCTCTCTCTCTCTCTCTCTCTCTCTCTCTCTCTCTCTCTCTCTCTCACACAACACAAACAGCCTTCATATTCTCTCACTATCATAAGATTAGAAAAAAAAAGAAAAAGAATATTGAGTCGAATGCATAATAACTATCACGAGAACTAGTGCTGTGGCAACTATCATAAGATTAGAAAAAAAAAGAAAAAGAATATTGAGTCGAATGCATAATAACTATCACGAATCTAGTGCTGTGGCAATTCAGTGGACATGTCCTCTGAGGCTATATTGTAATGTAATGCAAACTGATATTTATCTCAGAAGCCATGGTGTTAAAACTCGCTATGTGTAATCCCACACTTATCGTCCCATGCCACTGTTTTGTGAATGACACAGAGGGAAATTGATCTCAACCTAAGCATTCTGACCTCGTGGATTACACCAGTAATTTGTCTCAATGATTAGCGTGGGGGAAAGAACTGAAATAGACCAATCCCCTAGACACACACTCACAGCTTAACTAGAGATTGTATTAGTCATGACGCTGCAGTGTCTGCTATTGCAGGCCACTATGGCAGTAAAAGGCTGACTCAGCTGGAAGCTAGACATTGTCATACAGAGATTTACATTCCAGAGACAAGCTGTACATCTGTACATATATTTTTGAAAGATTATGTTGCGTAGATTTAATGGAGCTCATAGTTTCGCTGATGGAATTGACCATCACAGATAGTGAGGGTCTGATTAAGAGTGATACCCATTGTGGCCAAACCATAGCCAGCAAAAGTAAGGAAGTGAATATTTAGTTGAACAATTACAATTTTGAAATGTATAAAAAAGTATTAAGAAACCCGGATATTCCGAGCATAAATGGATTCATTAATTCTACATATTCTAACTATGTATGCTTGATTGGCATCCTAATATAGCAGTAAAGAATCCTGTCTAAATTTCACTTCTATTCTATCACGCAATGACTGCAAGCTGCTTTTACATACTACTTCATAGTAGTTATAGGCACTCGTGTTGACTCCAGGCAATAACTGGTGCAGTGCAATCAAATATAGATTTGTGTTTGTATTCCTCCTTAACTTCCCTCTCTTTATTGATCCACTTCCTTAGGAGTTCAAGCAGATTGTGCCTGTACATACCGCTAGCTATATACCTTTACAAAAATATTTGGATTATATTGATTGTACCCCTTTGTATAGGATAAGGATTACCTACAATGGCTGCTATGCTATATCGTATGGAAGAGTAGGGCTATCACTGATGTCAGAGTGAGGTAGCTAGTTAGCTCATATGGTACTGATTTGAGTAGTATCCTATTCCATTGATCCAGGCTTCTTTGTCTTAGACTTCCAAGCAGGTTGTGCATTTAGTGCTGGTGGTAAGCTGTTGTGGTGTAATGGTAGTGAATGAAGTAGGTACTGTATTGATTCACAATGGGGCAGGCATTCCTCCACTGCCTGCATGCATGCAGTCACTATTGTCTTGAAGTGCACTCACTGTGCACCCGATACCTACAGGGCTAATTAACTCTCCTGACTCACTCCTTGAGACAACAGTCAGCAAAATACACCTGCATCGGTATTTGAATGGATATTTTGTAGAAATGGAATTTTAGTCAATTCATGGATATCTTTCATTAGAGGCAAATGTAATGTCCAAATTACTTTAGTGTACAATTTAATTTTCCTTTTAGAAAAGATGTAGTTTAGCAAAAGGAAATTATTCTTAAAATTTGCTCAGTGCTACCAACTATAATGTCAATAGGAGGGCAGAAATCCTAATTTTACAATAAGCTTTATTTTAAGGTATCTCCCAATTACTAGATATGGGATATGTATGTGTCTTTATAATGTAACTTTCAATGCTGTAGGAAGTCCAGGTGTATTTTCCACTATGGTTGAATAGTAGGCCAATACAGAGACAGATGGTCTAAATGAAAGACACAGGCCCACAGTTGCCTTCTCTATTTCAATAACTGCAGAAAGTGCCCAGTAAATATAATGAAGCTTGGAAATTCCAGCATGTCCAAGGAAACAGCAGCTGCATTTGATAAATGTGTAATAAATCATTTAGATGAACATCCAGGCATTAGTGATTTCTTGCCAAGACAATCATATCCATCACATGAAATGAGAAATGACAGGCAATATTTGATGTAGGTCATAGAAATATGTGCACCGATATACCGAATGTGATGTATAAATTGCAGCATACTGTATGTAAAATGTTGTTTTCCATTGGAAACAAAAGTTGAATCATACATTTTGTATCATACATTTTGTTCATTTTAGTTTCAGTGCCAGCCTGCATTATATGTCAGTTTTCGAGTCATGTCTCCATATGTACATGATCATTTTCTCACTTCATTATGTAGGCATCCAATCCTAGATATCTAGAATTTTGTATTGAGCCCATTATATAACCTAAGAACAGATTTTCCAACATAATACTGCAGTATTATTGATCACTGTTACCTGCGTAGTAGGGGGTAGTTGTGATTTATTTGAACAAAATGGAAATCTATGAGGTATGTACTAAACGACCTACTTCTGATCTATTGCTACATTGCAGCCTTGAGGTAGTCTACTATAGCACAGGTGTATGTTACAGTACCAGGGATTTGAAAATCCAAATACATTTATTTGGGAACTTTCCATATGGAATGGGGGTAATATTAAAGTCAATCTGCCTCTGGCTGGTTGTCTGAAGAGGACCAGAGTAAGTGAACAGCCAATGATATGCAGTTCAAATAATAGGTCACTCTGTGTAATTCATTTACCAAATTCTCATTAATGACTAAATTAGCAACCTACACACACTAAATAGTGTATTTCTATTATCATTATCAAAATCCAGCTCATATTTGTTACATTTGTATATAGTATTACATCACTATCATGTAGGAACTTTACCAGTCAGGTTTCCTGGTATAATTCTATGCACAGTTACATACATTTTCAATGCTCCTTTGTCATTCTCCTCTCAACCAAGCTGTTCCCCATGATGAGAGATAGACAAATACTAACCCAGTCTTCCTGGCACCAGGGCTTATCACATATGCATGTGCAGTTCTCATGAAATACATTGACAATCAATGCATGCGTGGAAAATATGGCAACATGTTGTAATAGAATTCTCTAATAATGACTCAATCTATAAGTTCTGCTGTCTACATATATTGCTGTGTGTGTGTCATTTTAATAGTCTTGGTGCCGGGACTTGTGAATATGTGTTTATACATGGTCAATATCTAGAAATAGGTAACCATAGGCTGGCATGAAATTATTTTCTGAATTTCCAAATATCACAAGCAACTGATAAGTAACAATTCAGGAAACGATACTATCCTGCAGCAGATTAGCCATAGTAGGGGAGTACGTAAAAGACTGGCGTATCAACCATTCTCTTCCAGGAACAGATGGTTAAAAAATGTTATACCACAACCAAAACAATACCAAAAAAGATTTACCAAATGATTATAAGTATTTTGATATTTCTGCTGTCACATACTTTGCTTTGGACCATTTTACTATTTAATTTTTTTTACCATGGTATAGGACTAGTCAGGATTTGCTTAGGGTTGCAGGTAGATTCTATTGTGACTGGCAGCCTTGCCTGGGGCCCAAATTAGGGATATGATTATAGGGCTGCAAGGAGATTCTAACTACTTCCAGCCCTGCCTGAGGCCCCTATATATATTTGATTATTACCAGAGCCAGACATATGACAGCAACTAACTATTCCAATGCTGAGGCTACTTTCGTCCAAGGATGCAAAGATTCTTGAAAACCATCTAAACACTGTCATGTTGGTATTCATTAAATAGGTATCACTGAGTGCTCTCAGATGACTACCATGTGCTAAGGATTTAGTCATTTTTTTTTAGGTTTTTGGCATCACTTTGTATTGGCCAAATTAGCCACCATAAGGGTTAAAACTGCTAGCCCTACCTATATACATATTTGATTATTGCCAGAGCCAGCAATGTGACACCAACCAAGACTGCTAGCCCTACCTGAGTCCCCTATATACATATTTGATTATTGCCAGAGCCAGCAATGTGACACCAACTAGGGGTCAGCTGATTGCCTGTCGTGCTGAATGTAAGAGAGGCTGATAAGTGATTATATTGCATGTTCCTGCAAGGATGATGCTGGATGACTTACGCTAAGAGGATTACTAATAGAACTGTAGAGGATCTAGTCACCGCAAATAGCCAATGATACCAAGCCTGTAGTTACGCAACATGATCCCCCTATTGAATATAGGTTATCTGCTTGACTGGCTCAAGAAATGTCACCCAAGACAACTTGTCTATATATGATCTATCTATGGATTTACATAAATTGTGTACTGCATGCCTCTCATGTTATGTAGGTTGAGTGTAACTCATCTATGCCACTTAAATCTTAAAACTTATATTAGGTTTTTCGTATTACTATTGAAAATGTAAAATGTATGCCGAGAGGTTTTTCTGTGGCATAATATTAGTAGCAGATTTTCATACACATTCTTCGGATATGATTTTAATATTTCATGCAGTGCAGATGTGCATTGAGCTAGCAGCCTTTTTTTGTAGTTGTTCAATATTCAGTGAACATGTATTTACTATATTTCAGTGGCCCTGCTTACCAAGACCTTTTAAATTTGAATTGCTTTCATGTTGAAACCTGCACTGGTCAGCGAATGAATTTATAATTTATTAGAATAGTTCTGCATTGTTTGTTTACACTAAGACACCACGCCACAGGCTCCTTGCCTATAATAGGAAACGAATACAGTATTGGCCAAATACACTTATAAACATTATGTAATGTATGTGTATATATCATACCCCCAGGACTCCGGTAACCCTGCCTAATGACCCACATCATCCTACCAATACAGGAAATGGCTTGACCATGGACTGAGGATTATCTGCATAGACTATAGATGGTGCTGTAATGGCCACCTATTGTTTATATGGGAGCACCCATTCTCTAGTTATCAGTCATTTCAATCAAACAGGGAGAGTGGATATTACTGAGAGATATGTAGTCTTCATTGATCATTATGATTGCAGTGGTAAATGGGGGAATGTTGGTACTTCATATCAAGCTGATGGACTTACGTTAACTCATTCATACCTATAGCAGGCAAAACCAGCCTTCCAATAACTTAATAAATTACCCATGAATGCGTTTTATAGAAAATATTTAAAGAAGAAATGGTAATCAGATCTCAGCCAACATCTTTCATCAAATCTTTTCCAAGTTTGTGTTGTTATCAAGCAAAAGACAATAATTCATGGAAATTGTTATCTAGTAATCAGACTACAATTCATGGGAATTGTTATCAAGTAATTAGACTACACTTCATGGTAAACTACAGACATGGACGGATTGATAGACTAACCAATTTCTCAAGATTATTCTGATGTCCATTTCCTATAGTATCTCTAGGTGATCTTCCCATCAGGATAGGAAAATTGTTCATTATAAATTATAATTTATAATTTATAATGGTACAGATAGCCATAGAGAGATGACCACACTTCTCCTGAGAGCTCAATGTCTATATCAGTGATGATTTACAGGTGTCCAAGTGAATGATTGTATATTATCAGCTAGGTGTATGGACTAATTAACAGAAACATCAATCATTGTACCTCATTGTACCTTAACTGCCCTCAATACTGAGTAGATTCTGCCATCAAGAGATAGGATTTCTTATATATTGTAATGGTACAGATAACCGCTCTATGCTGGTGTACCCCCAAATAAATGTATTCCATCATATTTGAACTGAGATAATTGAAATAACCCATTCATGCACACAGCCACCAGAAGTGGCCTTAGAATTTCGGAGAAATATTTAAAGTAAATATAAATCGGAAAGATATTTCAGAGAGAAATGTTTTATTCAGAACATTACCAACAACTTTCTTCTAAAGAATTGGTAAAATGATTCTTGATTCCAAAGTGATTGTTAAAACTGTTATAGATAGAGAGGACAATTTCTTGAGAAACTCCTAAGCATTAATATGTAAACAAATTCATGTCCCCTATAATTCTAATGACAGTATTTCTGTAATAGATGAAACTATTTTTAGTTAAAATTACCCTGAATAAAACAATCCCAGACTCTTTTGCAGTGAACAATCGTTAACATTCTGAAGGTATCATCCTATGCAATACCATAATGCTATAAATGGGGATCCTAATCCAGAGCTCCAAATATGGGAACAAATAGACTTTTCCTATCCTTTATCTTATCATCAACTCTATAGCTTTCTAACCTTGTTTATCAACCCCATATTGTGCTGTCTCTCCAAATAAGTGGTTTTCGTTGATTAATTTACCAAAGCAGTCAGTAATGAGCTTTTTACCTGCTTAATCATCATGCTTCCTGCAGCTTTGGAAACAGTGGTGGCTCCATGTCATGCAAGGTTCTTGGGCACACTCTCTCAGAGTTGGTGATTAGGATGATGATTCCTTACCTATGCATACCTGTAATTGTCTTTTCATGGCTATTAGTCACAGGTAGTGAATGATGACAGCCATGTTTCCTGGCAGCCAGAATTAAAGGTTAGGATATCTATCACATAATTGGATGCTTCCTTTGGCATGATTGCATGCAATGGCAGAACATTTGTTATTTTCTTCAAGTTGTTTCAATCAGTTGGAAGTATTACTATATTGAAAAGGCAGACATGTGAAGGGGAGAGAGAGAGTGTGTGTGTGTGAGAGAGAGAGAGAGAGAGAGAGAGAGAGAGAGAGAGAGAGAGAGAGAGAGAGAGAGAGAGAGAGAGAGAGAGAGAGAGAGAGAGTGAGAGAGAGAGAGAGAGAGAGAGAGAGAGGGAGAGAGAGAGAGAGAGAAAAGAGAGAGGGGGGGAGGGAGAGACAGAGACAGAGGGATGGCATCAATGTAAATGATATGCATAACTACTTACATGTCATTGAACTAATATGTCAGTATAATGACACCCCTGCCATATCACAGCAATGGGATAAACATGGAGCATTTGCATCCATCCCTAATCAACTCAAATAAAAGCACCTGCCCGCACCAAGTTTAGGAGGATTTTATGGGTTTGCATGGGTGATAAAATCTTATGATACCTCGAGGGCTGACTAGAATAGATAGTTATAGTGGAAAACTACTCTTATAAAGCATGATAAATCAGGAGTTGAGCTATAAAAGTGCATCTCTGTAATTGGATGCTAACAGATCCTTAGATCGTAACACAATCCATCCTTGACTCTGCAAGTATTCCATTATAACTGAGAAACGACTCAACCATGTTCCAAGTGACAGACTAAAACCCAGATATGCAAAATTATCTTTTGAGTGTGACAGTATACCAACTTAAGCATTTGCACAACTGTATTTTTGAAATATGGGGCACTTTTATTGGGATAATTGATTTCTGGCTTGCAAAACAAACTGCACAAATATTTTCACAGCCTAAAGCAATATTTGTTTTTAGCACAGATTGTGTGAAGTGTAATTATGCAATCACTGTAAAATTGCTCCTCCCTGTTGTTACAACGGTAAAAAACTGGAAGGTTAATGGACATCAGTTGAGCAAGGCATGTACATAACATTACAAACTCAAGATTATAGAGTTTTTTTTGCATAGATATATCCCACATTATGGACTAGTTTATGTTGAATCTAAGTTTATTTTCAAATGGCTTAACTCATTTCACATTTTAAGCAATTCACCATTCACATACACATGGTCTAAAAGATGTGAAAATGTATTGGTGAAAAAAAACACTTGGATCTTCTGTGACTTAGCCCTTCCAACGTTCAACTTTCATCCTAAGCACAAGGATGCAAAGATTTTTGATAACCATCTTTAAACCCTGTCATGTTGTTATTCATTGGATAGCTATCACCATGTGCCAGGGTTTCTTTCATTTTTTGTATTAGCCAAATCGTCTACCAGCAGCATACCGGTTGGTATATGAGATAGTCTTGATATTTTTAACACAATAGAAACAAATTAGGAATCAATAATGCTGACCTTAGTATTTATTTCACTTCTGAAACTTAACCCTGATTTATAAAAAGGGGAAATTGACTCTGTGTGACATGTTTACATTACTTCTAAGGAGTACTCGTTTTTTGGTTTCCTTTGAGAGGAAGATATTTGGCTGCTGGCCAAGCCGGCATGTTCAGTCACTATTTAGAACTAATTGCTTGGCTCCATACATAGACTATGCTTCAAAATGGCCCTTACCCTTTTACCCTTGAGAGTGCAGTTTACTTTTACTCACAGCCGATTACACAATCCCTTTTCTTTAACATATCAATCAAGTACTCTTTTGTTTGTTAATTGCCTGAGTTATTTTTCACTGCCAATGGCTATATATGTTAGCTGTAAGCCAGTAGAATCCTTTTACATTTCAGAAAGTGTTTGACATTCAAATTAATTATATATATATATATATATATATATATATATATATATATATATATATATAAATATATATATATATATAGTGTTTGAGATTCAAAGTAATTAAATACATATGTATATATATATATATATATGTATATATATATATATATATATATATATATATATATATATATATATATATATATATATATATATATATATATATATATATATATATATATATATATATTCTAACTGCCATTCCCTTTAAATTAGAATATTTTGATTTAGTTGTACATGGATCTGTTTTATTTCTGTCAGGATTGACAATAGATTTGGGAGAATTACAATTTCAAATCAACCAATGTATAGTTGATAGGAAGGTTTGAATTCACTTGAGTTTCTATACAATCTTCTAGAACCTTGACCCACAGTATATTTCATGTAGTTTCGATTCAGTTGCGAAATGCATTTATTTTCTACACCTGTGCTTCAAGGTGTGGGGTTTTTAGTCTATCTCCTAAGAATCCATCCTGTTATTGATTAATGGTAGTGGCCTGTGTGACCCTGCAGGTAATTTATGTGTCCCAAGGTGTGTGTCTGAGAAGCGGCAGGCGCAACAGTTCCTCCCTCCCGCCGACAGATATATGCCTTAAATCATCTGATGTTATCGCACACTCGGACACTCCTAATAGCGTGCCATTGAAAATTAGTAACAGTTTCTGCTCATCAGTAGCTCCCACAAGCGCATGTAGTAACAGCTATGGAGGGTTAATGCGTTATTTCATGGGCTACCCTTCTAGATCCTCTATGGCTGTTTCTATGGGGGCAACCATCCGTTCGCTGTGAGAAATCTTTATCACAGCAGGCTTTGTGGCCAGACACTTAGTAAGGGCTAAGCTGGTATAACATTCTCCTTTCATTTTCATTTCTCCCAAGCATGGAGATAAAAGATTGCATCAAATGACAGTTATACTATACTTAAGGGATATGCTTGAAGTGGGTAGATTCTCCAGATGGCCATTCTTCATGTAGATTTCGATACCTAAAAGTGACAATGTGCCATTCCTTTTCAAGGATATCCTGACATAGGTTTAGCACAAGATCTTATCACCATAATGAGAACACTTTCAATGAGAAGTTACCATGACGGCAGAGATAAATAGAAAGGATAAGTTGCATATGTATTCCATTAACATTTTTCTTATCAATTCACTTTACATGCAATGCCAGAATTAATAAACAAACTGGCTGTTGAATGGAATTTAAAGTGTTTTCCAGTCACATACATACACACAGTTAATGTCTTATTTGTAATCCTAAGGCAGAAAATGAAAACAAGTGATTGATTACTGAGGATAGGAATGTCAATTTATGACATATCTTTTTTACCATAACAAATTGTATATGCATATAACATACACAATTATTGACACCTGCAGCAATCATTTATTTGTCTTATGATAAATACATGTAAAAGGTGGGTAGATCTAGGGAAATTCAGAGGCACAAAAACACTTTAGTAGTGAAACATAGGATTTATACTCAAATTAGAGGAAGTGCAACTTTTCTTTGATTTGTGTGTTGAAAGCATACCCCCTACTCTCAAATCAACTCCTAAGCCAGACACTCTCTACATCTGAAGCAAATGTAGGTCTTATTCAGCTAGTCAAATGGATCATTGAAGGGTGACTGCTCTTAGTAATTATCAATGCACTCCAGCTTTGATGTCCTCTAGACCAATCATTAAGCTCTAATGACTTGCCATGATCGATGACATGAAGGGTCTACCCTGTGTTATCTCTTCGGAAACACGCGGCTTCCGGCGAAGGAATGGCAGGGCTCAGCATTGGTGCTTGCCCCATTGCCCCGGGCAAGTAGAATTTGTAAATTATAGCTGTGGGGCAAGTGAAAACTGCATCTTGCTTGCCCCACTGGGAAAGTACTCTTTGTATATTTCAGGTTTACTTTTGAGAATGTGTGCAAGTTTCGTGGTCTGGCATCCAAGCTTGTCCTAGAAATTTCGCTTTCACATGCCAGAACCATGTTCTACTTGGTTTTAAATGAAATATTATAAAACATACAATTTTTCATGGGCAAGTGAAAGTTGGAGTAGGGCAAGTGAAAATTGAATCTCACTTGCCCTACGTGGCAAGTCGCTGCAAAAGTTAACGTCATGCCCTGAATGGTATTATCAACAGTCTACCTTTTTTACCCCCTCGCCATAAGAATTAACATTGGTTGGATAAAAAGAAATCAATACACACAACAGTGTATCACACCATTAGTGGCTTGTTTTATCATATGAAAGTATTTTCCTATTCTCTATATTCACCTGAAATAATAACTTTAACCCTTGTGCAGCTGGCTAATTTTGCCAAAACAAAATGATGCAAAAAACTGAAAAATGACTAAAATCTTGGCATATGGGTACATATCTGAGAGTACTCAGGGAGAGCTATGCAATGAATTTCAACATGACAGGATTTAGAAGGTTTTCAAAAATCTTTGCTTCCTTGTGATTTGGACAAAAGTAGCCTCAACATTGGAAGGGTTAAAAAGGTAATAGGCTGTTCGATTGCATATGGTCAATAAAGTGAAGCCTTGAAATCTACCTTTTAGTGAAGACTTAAGTCAGCCATGACAACTAGGCTCAACCTGCCAGATGTATTTATATGTTTGTCGGGTTTCAAAAAACAAGCACTTTTTTAGGCCTTTGACATTGACTGAGCCTCATTTGTCTAGAGTACCAATCCTATCTATTGTGGGAGATTAAGTCATTAATCAACCACTATGAAGTACCCAGGGAGCATGCATTATTCAAGGTCAATTTATAGTAGTATTGTTACATGACAGCATCACTGTCTCACTCCATTTATAACTGTCACTAATAAGAGAACAATTTTGAGAATGCTCATCAAATAAATAATAGTTTTGAGGCTAACATTCTATATTTAGTCTATGCATTGATGTGGTACAATATTCTCATTTCTCTGAGAAATTCTCAAGTCTCACCTGGTGGCAAATTTACAAACTAATTTCTGCTTCAATTCTTTTCTACATCTTATGTAAAATAACAATGGATTGATCATCCAAAATGTCTCTATCTTTCCATATTATTCATTTACTGCTTTTTACACTATTGATAATATCAATATTAAAGAAATCAAAATGAAATCATAGAATATCTCTATAGAAAAAATTAAAAGTATTATTGAAAAAGGGTTTAGAAATAGACATCAGATCTATCTAATAAATGCTTATCCTGATTTGTCCAATAAATCCTGCCATACCCTTTGAGTTTACATCATAAACAACATGTTTTCTACGTAAATGATTCATGTCTCCCTTTAAGTCCTTGCTGCTGTTCAGAAATGGTTTCCATGCATGTTCTCATAATGTTGCCTAGCAACTCACTATGGATGCTGATGGCAAAGCTTTTGTGTCAGGTGAATCATAATGTTTTCATCCTCCAGATACAAGAGAGCCAGCAGAAAAAGGTTCCATGTGAGCCGAAGGCAAGCACAAAAACATCCGGGTTTCTTAACATCTTCCATTCATGAATTTTTAAGCTATAACTAAAATGTAGATGGCTATTTTGACACAAGTTGCAAGTGGTAAGCTAAACTCTCCCATAGATTAAACAATTTTTCTGACCCAAATCATACATTTTCTCAATTTATCAAAAGAAATTCGAAAGCTTTTCTATAGTCCGTTAATGCTTGATTTCAAAAGACTCTCACTTTATACACATCTAGACTTATTCTAGAAAAGTATGTTTATTCTTAGCTTGGAATAGCTGTAGAAAGCCTGCAGAGTAGCATATAATCTGAATGTAGGACAATTATAATTAAACATTCTTTAAATATCTTATACTTTTGTAAAACACCCGCCAAACAAAAACATAGATATCCTAATAGGACTTTTTCAAGGGTTTTGGTGGTCAAATGATGTCCATACACCATGTCTGTATATGTAAGGACAGTGCTTCATTCATTAATATAGTAATATTATTGTTTCTTTTGGTGTTATGGACACCACATCAACATGATGGTACTCATCTTGTTTGTCTGAAATTCATTAGTTTCTAATCATGCCATGGTATACATGAATCAGGATAAAAGGAGAGGGCACATCTGGTTTCGTGTGGTGTGATATTAACTTGCCATATCATGCAACAGTGCAATCAGCTAATTATAACATACACCAGAGACAAGGTGTATGCAATTCATTCTGGTAGCTTTACGGAAAAACGTTTAGTCTCAAATGTCCAGCATGCCAAAGTAGGGGCCGTTTCTTCATTCACTTGTATCATGCATAGTCTTGATGGGATTGTACAATGTGTAGGAGCGAAATATTAACCCATGCACACTCAGAGTTCAATTAGAAAGTATCGTCTGCTACTCTCATACTTTTGAAAATAACTTGGGAATAAAGCAAAAGTTCACAATATATTTGAAGTAGAGTTGTTGCTTGGCTTCTGATTACCATTTCTCCTTCAAATATTTTCCAAAAAATGCTTTTGTAAGAAAAAGTATTATCAAAATTGTCAGGCCTGTTTTGGCCGCTCTAAGTGTGAATGGTTTAAGTCAAAATCATGTTCTATAACCGCTCTATGAAGAGATCCTGTTTGGACCCTCTGCTGCAGTATATAGCATCATTTCAAGAAGCTTGACCTGATAAAGATGAATGAACCTAAAAGATTTGTTTTTAACACAATATTTTGTCTTACATGTAAAATCTTGAAAATTTGTTCCAATGCTCCAAATCATGATTGAGTGGTGTTGGAATATTTTGAAGGGAATATATAAAAAGTGATGAAATGAGACCAGTCTTTTATATCTTACACACTATGGGGATACTCAGCCTTGTTGTATGTAGATAATGATGAGTGCAGGGAAATTGAACATATTAACCTGCACAGGTATATTGGAGCAGATGTCACAATGCTAAAACTTGGGAACCATACAGAGGCATATGATTAGTTTCTTGAATTGTATGTACCAGCCAATAGGAACCTGGGTACTGATTTGTCCAAAAATCACTCTTTGAGTGATCTGACTTGGTGGAAGTCAATTGAAAGAATTGTTTATGTTTGTATGTTTATGTTTGTAAAAAAAATGGTGATGATAATAGTTCCAGTAATATTGAGAAGATTATGATGATGATGATAATGACGATGATGATGATGATGATGATATACAAATGATGATGATGATGGTGATGATGATGATATTCTGATGATAATGATGAAGATGATGATTATAAACTGATGATAATGATGTCAATGATGATGATGATAATGATGATGATGATGATGATGATGATGATGATGATGATGATGATGACGATGATGACAGAATGGAATTCAGGATTATGATGATTATGCACCATCTCTCTATGTTGAGTGAAGTTAATGTTTAAGATGATTAGTTACTTATGTCTCCTTTCGCTTTCCTTACAGAATCACATCAAATCACAAGTGTTCCATGACGATGATAACCCCATAGTAGCAAAAGCTGTTGAGCTTGCTCGAGGGGACCAAGATAGCTCCAAATGGATGTCCTGGGACCCTAAAGCAACGAAAAATGGCCTCAAAGATGGAGTACCACACCCAAAACATGAAGGTGAGTCACATTTCCTTTTTTTTTCAATCTTAATCTCAATCTTCTTTTCTGAGCAAAAGTTGTAATATCCCACATAACTCTAGTTTAAATGTTTAAATGTTTACATAACTAACCAAACAAGAATTAAGATCATGTAACCCTTTAAGTACAGACATTAACTCTTTTCCCACCAAAAATAAATATTGTAGCCTCAGTCAAGTGTATGATCATCTATTTCTACCCTCTTTTAGATTTTGATATTTAGTGTTGTGGTTGGATAGTGCTGGTTTGTGCCATCAACAGCAGCATGAGCCTTGTGGAGCAGTTTTTTTCCTACAAACAATACTGCCTTAGATGAATAAAAAAAATGAGACCAATTACTATATGCGCTATAGTGAAGACCTGGCTATCCCAGGGGTCTTGAAATTGGCCTCAGTGGGATGTCACTAGGAGACAAAGACCAATGAGGGATCTGGTATTGTTTACATTACAGAGAAACTTGCACACCAACATGGGCAGAATGTGACTTTAGGGCATTTCGCTGACCTTGTTCAGGTTGACTGGCTGGTATCATATCCACTTGTTTTTATTCATCTAAGATACCGCTAATATCCTCATGCATCAAGATTAGAAGATACACCATCTAATTTCTAGGCTGGTTTAGGTGTTGATATTTGTAATGGTTGGATCTTTTAGGAATCTACCAAACTGTCAAAAGGCAACATTAGCCTTGCACAGTTTCTCATACAAACCATACTGTTTATCCTAATGCCAAATTGGTCAAGATTTTCTGATATGCCATCTGATTTCTTACTGATAGGTGTTATTACTGTTGTTGAGATTGGATTTTAATTTCTACACTTTTGTAGGTGTGGATAATTGTGGAATAGGATATTAACCCTTATGCTGCTGCTGGCTAATTTGACCAATACAAAATAATGCAAAAAACCTTAAAAATGACTGAAACCCTAGCACATAGGTATTCATCTGAGAGTACTCTGAGAGAGCTATCCAATGAATACCAATATGACAGGGTTTAGATGGCTTTTGAAAATATTTTTGGCATTGTGCTTTGGATGAAAGTAGCCTTATTGGAAGGGTTAAAGCTAGGAAAGTATCCTTCTGCTTGAGGCAACATTAACCTTGCAGAGTTTCTCCCACAAAGCATGCTGTTTGTCGATCCTAATGCGTCAAGATTACGTGATTGATACGCTCTCAAAGAGATCCAGTGTTGAATGGATTACCTGCTTTTGCATTTACCCTGGCACAGTGCGATTAGGGTGTGATTGAGGCCCAAGACTTGATTTATGTCCCGCGTAATGGCAACCAGCACTTTTCTGCTAGAAATCAGATTTTCTCGGGTGGCATATTACCAGGAAAAATGTTGTGCCTCTGGTCGGCAAATTGTGTTTATATTGAAACCATTATTAATTCCATATTGGTGCTGGTGGTGGAACTGGTGGTTTATGTAGAGATGGGGCCTCGGCTTACAGGGGAGCACTGTGTCTGCCAGGCAGGCTTAATTCATTATTCAGGATGATAGTGGTGTGACTGCATATGTTATAGGCTGGTATGGTAACTCATTTGTGCCCGGATGTCTGCATGACATAAGTGTTGTCTGATTATGTTATTTATGAGACAGTATAAATTTAGAATAAAGCATTTATAAATTATTTATTAGAAGGAGAATGAGTTAAAATCAACATTTCTCCTTTAATTTTCCAAAAATGCTCTGGTCTTAATGATATTACCAAATGAGTCAGGATGTTTTTACAGGCATGAATTGGTTAAAGAACTTCAAAATAATAGGCTTAAATTGCCGTTGATACATTCCATATTTATGATGTTAGCACCAGGTGATATTTTGCTTGTGGAACTTCAAGCATGGATGAGTTAGTATATTCCTGTAATCTCTTAGGAAAAGGTTGTCCTCATTGATATTTGATATAGCCCCCTTTCCACCTATATTGTTCATTACCATTCTGCATTACCATGCAGAATTCTATAGTGTACTAGAACAATATTACACCAAAGACACAAAATGGGCAATCCTAAGGTCAGCTGCATCTATGTTCATTTTGATTGCTACTTATCTTGATAAGGCTAATTTTGATGATAACATATATGTAATTGGGTGTCAGTTGTGGTTGTCTCCAATATGTCTTTGTGTTCTGAATAGTTTCTAGTGACAGAATGCTCCAGAAAAATTCCATGACAGACCAATAGCATGCCTGTCTAGTTACATTTGGAAGGGCAAGATATTTGAAATTCGTTGGGGAACTGCAACTAGACAAAGTCTAAAGGAGTTCTCATGTGCTGGTTCAAGCAGCAATGTCCATTAGGATAGTATACTGATATGCCTATTCTTGGCCACCATTGGAGATTGAAAGAAATGGTATGTAGTTAGTATGGATTGAGTTAATACCTGGTTTGGCACATCTAGGGGGATCTTTCCCATAGGACTACCTGTTTCTTATACCTGCACCTCCCATCCCATGTCAACTTTGGCTCTAATGCTGCTGGAAACTAATTTTGCCAATAGAAAATGACACAAAAAGCTGATAAATGACTGCAACCCTAGTATATAATATGGGTACTCATCTGAGAGTACTCACAAGAGCTATCCAGTGAATACCACCATGACAGGGTTTAGATGTTTTTCAAAAATCTTTGCATCCCTGTGCTTTGGGTGAAAATAGTAGCCTCAGCATTGGACTAACGGTGTGGTGATATTTTGTCCCTTCTCCCCTGTATAATACTGTATAAAGGGTAATGTTAACGTGTGCTTAATCTTCCCGAATTTACCGAATGGGTTTAAGACGGGAACAATAAAAACGTTATCTTTAATCATTTTTGTTGGTATGGTGGGGCAGACGATGCACGTATACAGATTGAGTAGTAAAGCCGTATATTTAAGTTATTCCGTTTCCCAGCAGATGGCGCCCTATGTAATCTGAAGAGTGGTGTTTTTAATGCTCAAAAGTCAACAAACAACGATAGAAATTAAAACATATTTATTTGGCTGAAACAGTTATGACAGTAAGTGAGAAGTTACTCACAATAGTATCAAATAGACATTTAATGCTGTCCAGTACTCAGTACTGTTTGCAGTACTCACAAAGTTTCTCAACCCGCCCACGAACCGGTCCGACTTGGTGTAATGCTGCTCTAAGTGCTATTAATGCGCAGAGCCATGTCAGCTCAATTGAGCTGGTATGGCTTTGTTTTTCTCCACGTACACCACGGCACGTTCAGTGCACAAAACATTCGTCTGCACTGACAGATTCAAAAGCGAAAACACTCGGTAGCATTTTCGGGAAATTTAATATCAGTGCAGCCATGTGCAGGACGGGAAATTTAAAAACGGGAAAAAGTCAAAATCATCAATTTTCGGGAAATAAAAGCCCCGGGAAATATACCCGTTATACAGTATATCATCCTGGCTTCAAGTGCTCGCGGCGTGCTGCCACGGAATGGCAAGTGCTGTAGTATACGTGCGATGCATGCTGATAGGTCCCAGGCTGGCGAGAAGACCTGTTTGCTCTGCCACGCACACCTGACAGTTTCCTCAATCCATCAGCAGGGAAACACCACAGCCAGAATATCCAGCAAGTGTACTTGCAAATTATCAAAAGGACACCCGTGTAAAGGATTTCAAACACATGCCCTGACTGACTCGCCCAATACTGAGGCTAATTTTGGCCAAAGCACAAGGAAGCAAAATTTTAAAAAAGAACCCAGCTTAACCCTGTCATGTTGGTATTCATTAGATAGGTTTTGCTGGGTACTCTCAGATTAATACCCATGTGCCAGGGTTTCAGTCAGTTTTCAGTTTTTTTTTTCTTCATCTGGTAATGGCCAAACTGCAGCATAAGGGTTAAGTCTAGACACTGCAATCCTTTCAAGCTCCTCCCATCCCTTTCAGCTAGTTCATCCATCTATCAATGTCAAATTGGGCAGTTGCCTATAGTTTACCCTTTTGCTACTGTTGGCTAATTTGGTCAATACAAAATGATGCAAAAAAACTTTTTAAAATGACTGAAATCCAGGCTTATAGTTACTTGTTTGAGAGATTTCAGCTAAAGCTATCCAATGAATACCAACATGACATGGTTTAGATGGTTTTCAAAGATCTTTGCGCCCTTGTGCTTTGACAGAAGTAGCCTTAGCATACGAAGGGTTAAGTCTAGACATAGCAATTCAAGCTCCTCCCATCCCTTTTAGCTAATCTCATTCTTCTATCAATGTTAAATTGGGTAGTTTCCTAGATTTATGCACTTTGGCACAACCCTTTTAAAGACATTAATGTTATATTAATGTAAAATCTATTCCAAACTGGCTACCATGTAATGCAATGCAGAGACATGAAGACCAGATATGAGACAGGCCAGTAACCATGGCAGCTATCATACTATCGTACCACTTTGATGTATCTGAGCTTGCCTTGATAGCGATATCGATACCTCTTTTTTATGACAAAAGGCTGGCTCATGCAGTTGGTTGTGACAATGTTCCAGATTTATGTGATTTTCATTCACATAAATTTGTCTTCATGACTCTGATGCAATGCAACAAGGGAAGAGGTGTTTCATTCCTACAAAACATGTCCCATTAACAGGTTGATCCCACCTGAACTTATAGCGCTATGTATCCTCAGTTTTTAGCAATCAAGGAATGAGAGATATTTTTACCTAAGGATGATGACATGTGGATGAGATTCTTCCTGAACATGGTTAACACCTTGAACCCACCTGGTCTTACCTGTAGTGCTACTGATAAAGTAGAAATAAGAGATATTTTCACCTCAGTATGATGACATCAGAATTAAATTCTTCCTTAACATGCCTCGTTAACACCTTGATCTCACCTGGACTTACCTGTAGTGCTACTGATACAGTTTGATCGATGACGGCCAAGACAGCCAAGGTGTGTAATCAAAGATAGGTGTTAGGAGGCTGGAAGAAGTGCCAAGGTGGTTTGTACCTGCTCAATACCTGTCAGGAATATTTGATTGGACCCTGAATGAATAGTCCTTTGAAGCGAAGGGTTTACCCGAGGGATGCCTTGAATTGTTGGATATTCTAGAGAAAGTTGGTAGTCATGTTAACCTCTTTTTTACCATTATCAATTTCCATTTGTTGATATGTAATTTAACATTTTAGTAGGAGAAAAATGATACCCTGGAATTGATTTTTATTCTTGTCATAAATTCTCATTTGACAATTATGAAGCGTAATATGTAGATATTAAAATGATACCTAAGGTATGTAAAGTTAGAGGTATTTTGTCCGGTCATAATTTATAGATTATTTTATACGATCAAATATTAAATGAGAACAAAATCTGTGAAATCTTCATAATCTTAAATTATGAATTACAGATCTTTATCTGTTTATTTTTTCAACAGGAACAAAAGTAATCTTTTCTATTTCTTCGTCGATTGCAAGGAAAGGGCATCAAAGGATGTGTTCAATTATAGAATGTAAAGTTGTGATAGATTGCTTTTTGGATCTCTAAAGCTGTCATTTCAGTTTTCCTCATCCTTGCGACTATAAGCATCAGGCCCATAGATACCTACCAGTGATTGCCTTGGCTTACCAGTATGATTGCCAATGTGAAATAAATCACAGCTGGATATATCTGCTGATTTTTGCCTTCGCTCGTGCTGCCCCAGGTCAAGGTCATGGTGGGGTCAAGGTCATGGGACTTACAAGTTGACTGTCTGTCTCGTGGTTAGAGTTTGCAGCAATTATCGGCAGGAAATGAAACGCACATGAAATCAGCGTCAAAATGAAATTGACATTTACTGGCGGAATCTTCCAATTAAAACCAGGAAGGAACTTACGTCATCCTCTTGTTCACCTGTGACTGCAGCCGATAGCGGCTCTCGAGATCTGTCCACATGTCTTCGCGTTCCTATGATGAATAATGTGAAAATGATTTCTTGCTTGTTTGATGCACACAGCATTCTGTCCAAATCTCTGACACAGAGGAAATTAACGCACAGGCCGTATTTTAGATTTTCTCTTGTGCTGTCTATCAGGCTGATGTGCATGTGGTTGATTATGAATCCTCACTCAGTCTAGTGTGCAGTACATGTTTTCCCTCCTGTGTCTTCCCACACTCGGATGCATTATTTTAGGTACTATATCTTTATACAATCATCAGTAAAAGTATTTGAATTGTATCATCAGGGTTCTTTTCTATTTATGCTGTCTGTCATTCATTTTAGTTATGACAGCAGTTTTATGTTTACTAATATAGGTAAACATAGAACTCAGTACTCCCTTTTAATATCATAAAAAGGCACATTTTGTTTTATTCATTTGCTGTTTGGTCAATATCAAATCAAAATCCTTTATCAGTATTCTTTATCTAATATAAACTTGTGGGGAGGGGGGATGGATACAAACTAAACCCCTCAAGATGCAATATACCAAAGTCTATGAGGTTTTTTTCATTAGTTAGAAACCCTACTCTATATGTAAATATATTATTTAGATCATTTCATTATTTTTCTAGTCCAGAGACTATGTTACCAGTTTGCGCCTGAAACCACTTGACTACAGAGAGAGATTTCCAGTAGCCATAGTTAATTATTGACAAGACTAGTTGAAGGGGTGGTTCCTACGCTTTGTTAGTCACCTTAATATCCCATTGAGAGCTCAATAGTGAATAGCCGCAGAGGTCATTTTTCCAATCCATCTCAACATAGTACTTCTGCTGCTTAATAATACATGTGTGTTAATGGGTAGGCAAGCTGAGATGACCCTCCAGAGGCAGGCATTTTCCTCTTACCCTTACAAGTACCATTTTATGCCTTAGTTTAGGTAATTGCACAGGGTTTCCTTTGTTGGATTAGGAATTGTTGATTTGTTGACCAATTTGCAAAAATCACAAAATTCTTACCTGTTTTGTCTTCAACAATACACAAAACCTTAATTTTGCCATGAGGTGATTTGTGTTATGTATGTATTATTGCTGCTGACTATGTATGCTCATGGTACAACGAAGACAGGTATGCCACCTTTTATCTGCGGGTTGAATAGAACAGTGTTAATAGAGATCCAGACCTGTTGGATCTCACTAAAAATGAAGCTTGACCACATCTTCCATCTACATTGATTAGAGATGATCATCAAGAGTATCGTAAAGCTGCTAAGGGTATGGAAAGAGTTAATAGATAGCAGAGATGCTGCCATACTATTACTCCCAAGCAGGAAACTGTGTATGTATAACCACATAATATATTAAGAGGAGATTGGGTTACTATATAGAAGAGACTCTGCCCTATTATTACTCTCAAGCAGGGAACTGTGCTTGACCACTTGATCTATTGAGAAAGGACTGGGTTAATATATAGAAGAGGCTCTGCCCTACTACTCTCAAGCAGGGAACTGTGCTTGACCACTTGATCTATTGAGAAAGGACTGGGTTACTATATAGAAGAGACTCTGCCCTATTATTACTCTCAAGCAGGGAACTGTGCTTGACCACTTGATCTATTGAGAAAGGACTGGGTTAATATATAGAAGAGGCTCTGCCCTACTACTCTCAAGCAGGGAACTGTGCTTGACCACTTGATCTATTGAGAAAGGACTGGGTTGATATATAGAAGAGGCTCTGCCCTACTACTCTCAAGCAGGGAACTGTGCTTGACCACTTGATCTATTGAGAAAGGACTGGGTTAATATATAGAAAAGACTCTGCCCTATTATTACTCTCAAGCAGGGAACTGTGCTTGACCACTTGATCTATTGAGAAAGGACTGGGTTAATATATAGAAGAGACTCTGCCCTACTACTCTCAAGCAGGGAACTGTGCTTGACCACTTGATCTATTGAGAAAGGACTGGGTAAATATATAGAAGAGACTCTGCCCTACTACTCTAAAGCAGGAAAGTATGCTGACCACATAATTGATTAAGAAGAGAGCGTGCCAAGTAATTAAGGGTGTGATGCCAACTTATTGTGTAGATTAGGAAAGGTTTAATATAAGATGCTGCTGTGTTGCTCACTTTATTGGGAATGTGCTTTACCATATAATCTTAAGTAAGAGGATGTACATTTGGATGCTGAACAATGGTCAAGGATGCACTATACATTTCTTCATATCTTACTCTTGATTGATCTGCTATCTAAGAAAGTGATATGGAGAAGGAAAATACTTCCCATGAATACAGTAAGAGAGTGTTAATTAGAGAGAGAGAGAGAGAGAGAGAGAGAGAGAGAGAGAGAGAGAGAGAGAGAGAGAGAGAGAGAGAGAGAGAGAGAGAGAGAGAGAGAGAGAGAGAGAGAGAGAGAGAGAGAGAGAGAGAGAGAGAGAGAGAGAGAGAGAGAGAGAGAGTGTGTGTGTGTTAATGTTCGGGTCCAGGTTGAATAGCTATGCTTTTATGACACAAGCATCATTTGTTTCTACTCAAGAGTATTGCAGCCATTAGTGCCAATTACTTAAGAGAATATTGAATTTCTTCACATACCTTAATTAGCCATTTGCGTCCTGAATGTTTCAGCAGTAATCACCTAAAAGGTACTAAACTATCACCCATCTTCTAATCAATTTCCCCAGAACATGCCATAGGTAGCTCTAGTCTAAAAAGTGATTACACCTGTTCTACTCCTACCAGAAGCTATAGGTTGCTCTAGGGCCTTAAATAGAAACTTAAAATTGGATAGCCAACAATGGAAAGGCACAAAAGCAAGACATTCATTGTTAATGTTGAGCCCTAAAAGAGATATTTAAAATATTGGTTGAATTTATATCAGATTTAGAAATCTATGTAGTCATTTTTCTGCCATATTTAGGCTTTGTTGTGACTGTAATAACACACTTTTCCTATAGGGATAAAGATCTTAGGTGACATCACCTTGGAATAACAAGATTTATATAGATTCAAACCTTAAACAGACACAGCGCCCCTTGGATATTTAGTACTGCTGGTTTCTCATTGAAGCTTCAGTTTCCTCCTGTTAGCTTTAGTAGATCAAACAGAAGCAGACTGTGTAATGACATGAGCCTATGATGAAAGGGCTCATTTACTCATGAGAGAGCTCAGATGAGCTCATGAGCTGATTACTCTTGACGTCGGCAAAAAGCTGTTCTATGTTTAGGTGTTATCAATGCCTATCGATCAATGTGCAATAAATCTATAGGTTTATTGCAATGGAAAATCTGTGCAGTATGCCAAAGACCTTCTAAACTATGAGGTACGGGATGAAGCTTAGTATCAAGCAACAGCCTTTCTTTGTTACTGCCACTTTCCTTACATTAACCCTTTCATTCTCAGGCGGTATTTCCAACACAAATGAGTGTAACTTGAAAACAATGAGAAATAAAAAATATATACATAATGATTATTTTGGGAGATATAGCTCACATATTTAATGGTCAATTTCATTTAATTATTCAAAAGTGCAAATTCGTTGAACTAAGTAAGTTTCAAAATTACGTCAAAGGATTTATTGCATAGCTAAACACTACATAATAAGCACATTGTTGATCTAATAACCTATGGTATGATTGAGGTGTTTTTTACAATACATATTCATTACATTTAAAAAGTCAGTTTTTTGGAATACATATGAAGTTTTACATTTAAAAAGTCAGTATTCTACGATGATTATATCTATGTTCATTTTTATTGTGGCAACTATGTATCTGAATGTTATATTCGTATAGTTTTTTTTGCGACAATGTAAATATTTATCTCAAAAAATATTTCCGTGGCTAGAGTTAAAATGTATCTAAATGTATGTGTTGTTTTGGCAATGTAAAATATATTTAGGGGTATATTTTAGTGCAATAAAGAATGTTTCTATCCTGATCACTGTTAACTTTGCAGAGTAAACATTTGTATAGATCACAGGCTTGGAACTGGGCCCAGAGGTACGTAGGTCAGGTATTGGTTAAGCAAAGTCTGGTGGCTGCTAGCAGACAGATGTCTAGCTTGTTGCGGCGTAGCTCAGATTGCCGGCTAACTCGGCCTGTTTGATGTTGGAACCGTACGGAAATAGATAGTCCCATGAAGCCATAGATCCCAGTATCAGTGATCAATATTTCTCCCTTGCTGTCTGTCCAGGGTATATTGTCTGTCTTGGCATCTGCATGATGTTGGAAGATGCGTTCTCGCTCGAAGAAATCTAATTTCTCTTGATTCTATGATGATGAGCTCAGGATACCTTTATTTTTTCTTTGATCCTCAGTCATTGTTATGCATCCCTGGATCTTTCTCTGCCTCTCTTATGCTTTGTACAGCGACGAAAATGCTTAGTTGATTACATCTTAAATTCACTGCATTCTTAACACTTCAGATCAGGTCATAGCTGATGGCAATTATAGCTTGAAATCATGCAGTAACGGAAAATTGCACCTTCATTTTTTTTCTTTCTTTTGTATTACACCTTAATTAGATCATATATATTTTTGTAACAAGAGTTACTTTCAATAAATTATATATCTTGAAATTTGAATAGAAAACAGGACAATCATATATAACATTCTCCCACAATTTTATATGCTAAATCCACATTGCATGTTTAGGAACTTTTAACATGCAGTGAATGGTATCTCTAGATTAAGTGTAGTTTCTATAAGCAAGACATGCAATAAAATGCTAATCTCATTAACCCCTATAGTCAATGGATCAAAATCCACTAATCCAATTATTTCGTGCATGCTTAATAATAACAACACAAAGCAGAAGACACCAATAGTGAATTTTCTTGAGTTGGATTCACCATATTCAATTTCTAGATATTTCTAAGGATTTTAGACTTGTTTGTCCACAGGGAATTGTTAATGAAAGTTTCTCTCTTGCTTAAAGTTTTTTTCTAGTAGCGCATCGTTCTAATAGATTCATATTGCCACCACCTTCAGCCTCGCGAAAAAGATCTGGAGTTTGAATCCTGGTGAAACCATTGGTACTCCCAGCAGCCAAAAGCACCCTGTGGGAAACTAAAAAAGCTAGCTAGCCAGAAATGGCAGAAAATGTGATGATAAAAAATCTACACCTGAGAGGGGGGAGGGAGGAGAGAGAGAGAGAGAGAGAGAGAGAGAGAGAGAGAGAGAGAGAGAGAGAGAGAGAGAGAGAGAGAGAGAGAGAGAATTTCTTGATAGCTAAAAGCAGAGGAAATATTCATGCAGCTTCTTGCATGATGTTGCTGTTATTCCTGAGTGTACAAATAACTCACCCCTAATCACCTCTAATACCATTAGTTATGCAAATCATATCCATCATTTATGAGCACATGAAATGTAATGCTGGCCTCTGTTATTATTGCTAATTAATTTGGGTATTGTACATGTAAGGTTACATGACATTACCACTAACCCATTTAGCCTCCTGAGTACCCAGCTGACTGCCTTGTTAATATCTTTGGACCAGAGCATACATAGTTTGAAATATTTTAAAAGTCAAATGATAATCAGAATGCAAACCACAACTTTCCTTGAATATCTTGTTAATTTATATTTAACCACAAAGTTGTTTTCGAAGGTATCAATGTAGGTCTGGACTACATTTTTGATAGGACAATAGGAATGAATAGGTTAAGCGCCAAAAGACAGGCTGCTTATTTACAGTCACTGGAGACACACAAATGAGCTGATGTTGCAGGGATTGTGTAATTATGTGTAATCACAGTTTTAAGATAAGAGGGAGTGTAATGATTTATGGATGTTCCTGAAATAAATGCATTAATTGCTGTTGACTCAGCAGGAGGGATCTAAATGCTAAGTAAACATTGATTTTCTTAACACCAAGAAAGATGTTCAAATTGTATGTGTCCCTACCGACAGTGAAGGAGTCAATTTCTGTGTGTCTGAGTGTCTCTTTTTGTCGGGGTGATATTTTGAAAACCGAATGCCTTATTTTAACCAGGTTGGATATTCAAATATATATTTGCACACCCTTCTCATATGTTTAAAGTTTAAAAGTTTAAAATTAATTTATACTTTATATGAGGAAGGTGTGCCTTAAACATGAATTGGCCATTTTGTCACATACATATCACAGAATGAGGCTGCTTTTCTTTTTAAGTTATAAAAGAAAGAAGAAAAGGAACCTGATATGTAAGATAAATCATATATCTTAAAAATGTTCCCAACATTTCGGTAGTATTTATCCAGAACTTAAAAGTGAAATGAAAATGAAAACTTTCCAAGTCCTGCTTTATTATCTAGGTCTTTTCATGTGTATCACGATGCAGATAATATTTCTATAAACGGAAACTTGTATTGATCAAATTCACAATGTTTATTATGATATATCCATTAGTAAATAACCAACCCCAATGGATCTCTAAGCATGAACAGCTTATGATAAATTCTACATTTAAGTAATATGAGCATGTACCTTTGAGACCTCACATGGCATTGTTCGAAAACTACAGCTCTTATAGGAAAGAAGAAAGCAGAAAAAGGTCATCAGGGACCTTGCTCGAAGAATGAACTCTTTGTGGCACCAAGAGCTATTTTAACCCTTATGCTGCTGGTGGCTAGTTTGGCCAATACAAAATGATGCAAAAACCCGAAAAAAATAACTGAAACCCTGACATATGGGTACACATATGAGAGTACTTATTGAGAGCTTTCCAATGAATACCAATATGACAGGTTAAAGATCGTTTTCAAAAATTTTGCATCCTTGTTCTTTGGATGAAAGTAGCCTTAGCATTGGAAGGGTTAAGGCCTTGCTGGATGTTCTGAGACATCACATGCATGAGTTCTGAAAGCTGACTGGCTTTGACTCATCACATCCATAATCTTATTGACAGCCACTTGCAGTAGGAGCTAAGCTGAAAATGGACTTTGTGAGGAAAAGTTGGCGCCGAGGCTTGTACCTGACATTCTTGGCTTGGTGCCATCTCGTCTTATTGAAGGCACACTGGCAAAGGGCTGAGTGCTACTGAGCGGCGAGCGATCGCTGATGAGGTCGAGAGGAGAGTGTGATCGCTACAGGTGGCAGCCTTCCACTCTTACACTTTCAAAGGACATGATAAATGATTCAAGAGCTGCAGTGGTGGAGAAGGGTATTGGGAGTGGGAGGGGAACATAGGCAATTTCCCCTGGGACTACAATTTTTCTAGTAGGTTAAAGTCAGTATTTGTCTTCACTAATCTGAACAATAAACTGACGATTAACCTTTATGGTGCTAGTGGCTAGATTGGCCTGTACAACATAATGCAAAAATCCTGAGAAATCACTGAAACCTTGGCATATGGGTACTCATCTGAGAGTACTCTGTGAGAGCTGTCCAATGAATACCAACATGGCAGGGTTTAGATGGTTTCCCCAAAAAATGTTTTCGTTCTTGTGCTTTGGACAAAAGTAGCCTTAGCAACGGAAAGGTTAACAAAAATTCCATATCTGAATACATTGAGGTTATAAGCTCTAAATCAATGATCTTGTCCCAATGACTGTTTTCGATGAACTATCTTCAAAATCCCTTTTTTACTACAATAGATAAATAAGACTGACTGATAAATCCTTGGAGAAATGTCATTATTCTTTGCATGAATGAATCCAATTACGGAAAGCACCTACCCTCATAACTGCACCACAATAAAAACTGCATATTGGCCATTATGGAATCAACAAAACTCCTCAGTTAAGCAATAATAACTGACCAATGGCTCTGTGGACTTGCCACTGAGAGTATGTCAGATGAGGAATCCTATTTAGGAAACCTATTTGGGGCAAGGAATACATGTTCTTTCACAATAATTCATCATAGCTATTCACAAAAGAATTTGCAAGTTAATATATTTTGGTAAACCTATGGCTGTTTGTATTGATTTAAGACAGTGCAAAATTTAAATAAAATTGGTTTGCAAAATACTGAAATTGTATAGATTCTAAAGTGTTTAATGTTAAGGTTTTTTTGATGACTGCTTCCACTTTATGTGATAAATAATCTCATTTTTGGACTGCATTCTGGAATTATTTTCTTTAAATATCCGAGGAAGCTCCAGACCGTTTTATTGATGCCATCGGGGCACCCAGCTTTAAAGGTGTTTGTAGAAGTATGACAATGACTGAGGAAAATGTGTTTAACTATGCTAAATAAACTGAAGTATGGTTTGCACTATTTGGTGTATTATTTCAACTGTGCTCCCCACCTTAACCAATATACTGGAGCTTTATTAAGAAAGATGCATGTATAGATATTTTCAAAAGAACCTCACACAATTTATGTTCCACAGATCTGAGATCTTTCTACCATTGTAAGCAATTGTATTATTCATAGTCAAAAGAAACATGGACGTAGAGTACATATACATTGTAATTCAACCAAGTTCTTTATAGTAAAATAACTCACTTATAGAAGGAATGTAGTTATTTTATTTTGAAAGGTAAACAACAATCAAATCAAGCTTTTCTTTACAACTGCTTTCTTTATTGTTTTTCGAACCCTTGTCTATGGATGCAATGACACCTCGGTCGTGGGTGCAAATGTTAAACAACAATCAAACTTTTATTTACGACTGCTTCCTCTATGCTTTTCCGACCCTTGTCTATGGATGCGCTGCCATCTTGATTGTGTGTGCAAACATTAAACAACAATCAAGCTTCTATACAACTGCTTCCTTTATTGTTTTTCAGACCCTTGTCTACAGATGCAATGACTGCTTGGTCGTGTGTGCAAACTTTAAACAACAATAAAGCTTTTCTTTACCACTGCTTTCTCTATGTTTTTCAGACCCTTGTCTACGGATGCGCTGCCACCTTGGTCGTGTGTGCAAACCGGTCAGCCTCAGCAAGGCCAGGTGCGAGTGTGCGGACGAGAGCTTCTGTAGGGGACACAACAAGCCCGTGTGCGGCTCCGACGGAGTCATGTACCCCAGCCATTGTGAACTCCACAGGATGGCCTGTATCAAAGAGATCCATATTGGTATTGACCACTCCACCGTCGGCTGCAAGGAAAAGAAAGGTAGGAACCATGACCTTTGACCTTATAGCCTTTGTTACTTGACTTTGACTTTTAACCAGTATGCTGCTGGTGGCTAATTTGACCAAGACACAGTGATGAAAAAAAACAACTGAAAAATGACTGATGCACTGGCATATGGGTACTCATCTGAGAATGAAAGCTATCTAATGAATACCAACATGACAGAGTTAAGATGTTTTTCAAAAATCTTTGGGTCCTTGTGCTTTGGATGAAAGTAGCCTCAGCATTGAAAGGGTTAATCATTTTCTTCTTCACTTCCTCATGGTTGAATTCTTTGCACCTTTATACAGACATGATAATGTAATGTTAGTAGGTGGTGAAAATGTGGACTTGTAATAGATTTTCAATGTATAACACTTTTATTGTTACTTTTCTGCAAGAGAATTCAAGCACTATCCAATGCCATTGAACTCCACATATTCTCTCAAATAGCACTCTCATTACTTTGGTATAATTAGCTGGTGCTTGAAATAATTTGACCGTGTTTTGACTAAAATGAGAAGCTACTGGGTTTGGCTAACACAAGAACCAATTGCAATTTTAATACATTTAAACAATATTTGGTTAAAAGAGAAGGATAAAGGGCTAAAAAGTGAACTCAAACCAAGATCATTCGGCAATATAAATGCTTGATTAACTAAATAGCAATATTTAGTAGAAAGAATTTCAAAGATCACTAAAAATTCAAGGAGCTAATGCTTCTTTTCACCCAGCTTAATGTGAAACATGATAAAGTGTAAGCCTTATAAGCCTAGCAAACCTTTAAATCACTTATTTGCACCTGTTTTCAGATTAGCTGTCAACTTAGCAGCTAATAAAATACCAAGTTTAGATTGTGTCTCTTCTGACTTTGTCTAGAGATGCAATATATTTACATTAACCCTTTCTACTTTCATTATGTTCAAACATACTAAGTAGATTAAATTGCCTTAAGGACCCTGGTCCAATGTTCCACTTACGTTACCTAAATATGATACAGCAATAGCTGTCATGATATCTCTTAATTTTCATTGGAATCCAAAATATCAGTAATATGAGAATTGAAATTAATACTGAAGATAAAACTATAAGCGACATATAACCTTTTCATTTCAATTGAACCGCGTTCTTGTTTGCCGTAGTATTTATCAAGATATGAGGTACTGACAGGGTTCCATTTGAGTGTTTTAGAGTATTTGCCAAGCTGCTTTATTGTCAATACTGAATCAATAAGCAGGCGAATTAATAGGTACCCAGTCATGAATAGTTGATAGGTAATTGCTCATTAATTTGACTTGTATGGTGCTATTCACTGTTATCAACTACCTCTGGATGCTGAAATTAGTATTGCTGCATTCAATGCCTAGGATGTGCTATTGCATTGCTGGGGGTCGTCTGGTGCAGATATATATTTGGCAGGTGACCAAATCTCTCATCTGTTGCTAAGCAACAAATTGTGGAGGAACAGTTATAGCCCATATTAGGTAACGATACTGACACTCATTCTCTGGCCCTCAGACATGTACACCCTTTCGTTGGTCATGTTGATTTCAATGGAATTCACACCTCTATTCATGGCAAAATGCCAATTTTTAATTTGATACATTCTTACAGACAGTAGCATGAAACTTTACTCAGGTCTTGCGTGCAGTGGCTCGTAGGTCATGGGAAACCTTTAGGAGCAAAGGAAATTGATTCACAATTAATCAAAGAAATTTGTTCAAATTTATACATTTAAATCTACTAAGACCATGGACAGGACGATTGATAGTGGTTGGGGACAGACAGTATATATCAGAAGTTGTAATATCAATGTTGCGGCTGAGAACATCCTGGAACATACATTTTAAAACAGGAGGTATTTTCAGCAGCAATCTCTCAAGCAGGGCTTAGATATACTTGTGTGTCGTGTAATATAATTGTGTATTTAAGCCAATCGTGTTCTTTTTCTACAAAAGAAATTCTCTTCGGTCAGACCTGGTGGCACTTAAATACCACCTATGTTTTCATAGATACTATTGTTCAGGCACATACAATTTATAGTGAATATTGAAAATATGAATAATATTGTAACATATCTCTTCAGGAAACAGTACATTGGTAAATTGTTTTCCAAATAATTGCTGCTCCTGTTATAGTTTATTCTGTTTTACCATAACAGTCTAAGCAAACTATTGTGGCATTGGGGTTTATTCGGTTGTTACAATATTTTACAACTTTTAAAAATTTGAATGTGTGATTATTTTTTTGACTCCGCCATAGGTTATTTTCCATGGGAAGAAGGATTTTGAGGTGGATATGGGTTTAGAATTCATCATTTAGTCGTACATTTATTGAGTGAGTGTTTGCGTATTGTGGGTGAAACTAATTGTAATAAATGCGCCACTTTGCTGATCCACTGTCTTCAATAAACAAGATAAAACCCGGCAAAGTCACGCCTTTTATTCCATGAAATATGCAAATCCACCAGAGACAGACAATACCTTTTCTATGAAATTATGCAGAGTTGAGTAATGAGGGCATTTATATTGAAGAACATGGCAAGTGCATTAGCTATGGTGCTGCCTGCCTGCTTGCCTGGCTGGCCATTGATGTACGCTGTGTTATTAGTTCACCTCCCCAATGCATTGCTATGCTGCTCTGGCATTTCTCAACAGTACAAAGTAAACCCCTGCCCCCATATTGCTTATCTATTTTAGGGGGAAAACTTGCTCATGTGGGTATTTACGTATTAACCTCCCCAATGCATTGCTATGCTGCTCTGGCATTTCTCAGTAGAACAAAGTAAACCCCCGCCCCCACATTGCTTATCTATTTTAGGGAGGACCTTGCTCATGTGGGTATTTACGTATTCACCTCCCCAATGCATTGCTATGCTGCTCTGGCATCTCTCAGTAGAACAAAGTAAACCCCTGCCCCCACATTGCCTATCTATTTTAGGGGGGAAACAAGCTCATGAGGGTATTTACGTATTAACCTCCCCAATGCATTGCTATGCTGCTCTGGCATTTCTCAACAGTACAAAGTAAACCCCTGCCCCCATATTGCTTATCTATTTTAGGGGGGAAACTTGCTCATGTTGGTATTTACATATTAACCTCCCCAATGCATTGCTATGCTGCTCTGACATCTCTCAACAGTACAAAGTAAACCCCTGCCCCCATATTGCTTATCTATTTTAGGGGGAAAACTTGCTCATGAGGGTATTTACGTATTAACCTCCCCAATGCATTGCTATGCTGCTCTGGCATCTCTCAGCAGTACAAAGTAAACCCCTGCCCCCATATTGCTTATCTATTTTAGGGGGAAAACTTGCTCATGAGGGTATTTACGTATTAACCTCCCCAATGCATTGCTATGCTGCTCTGGCATTTCTCAGTAGAACAAAGTAAACCCCTGCCCCCATATTGCTTATCTATTTTAGGGGGGAAACTTGCTCATGTGGGTATTTACGTATTAACCTCCCCAATGCATTGCTATGCTGCTCTGGCATCTCTCAGCAGTACAAAGTAAACCCCTGCCCCCATATTGCTTATCTATTTTAGGGGGGAAACTTGCTCATGTGGGTATTTACGTATTAACCTCCCCAATGCATTGCTATGCTGCTCTGGCATCTCTCAACAGTACAAAGTAAACCCCTGCACCCACATTGCCTATCTATTTTAGGGGGGAAACTTGCTCATGTGGGTATTTACGTATTAACCTCCCCAATGCATTGCTATGCTGCTCTGGCATCTCTCAACAGTACAAAGTAAACCCCTGCCCCCACATTGCTTATCTATTTTAGGGGGGAAACTTGCTCATGTGGGTATTTACGTATTAACCTCCCCAATGCATTGCTATGCTGCTCTGGCATTTCTCAGTAGAACAAAGTAAACCCCTGCCCCCATATTGCTTATCTATTTTAGGGGGAAACTTGCTCATGTGGGTATTTACGTATTAACCTCCCCAATGCATTGCTATGCTGCTCTGGCATCTCTCAACAGTACAAAGTAAACCCCTGCCCCCATATTGCTTATCTATTTTAGGGGGAAAACAAGCTCATGAGGGTATTTACGTAGATGAGTTTTGGTGTTGCACTTCATATGAATGCTGTGTTATAAGTTCACCCACTTGTCTTGCATTTCTGAATGGTACAAATTAAAATCATACTAGATATTTGAATATCCAGAAGTCAGAGATCTACCCTATGTGCAATTTGGAAAAGAAAATGCAGCCCCCCTCTCCAAATAAACAAGAAAGAATGCAGAGTAAAAATAATTAGAGCTTTAATATTTCGATACAAACAGATAAGGTTGTTTGCAGAAAAGCAAAAAAGGGGCAACGGGAAATGATTCTTGATTTTCAATGAAATACTCAATAGAACAGATTTTGTAGTTGGCAGATTGGGCAAAAGGGGATTTGATTTCCCTTTCCTAGTCAGGCACCAGCTCATTGCTGAGTAAATGGCATGTGTCTCTTACAATCGATGAAAAGTTTCATATCCCTGTTTGGACAAAGGACTGTTGGGAGCTATCATGCTGGTAGTTACTTCAGCAGTGAATTCTGAGCTACTGCAAGCTGAAGAAGCATATTAAAGGCTGGACCCCAAAAATGATTAAACAAATACATTTCGTTACCATGGTAACAGCAGGTAACTCTTGGTTAGGATGCAGGCATTATTGTGTTGGAGACGAAATGAGAACCGTGTCCACAATTAGTTGTTATGGACATAATTATTCACGGAAATGCAATAAGGAAATGAAATTATATGAAGAAAGGGGATTTCAGTGTGGAGATAATTATATTTTGATTGTGGAACCTTGATGGTGTTGGGAAATAGAAATCTAATTATTTCCCGCTTTGGTGACAGGTTTTACCAGTTGAGTATATTGCATCAGTTGAGAACCGTCTTTTATTCTTCGTGTCAGTAAATTCTCTTTTCTCCCATGTTAGCAGTCAGAAAAGTTGTAATTAAAAAAATCTAATCACACCTTTTTGTGAGTTTGTTCCTAGTATGTGATATGGTATGATAGATTATACACTCTAATTAACATGGCAGTTCCTTTGTTAAAATATTTTAGCATGAGAAATTGTTACTCAAGGCTGATGTCACAATCTTTTAATATATAACAACTCGATAAAGGCTAGCAGTTTCTTTTCTAGCTTTTAAAAGTCAAAGTGAGTTATAACCATATTATCATTGAGTATAAGTTAAAACCAACTCATCTGGTCCTGTTGCAATATCATATGCTTCAATGTTTATCCTACAATCTAATATGAACAATTTTACTAATAACAGCAGATCTAATATCAAGAGCAATACTATTAACTTCAACAGTATCGATGGCAAAACTTAATAGGATCACGAGAGGGTAGCTCAGTATCATCATCCATTATTCTAATAGCAACACTCGCTTTAAAAAACAACAGCAACATCAGCAACAACAGAAAAATGAACATCACCATCGACAATAACAAAGAGGTACAATGTCACCGATACCACCAACACTTAAGCAGGGGAATTGTTTTTCCAAAACGTTTTTGTAACCTATGTTGAGTCAAAATGCTTGTGACAGGAAAGTCCCAAAAGGTACAGGTGCCTAGCTGCCTGTGGGCGGGGGCATGCCATAAATATCCTATGTTCCCTATTGCTGTTGCTGCAGCAGTCAGGTGCTAAATTGTTTCACGTGAGATCTTTATGGTAAAACGCTTGATATTAACCGTTTATTGCAGCAGTTAAAGCCCCACTGGAGCTGCCAGGTAAGGGGAATCTGGGACTAGCAGGTGTGGTGGCAGCCACTATTGGATTAGAATATGCTGTAAGACTGTATTATGCTCCAATATAAGTGCTAGAGTTAATGGAAGGTTGAGCGAAAATTGTTTCTGAGATGATTATCTGGACGCTTAATTGGGTCATTGATGGAGATGGCTGAGGAATTTTATTTTGGCAAAGCACTAAGTTGCCAAGGTGCCTAGTCATTATGTAGAGGAAAAGAACAGATTTGCTCTGAACCTGCTATGCACCACGTGATATGGGTAGTAGGTGCTGCACTTTCAAGTCTGGTTGGCCATAAATATCCAGTCTGGCTGCAGACCAATATTGTTCACTTGTCTGGGGAGAGTCGCTTGTATGTCTGTCTGTCTGTCTAATATGTGTCTATGGAAAAATATGGCGTGTTTCTTAGCCCCTCAAATTTCCTAGAAATATTGTAATGATCTATTATAATCTCAAATGTTATCAAGTTTCTTTTTGAGAGCTTAAACCCCTTTAAACAAAAGGAAATGGGCTCAGTTTAGTACTATTTGAAAATTACATGAAGAGAGGTTGTTATGTGTAATGCTAAAAACAATAACTTGATTTCGAATATTTCTTGGTAGATGCCATTTGTGTTGTTGATTTTGCTGACTGTTTGAATGTTAGAATATTTTTTCTCATTTCATATCAAATGTTCCAATTGAGTTCATCCTCATTCTCGGGGTTCTTCTCATTGGAGAACATCTGGGTGGGAAGTAAACTTGCAATGCATAAATACAGCTAACAAAGACAAGAACAAGGATTGTTTTATACCTTTACATGTTAACTACCAAAACATGTGAAAAAAATGCATTGAGTACTAGTCATCTGGTCTTGTCTGAATTCTGGGCCACTATATGTAAAGAGGATATAGTTAGTGTATATATCATTGATATGGAAAGTCAAGCAAGCTAGCCCTTTTGATAAGGGTTTAATCTATGCTTCAATATGATTTTTAAAACTATACATTTTTCAGTGTCAACATAACTGTTAACTAATGTACATATATATATATATATATATATATATATATATATATATATATATATATATATATATATATATATATATATATATATATATATATATATATATATATTATATTCCAACAGGCCACTTTGTTTTCAAACAATGCTTCCATCATTGTCTTGGCAATTATGCCTTAAAGAAAGAGCACTGTCTGACACCTTGATCTGGCATTTATTTCTTGCTCCAGCCATGTGTAATCCTGTGCCTAAGATGAAGGATGTTGCAGCGACTTTTCTTTATGCAGAATCACGATTCCCTGCAGCAGTGATCTTCTATACATGGTGTTTCATATCAAGCACACGTGAGCTTGTTGTATAATCTTATCCTTTGTCTGCCAGAGGAGTATTCAAGGCATTTCCCTCAGCTTTGCTGAGATCCAATATCTCCATGAAAGATGTAACATTACTGCAAATTAAATGCAGACAAATGCACCAGATGTGACTTGGAATTAATCGTTAAGGATCTGTGATAGATGCATATAAAAGTAACGAACGAACAAGAGAGAGAGAGAGAGAGAGAGAGAGAGAGAGAGAGAGAGAGAGAGAGAGAGAGAGAGAGAGAGAGCTCTATCATTAAGTTAAGCTCTGTCCGAGCAGCCTGTGTAAAACATAGGAAAAGATTGATTGATGAGGAAAAGCTGAGAGCATCTCTTCCTAGGTGGAAAGAATCCGATAGTTTCGTCCCTCGGTGACTTCCTTCAAGGTTCCCAGCAACCAGCCGAAGGTTCCCAGACATGAAAGGCTTTTGGAGAGCCCACAGGAGAGACTGCAAGAAGCTGATTAAATTGCATAATAAAGTAAATTTAACTTTCCCAACGTCCAAGGGCATTGGCACAGAATGATGGAGCAATCAGGATGTACTTTTGAAGGTGACTTCATCAAAAGATTCTCAAAGCAGCATACATAATGCTGATATTAGGTGGTCACCCAGTGGCCATATTTGACCATTCTTTATAAGGTAGAAGCAGCTGAAATAATAAATAACCAATTTTAAATTTTGCCACAAGTTAATGCAACATAAAATATGTATTGTCCAGAATGGCAGGATCTTCCCATTAATATGTTAAAACAGGTGTATTAAAATATTAAATTATTTCATAAAAAGAAGTCAAAATCTTAGCAGACCAGAAATTTGAATGAGCCACAAAATGAAAAAGAGGCCTTGTACTAGTTTGAACTCTTTAATAATTCCTAGTCATTTCAGAAGTGAATTCCCATTTATTTGTCATTGACCCTTGTACACTATTTGAGCAACCCAGCTTTAACCTGATCATATTACCTTGATTTTCTGATACAAAAAAGAATTATTTGAAAACTGTGGAATAGCTGAGAAATTACATATAGGTTGTGTTCATTTTTTTTAGCCTCATTGGGTTAAAAAATGTCATTGGTTTATGGCAAACAAATTAACATGACCTTCCTCAGGGCAAGGTCATGACCCCAGATAGGAAATAAGCAAGGACTAATTTATCAAACAGCCCATTCTTTGGCTAACCTAACAGCATTCAATCATTAATTTATATCATTAATCACTTCCTTTCTAATCAAGATCAGAGGTCCAGCGCAGAGAAATTTGTAACACAAATGTCATCAATTTTCTATTGTGAATTCTTTCCCAACAGACATTTAACACAGTGCATCCTTTATTAGAAACAGTGCAGCATGTTTCTGGAGAGCCTTAGTGATGAATCCCAGGAGTGCAAAAATTGGCCATAGCAAAATGCTTACAAAGACAACATATATATATATATATATATATATATATATATATATATATATATATATATATATATATATATATATATATATATATATATATATATATATTAGAGAAAAGTGAATGTTTAGCCAGCATGGCCATAGAACAAATATATATTGAGTAAAATTAAGCCCTTCAGAGGAGATAGTATTATGATCAGATGAAAAGAGTATTTCCAGTTAGACTCGATGAAATTAGTAACATTTTGACAAATTATTATACCGCAAGTTTATATCCATATAATAGAGTTTCAAATAACCGTATAATTTCAAAGAACCCTTTCTGCATCTATATGTTGGTTACATTTTGATGCTTCACTCTTATCACCGCGATACTAAGGATTGTGAGTTGAGCACCACTCTGACTACCAATATATGCCTCAATGCTCTCATTGTGTAAACTTTTCCCGAAGGTAACGCAGGTCCCTGACCAGCGCTTTGTCTACCGGCGGCAAGGGAAATCTGGTAATGAGTTATCGGAAGTGCCCACAATAAAGGTGTCCCCTTCAAAGAGCGGCAGACAATTTATTAAGAAAGCTGGTTGTGTGCTGTGTTCATTAATCATTGAGCAGCATTCAGACAGTGTTTATGGATTTCTCCCCACCCAACATGGCTGGCTAATCACTATAGAATGCACAGGCATGCAGTTTTGGTTCTGCTTTTGCTGCTTAATCCTTCCAATGCCGAGATTACTTTCGTCCTAAGCACAAGGATGCAACGATTTTGGAAAACAATCTAAACCCTTTCATGTTGGTATTCATTGGATAGCTCTTGTTGAGTACTCCCAGATGAGTACCCATTTGCCAGGGTTTCAGTCATTTTTCAGTGTTTTTGCATCATTTTGTATTGGCCCAATTAACCACCAGCAGCATAAGGGTTAATTGATCGCACACCATACCTGCAGGGGCTTTGCCATTGAGAACACTAGGCATAACGCAGAAAAGATAACCATTTGTACTTCTACTGGAAATACTTAAAAGGGTTCATTAACTTTAGAAGTAATTCAAGGCCTTTCTTTGGAAGAAAGCTTTTCTTTGGTCAGTGGTCTAAAGGAGGACCCGTGTCAGTGCTTTAAGCCTATAGGATGTAGGCAAGCAAGACACATCTTGTTTATAACCATCCAGAAGCTGTTCTTTGACGATGATGTGGCTTGGCTTGCAGTTAATGAGCAATGCATTAGACTGGTCAGCCATGGAGGGAGACCCAGCCCATCCAGTGGTGGCCTAGTTGAAAATCCAAGGCCAACTCAGTAAGACTAGGCACATATTAGACAGAGATCTAATTTCAGCCTGCTTATATTGATGGAAATTGTCACATAGATTAATGGCAAATGCTATTGTCCTTGACTCAAATCACCAATACATCACCGGTGGAGCTCCAGTAGGCCTGTGTGCATACATGTGGTGGGTGGGGAAGCCGGTATATTGATGTCTTGCAGCACGGGGAGGCTGTAAAAGGCTGAGGCTGCTCCTGGAGTACTCAGATATTGCTTCCTTTGCAGCTCAACTGCCCTTGTCACATCAGTGGAACTGTGTGGGTCATCGCTTTTTCTGCCATACTTAACCCTTCCAATAATGAGGCTACTTTCGTCTGAAGTACAAGGATGGAAAGATTTTGATAAAAATCATTTAAACCCTGTCATGTTGGTTTTCATTGGAAAGCTCTCACTGAGTACTCTCAGATGAGTAGCCTTATGCCAGGGTTTCAGTCATTTTTCAGCGTTTTGCTGCATTTTATATTTTAATGCCAGTAGGTGTTAATGGTAGGGGATACCATAGTACTTGTGGAAAATAAATGACCAAACCTATGTTGCTACGACAATGGATAAAATGTAGGCAATATCTCTCCAAAATTTGCTTTTAGTAGATGCAGAATGGTTTGTTCTGCATTACTTAGCATACTTTACAACAGTGTAAATTATCAAAACATTTTAGGTTGATTTCTACTTTATAAGCCTATGTTCCTGCATCGCGGCCAGGGCATGTGAGCAAGTTGCCAGTGACTTGGGGTTAAGTGGTGGTTTTCTCCGGGTACACCAGTTTCCTCCACTACTTATAATTGACTAGTCACAAATTAGCCACAATATGGCATAAATGTGGCGAAAAACGAAAAAATCTAAATTCTACTTTATTGGCCTATGTTCCTGATCGGTTGGCCATCTCGATCCTGGGTAGATGGATTTGATTGCGTGCCATGTCCTTATGTGTCTTTTCCTCAAGATCCAACAGTGTAAATTATCATGATTTGCTGATTTTCCCAGAAAATCTGGAAAAACCTCCAAGCATTTTAAGTTGATTTCTACTTTATTAGCATGTGTTTTCCTGATCGGTTGGGCACCTTCATCCTGGGTAGATGGATTTGATTGCGTGCAATGTTCTTGTGTGTCTTTACCTCATGATCCAACAGTGTAAATTAACATAATTTGCTGATTTTCATAGAAAATCTGGAAAAACCTCCCGAGCATTTGAAGTTGATTTCTACTTTATTAGCGTGTGTTTTCCTGATCGGTGGTTGGGCACCTTGATCCTGGGTAGATGTATTTGATTGCGTGCCATGTCCTTATGTGTCTTTTCCTCAAGATCCTACGGTGTAAATTATCATAATTTGCTGATTTTCCTAGAAAATCTGGAAAAACCTCCCCCGAGCATTCTAAGTTGATTTCTATTTTATTAGCGTGTGTTTTCCTGATCGGTGGTTGGGCACCTTGATCCTGGGTAGATGGATTTGATTGCGTGCAATGTCCTTATGTGTCTTTTCCTCAAGATCCAACAGTGTAAATTATCATAATTTGCTGATTTTCCCAGAAAATCTGGAAAAACATCCAAGCATTTTAAGTTGATTTCTACTTTATTAGCGTGTGTTTCCCTGATCGGTGGTTGGGCAACTTGATCCTGGGAAGATGGATTTGATTGCGTGCCATGTCCTTATGTGTCTTTTCCTCAAGATCCATCTGTGTCGGCGCATAGGGTAAGCAGCAATCAATGATTGGGACCTGAAGCAGGTTAATTGATGTCACACGACCATGCTGCCTGATTAACCATGTATAAAAACAGTCCCAACCTTGCGCACTGCTGATGGACATTGAGCTGAAAGAGAAGGATTGCGAGTGCACCCCTGTCGGATGCAATTTTCAACGCAATCTGCCTTGAGCCAAAATTTCACCATCGGCTTTGAGGTAGGGGATATTTTGTAACTGAGCCGCACTGCTCTGAAGCATGATACTTCGAGTGTGCTATTAGACATAAGAACAAGGGCATAAAATGTTTCTGGGTACTGTCGAAAAGGCAACATGTGAGATTCAGCTCATGAGTACTTACAATAAAGTGCTGTTTGGTAGAATAATTCTAGGGATTGTGAACTGATCAGTAGAAAAACTTTGAACAATTATATTCAATGATTATCAATATAAATTGAATTATATGATATCATTTTATTTGTTATTCAATTAGTAGTTAGGGATAAATGAAAAACTATGGCAAGATGGCAGAAAATGCAGCAAGGTTTACTTAAATATCTTACGACCTGACAAATTTTGCTAGAAAGGCAGCATAAGGTATGGTTTAGTAGTATAGTAGGGTCTGAATTATTCTGGCTGCAGGCAGAACTGCAGTATGCGTTGTGGTTTACTAGTATTGCCTGCACTATAGAGCCCGAAGCCTGCGCCTAGAAGAACTGTGATATATGGCATTGCCTTGATGAGTTTCACTTTTTGCCAGGCCGTTAGTATTCCGGTGGGTAGAGACATTGAAGTGATGTATGCTGTAGTTTAGAGACCCGGCGTCTAGAGGAGTAATTCTCAGGCATGGTTCCTCAACCAATATCACAGTGACAACTCCTGCCTAACTCACCCAGCCAGGGCTTGATATTAATATTATTCCAACTTTTTGGATCTGTAAAATTTGAATATTACTCCCCAGCAAGACTTGAGTGTGCATTTGCATATCTGCCTTCAGTTTCTGATAATTAGTAGTGATGAAAAGAAGGAATGGATTTTGGGACACTCAGAACCCACCTGTACCTCTTAGAACTGTCCTGGAGGGTAATTGCTTTTGCTTTGGAGTACGAAATGTTGAAAAAGAAATAGAAATAGAAATTTCTTTCTTTTCCTAGGTAGTTTTCTTGTTCATACATGATCTGATCTGTTGAAAGCAACAAAATATAGAATGGTCAAAGAAGAAAAAGCAGAGCTTTTGTGAAAGCCCTATAGGACATAGATCAGTACAGCCTCATGCACTAAATAAGTGAATATGCAATTTAGAATGTGATTTTCTACATATTTTCCCGAGAGGCAATAAAGGTGTTTTTGACACACTTCTAAATGGATTCTGTTGAGAAATCATCCTCTAATTTCTCCTTCCTCCTCCAAAACCAGATTGCCGGGTGCTAAAAGCAATTACTAGAATGGATGGTGCACTCAGAAGAGAGAGTAGGAAACGCTATACTGTATTTGCAAGGTAGTTATTGTAACACATTAGCGAACACGCCGCCCTCTCAGAAGACTCACTTACAAGTCTTCTTTATGAATTATTAAGCAACATCAGAAGCCCTTCTATCAAGTCACACTCATGGGGTAATGAGATTAATGATAGCAAAACCCAAGATTATTACTAAATGTGTTGTCATACATCTTCCATATTTGTGTGATAATGATATTTTTGGTGTAAAGATATACATCATGAAGCCATGTAATACTGATAACCAATTTTAGACTCACATTGCAGTTATTCATATCTATAGGGCAAAATATTAGAATTTAAGTTTTATCAAAGAGACATCACCAAAATATTAGGATCTTTTAACCCTAATATGCTGCTGGGTGGCTAATTTGGCAAATACAAAATGATGCATAAAACCCAAAAAATGACTGAAACCCTGGCACATGGGTACTCACCTATGAGTACTCTGCAAGAGCTATCCAATGAATACCAACATGACAGGGTTTAGATGTTTTTCAAAAATCTTTGCATTCTATAGTGCTTTGGACAATAGTAGCCTCAGCATTGGAAGGGTTAATGCCGCTACAGCCATGAATGTGTTGATAGAAGCATATTGACCATAGTCTGATTGGCACTCAGCAGATTATTCAAACCTCTCTGACTGGCACTGAAGCCTCCTCCACTGTCAGTTATGGTAGGGAGGGAGTCAAGTTCTCTCAACAGCCTGGCACAAGCGGCTCCTTGTGCAGATCAACATAATACCCATTTGTCACTCTCCATGTCATTTGAAATACCACCATAAAAAGTGGCAATTTTCCATCACTACTTCTGAGCATAAGAGGGTTTAATTATGTCAATTAGGAAATAGCTTGAAAAGATGTAGCACTTTCCCAAGGATATTTGAAGAAGCCCAATTTTCAATTCAATCTATGGTTAAAGATTCTTGGTTTTCAGAATAGATACTTAATAGCCCACTAACCTGTACAATTGGGGCACCAAAGTCATTTTTGTTGACACCTTTGGCAATAATGTAGTGAGAAAAGATGTTTTATAGTAATATTTTAATGGTATTCAAAGGGTACATTGAATTTTAAATGAAAATCTGTCAATTTATTATTGTCCTTATTTGAAACTTAAGTTATTATAGTATGAAATACACTATTAGTCTTATTTTTTAATTTTGTTAAATTTTTGTTTTATTATCCCTCTTCATCATCATCTTCTCATTATTATCATCATCATCTCCATTATTTGTCATAATGCTTTTGATTATTATCTCTTCATAACAGAAATTGTCTAGCTTTTGTCAGGAACATACATATAGCTAAATGATTTGAATACATTAAAGAATTTCTGTTTTTGAGCTGAAATCTCTAAATGACTAAACATACTTAGCATGAGCTAAAATCTTAACTGGATCTGTATGATATTAATCAAAAACATGTTTTTCTTTTGGATTAAGCCCCAATGATATTGGCGAGGAAATAAATGCTTTCCATTTGGCACTCACTGTTTGTGCAGTAAACAATATGCTTTTCAATGCTGGCGATATGTCACATCATCTTTCTCCTCAATGGTATGAAGCTATGAATAAATAGCAGAGGAATGTCCCAAGTGTAATATACCCACATCATCGCAATGTAAATTGTCAGTTTCGGTTTACTGAAGGCATTCCAATGGGATGTTGACATGTGGAAATAGTCATTTATTGTGATTGCAGAATAACAAAATTCTTAGGCATTGTCAAGTTGTGTTTACTGCCTGTCATGTTGGACCATTGGCTGGAGATGAATCTGAAAGTGACGAATATTGTTTTGGATGCAGAACTGTCATTTGTATGCTCCACTTATCTCCTTGAGGGGATTGCTTTCCGGGATTGCGCCGTTGGCTCTGTGGCTGGCTGAATGGAATGCTTCTTGATGATAATGTTTCTGAAAATGAGTGAAATGATGAGGTGAGATTGAAAAATGCAGCAAAGATGCAATTTACAGTAACGATATTTAATACTTGTGTAATAGTCGGTTGCCTGTGACTTAAGCTTTTGTATCAGATAATTGGATATGTTCTATTTGTAATAGTGACAGTTGCCTTCGACATTAGGCTTTGGTTCAGATAATGGGATATGTTCTATTTGTAATATTGCCGGTTGCCTGTATCATTAGGTTTTGGTTCAGATAACGGGATATGTTCTATTTATAGTAGTGACGGTTGCCTGTGACATTAGGTTTTGGTTTGAATTGAGGAGACGTTCTATAAGTAATTGCTCGAACTTTGTCAGTTGCCTGTGACATTAGTTTTTGGTTCAGTAATTGGGATATTTTCTATTTGTAAAAGTTGTTTGCCTGTGATATTAGCTTTTTGTTCAGATAATGGGATATGTTCTATTTGTAAAAGTTGTTTGCCTGTGATATTAGCTTTTTGTTCAGATAATGGAATATGTTCTATTTGTAATAGTGACAGTTTCCTGTGGTATTAGCTTTTGGTTCGTATAATGGGATATGTTCCATTTGTGATAGTCGGTTGCTTGTGACATTAGGTTTTGGTTCAGATAATGGGATATGTTCTATTTGTAATATTGATGGTTGCCTGTGACATTAGGCTTTGGTTCAGATAATGGGATATGTTCTATTTGTAATATTGATGGTTGCCTGTGACATTAGGCTTTGGTTCAGATAATGGGATATGGGTTCAGATAATGGGATATGTTCTATTTGTAATATTGATGGTTGCCTGTGACATTAGGTTTTGGTTCAGATAATGGGATATGTTCTATTTGGTATTGTTGTTTGCCTGCGACATTAGGTTTTGGTTCAGATAATGGGATATGCTTTATTTATAATAGTGACGGTTGCCTGTGACATTAGGTTTTGGTTTGAATGGAGGAGTTGTCCTATAAGTAATTGCTCGAGCTTTGTCAGTTGCCTGTGACATTAGGTTGTGGTTTGAATGCTTTGTCAGTTGCCTGTGACATTAGCTTTCTCAGCAGTGCCATGACCTTTCTGGAGTTTCTGCTACAGCTAACATTGCAGGAATATAAAGGGACACTGATTATTGCTGTCGTGCCATGTACGTGCCTAATGAAAGAAGCGGCAACCTTCTTGATTGTCACCCTTCCTAATCAATACTTTGGCAATACCTTGGGAGGTTCTCAGTAACCCTCAATTCCTGGATCAGTAAACTTACAGATATAGATAATTCGATCAGGGGTATCATGTTAATTTTCCGCATATGAAATAATGCGCTTGGCAGGTAGCTGCATTTCATGTGCATGCAGTTGAATTTTTGTGCACTGGTGTAGAATGAGAAGCTATCATGTCAGCGTGATGTACCATACTAGCATAGGGATTGGATTTCAAAATAATGGTGTGTAGCTTTAAAAATACAGACTCGATCCAGGGGTGCACAAAGTACGCATAAAATAAACTGCTGCAATATTTACATAGTTATAATGCAGTATTTATCTAGCATCTACATCAAACTCATGTAATTGTATATTTTCATTCTAGATAAGATATGTGAGAATGCTTTTGCCTTCTTTATATTAACCTAGTTTTTCAGACCTTTTTACCTTTCCAATGCTGAGGCTACTTTCCTCCAAAGCACAAGGCCATCAAGATTTTTGAAACCATCTAAACCCTGTCAAATTGGTATTCATTGGATAGCTCCTGCTGAAAACTCTTAGATTTGCCAGAGTTTCAGTCATTTTTTTAGAATTTATGCATAATTTTTATTGGCCAGATTAGCGAGCAGCATAAGGTGTCATGGATTCCAAAACTGACACCTGTCAAGTTCTGCTGCCACCCTGGGTTGCTCCAAAGTGGTCCAATGTTGTTGTTTTCGCATTCAGGTGCATCAAAAGAAAATTCTTTTGAAAGAATAGTCTCTCACAGACCTGGTGGTGCCATTTATTTTCAGAAGTCTGCGTCTTTGGTTAGCATGGCAATATAAGTGTGGGGGGAATTAGGAGTATAATTTTGAACTAAACCCGTGGTTGCGCGGTAGCTTGCTAGTTTATTTAATTGCTAAATTGTTGAACATGAATTCATTAAAGAAATATTTATTCTCATATCTAAATGCTAATAATATTGATAGTGATTGTGGCTGTCCTTATCCTTAAAACCTTTTATTAGAGTATATTTGCATAGTTGTGTTTGATATTTTATGCTGGATCACAATAACTTTGGACAATTATTTTCACAAATATGGATTTTACTGCAATGTGCACACAGTAGTTAAAATGTCACTGTGCCAGTATGCTATCTCCATTTGTATAAATAAGCCATTTCTAAACCAATCACCACACACCTTTACAAGCTGCAATTTAGCTCATCGTGGGCACAGTTTTTGCTGGTAGAATAAAGCGGCCCTTCAAACATGAAATGTTTATGAATCTCAGAATTTTCTTCAATCCTTTCACTTTGAATTTATTCAAAAGATGTGTGTGAAACATACAAAATAAAATTGGCGTTATTCAGTCGCTGCATGCAGTCTCATTGCAAATATCTTGCTTTATAGATATAAGATATTCTTAATACAGGGCTTTTTGCAGATGCAAATTCTCAGGGAAGAGGGTTGTTATTGAACAGAGGATTTGTTGGCAGTGAAAATCAAAGAAGAATTTCTTTAAACTTTGAACATCTTGAGTGTGATACGTGATGATTGGAGACATTGAATCTCTTAAGCCCACTCTATTTCAGCAAATGTATGTCTTCTGCGCTTCAAGGGAGATGAAGAATAGTGTATTTCAGTTTAATTTGGTGATGAACATAATGGGGTAGATCACTTTGCATCAAAGCAATGGGAAATACCTTATGTTTGAAGACAATTGATCAGTTAAAAAGGCATAGATATCAAGAGGCTATTTCTATTTTTTGCAAGTTTCACCTCTAAAGATTGACCCACACTTAGTCCTGAAAAATGAAAACTTAGTAAACAATGTTCTATAGAAGGTAACAATTGCAAGTACTTCAAAGTACTTTGTGGCTTTCTATCACTTAGGTTTTTCACAAACAACAACAATATCTTTCAGATAAAAGTCACTATTGTTAACATATTTTCATTTCTTTTTGATATTTTGCATCTTATTGATTTAACCGTTATTTAACATCATGATGAATATATTTAATTTCAGTCAAAATTCATCTCTCTCTATTGTTATTCTTTTCTTTGATATCTTTTAAAATGGTAAGACCACGAGGAGTTTTTTTTATCCACATTGTGTATATAGATTGGTAGCCACCTGACCAGACATTTTCCTGTATTTAATCACAGTGCCACTGATACTGGTGGTAATTACTCTGCTGAATGAATCTCTCAGCTCCTTTGTAGGGATCCTTATTTAATTACCCACACAGGCATTAGAATTCTTTTCTAAAAGCTTCTACCTAGGTATTTTCATTAAACCAAAAGACTGTCCCCATGGCAATTATGTCCTTTCTTTTTAGTGGGATTTGAACGCTGATTGGAAATGAATTCAAATTTAAGATGTTTTCATTCAGCACTAACAGAAGCCAGCAATGAAAGATTGATATTTATTTAGTAGTATGTCAGACTTGGTACAGGCAGCAAAGGTTGACAAAATGTTGAGTACCTTGCAGGAGGTTAAAATGGAATGAAAAACCTGAAGTACATGGATTCAAACATGGTTTAAGATTCAAAAACTCAAAAATAAATGAAAATTGTAATGATGATTAATTCCTGTCTGGATTTTGAGGAAAAAGATATCAATTTTTTTTGAAAAGAACTAATTCATATATCACAAATAAAGATGTCGTAATCTGTGCAGGTGCAATATGTTTATGCCTTTAGTGCTGAAGTATTATGCCTGAATATTTTAGCTATACCATTATAACAGTATAATTTCTCAGAAATCATTTGAAAGAGAGTTGTGAAACAGAACCTAAATAACAACTATACTTCAAATAGTCCATGGATTTGCACTCATTTTCTTCCATTATTGTCATCCTTCCAAACAACAAGGGACTATCAATGATGATAATGACAATGTGACATTTGATATTGATAGTTTGATTTTCCATGCACCTAAGTATGTTGTTCAACAGTGTATTGAAAATATGGGCATTTGCAAGGAAATAATGATTAGGATAGCTAAAGAAGGCGTGCGTTCAGAAGTTAACCCTTTGGTGTCAATACAAAATGATGCAAAAAAGCAGATAATGATCTAAACCATGGCATATGGATACTAGGGTTGGGAATCGGTTGCAATTTCATGATCGATAATCAGTTACAGCCAACCGATCGATTATCGATCATAATCAGTTCATCGCACTTTTGCAGTAATTGGGCACTATAGGTCTAGAGCCTAATAATAAGTGATAGTCTATGACAATTACTTGCTATTAGCACCTACCTTAACTTCGTTTTGAAGTGTTTTTAAGGCTTAGTTTCATAGCAAGAAAGCTGACAACATATGTCATTTAGTTATATATTTTGCCACTAGGTGTCACCTTTTTCGATTATTATCGATTGCCAGTTTTGTAATCGATTAATCAGAATCAGAGAGGTAAACGATTGATTATCGATTATAATCGATGATCGTCCCAACACTAATGGATACTCATCTGTTAGTGCCTGCCAAGAGCTTTCAAATGAATACCAACATTACAAGGTTCAGCTGGCTTTCAAAACATTTTGCATTTTTCTGCCATGGATTAAAGTAGCCTCAGCATGGAAAGGGTTAAATACAAGTCTCCAGCAGTGCCTGGATAATGGAGGCCTTGAAACGTCCTTGTCCAGATCACCCAGCTTTAATGTATAGGCGTATTAATCCTGACATCGATACAATCACTAATGAGTTGACATCAACCTGCTGACATATTGACCTAAGCACTCTAAACTAATTGATATAGCCTCAAGGTATTTCTGAAAATAACAGAAAATTGGTCCTTTTATTAATAGCCCATTACAGGTCTTTTTACTCAATTATCTAGGATGGCTTTATTGAAAGCTGATTGCAAATGTTTGGACCAGGGGTTGTCCCTCATTAAATATATATTTGCTTCATTCATTATTCTGTAGGTATTTTTGTTGAGGTGTGCCAGTGCAGTCATTGAGCTTAACATTTGTTTTACTCATTCATGCTTGGAGTTCTCGTTGACAATTAAGTGTTGGCCTGATACTAAATGTTGCTTTTGAGGATTGGATCAGATGAACATTGCTCCCTCAAATAGATATCAAAATTTGAACACATTTTAACACATGGGATACAGCTGACTGAGGTTGGATGGCAGGCTGGACCCCACTTTCAAACAGGATGTAACAAAATTATCACCTGCTCTTCCATGGTTCGTAAAAAATCAAATACATCACATTGCTGGCTACCAATTTGTGATATGGATTAAAGTGTGTGATATTAACTTCAGGCAAGAGGAAGGAAGGAAGGAATTGGGTTTTACGTCGCTTTCAACAGCTTAGGTCATATCGCGATGAGATAGAAACCGGGAACATGGAAGAAATTCCCTACTCTTCACGAATAGTTCCAAGGGGTCTTTCAGTTGCAGAAAGACCATAGACAGCCCTCCACAACACCAAACATTTATATAGCGACCAGGCCAACCCGCTTGGGGATCCAGCAGAGACTCAAACCTGCGAACTCACGCTTTGGAGCCAGGCATCGTAATTAACTTCAGGCAATCAATATAAAATCTCTGTAGTGTTATCGAGTGCATGTCTGACACCTATTGACCAAACAGCATCGAGAATTACAGCAGATCAGGTGGTAAATATATATATATATATATATATATATATATATATATATATATATATATATATATATATATATATGTATTATATTGCTCACCTATATGCACTATTGACCATTAGATCAGTGTAGAAAATAAAGGTTAGGTTAATGTCCTGCTCCAGATGCAGATGGGTTTTGTAAGTGAAAGGGACTACGTACATCAAACCCTTCCAACACTTCTTCTACATCTGTGATACATGTTTCTTCTGCTGCGAGGAGATCAAAGAGCTTAAAACGCAACTTCAGTGCGCTTCGTGAGCTCCTGTCTGCAGACGATCCTCTATAATTCATACCTATGCTTGTTCTTCCCAAATCTCTACTCCGTGATTAGTTGTTCCTGATTGTTGCATAATAGATCAGCGCGTCTGGACTGATGGATTAGTTATTCCTGCTTGTGACATAATTAATCACAATCTCTGAAGTGGCCGGTTTTCTTCTGTTTGAAGCGTTTCATGTTTCCTTCATCTTGAAAACTATTCGGCATTTCCCCTGCTAAATTAAACTAGTTTATCTTTGTGGGATGCTGTTGATTGATTAGTTAGGCCTTGAAGTGGTTTCCAGTGACATGGCTTTCTCTTTCATTGCATCTTTTTTAGGGTATTAATTTGTAACTAAGTAGCCTTAGAAGAAAGGCTGCAAATGGTCCTGTATTCACAGTCTGGTTATCAATATCATGATTACTGGTAGTTGGAGGAAGATGAAACCAATTAGTATTAGGCAAATGAATTGATTCCAATTAGGGCTGATTCAGAAAAAAAGAAAGAATTAGATCATTTTGCAATTTTTCATTATGTGGGTTGCCCTGACTTATACCTCAGATGCCTTGGTATACAATGTATTTCACTACTCTTGGTTTGCACGAAAGGGAGGGGGGGGCATGAAATGTCATTGATACTACTTTCACATGCTGTTCAGACTTTTTGCTTTTCCTTCAAGAATACTATGCTACTTCCCAAATTTGAGGTTATGTGAATCAGGAATTTCTTGATTTTTAACCAGATTCCCAACACTTAAGTAATCACAAGCAGATCAGGATCTGGGTCAGAATTCCTCTGATTCTCTACCGTGTCTTAGCAATATACTTACCAAATCTGGAAACTTTGTTGATCAAAATGTCGCTTATTCTCTCCTAGGTTAAATAAGCACTGTACTTCCCAAACATGAATCTTTGGATCAGTACGCCTCTGATTTGATGTCTCTACCATGTTTAACACAAACTTCCAAGCTTGAAACTATGTGGATCAGAAAGATTTCCTACCAGGTTATAATTGCTCCACACTTCTGAGCATGAGGCCGTTGATCATGAAGCCACTTTTTCCTTATGGAATAGAATTTCTCAAGCTTGCATGGAACTGTTGATGAGAAGTTTCCTGATTCTTGAATATGGCATGTAAAGTGTACTCAAGCATTAAACTTAGGAACTAAGGAGTTCAAAAACACTTGGTTCTCTACCAGGTTGTTTTACTTTACTTCCAAAACTTGAACTGCTGCTTACCAGAAAGTTGGAGAAGAAGAAAATGTTTTACTATTATCATCCCAGCTGTGTCAGTTCACTCAGTTGCCTGTGACATTAACTTTCTCAGCAGTGCTGTGACCTTTCTGGAGTTTCTGCTACAGCTAACATTGCAGGAATATAAAAGGACACTGATTATCGCTGTGACGCTCCTTGTACGTGCCTAGTGAAAGAAACCACAACGTCGGACTCCTTGATTGTCATCCTCCCTATTCAATCAGCACCTTAGGATGTTGTCATTATGATTCTAAGTTCCTGGCTCAGTAAATATATGGATAAAGATATTTATGTGCTATTTCCCTGATTCCCTACCAGGTTGGTGCGCTGTACTGGCCAAGCTTGAAACCATGTTGATCTGAATGTCTCTGATCCTCTACCATGTTATATAACAAGTATGAAACTGTTGATTAGAGTGTCTCTGATTCTCTACCATGTAATATATAGCACTTAATATGTTCAAGCTAGACACTTGAGGATCAGGAATCCTCTGATCCTATACCGTGTTATATAAGTGTGCAATTTTGAAGTATTAAACTGTTGATTAGAGTGTCTCTGATTCTCTACCATGTTATATATATAGTACTGGTCAAAAAGCTTTCAATCTCAACATTTTGAGGATCATGAAGCATCTGATTCTCTACCAGGCTATAGTACCCAAGCAAGAAATTTCTTCTTGATTCTCCACTAGGTCATGGCAGAGCACTTCCCTGAGTCGCGTACCTCTGTAATGTTTACCAGTCAGTCATTGATTCTCTACCATGTTATAACACAACGTTTCCCTGGACATGACACTCCTAATGGAGCAGAAAGCCTTAGAATCTCCTCTATGTAATAAATGCCTAATGCCATCTTTTCTATTAACCATAACCTGTTAAACCTGGTGGCGGCAACTGGTCTACAGTTATTGTGCTTCTTTCTCTCTGCCTGGGAGTCCATGTGTCTGAGTCACAGTTATGGCTTCCCAGCCGGCAGATTCTTAATGTACTGCATTATCATAGTCTAGGTCTGCAAAATAAATTTGTCAAGTGCTTCATATGCTCACTCTTATTCATCAGTCTTTTTGGATTTCACAGTGGAAAATTATGATTTGAACTTGGTAAAATGGGAGTAAATTCTACAGGCAAAGGAGAAATGAATTCTGGCAATATAAAATAAAGAAGGTTGATTGAGAGAGAGAGAGAGAGAGAGAGAGAGAGAGAGAGAGAGAGAGAGAGAGAGAGAGAGAGAGAGAGAGAGAGAGAGAGAGAGAGAGAGAGAGAGAATGAGAGAGAGAGAGAGAGAGAATGAGAGAAGGTTTCAATTCATTATCAAGTGCAAATTATATGTTCTCAGCAAGTAATAGATAATTACCAGATTCAGTTATAAGTGGGCTAAGAAATATATAAGGTCCTTTGCTTGCTAATAATGTCACCCGTCAAGTGATGAGATACGATGGCGGCGAGCTTGCAGGGATCAGATATTCTGAGTGTGTAATGTGCATGCTGAGGAGGAGGAGCAGTGAATTTAATAGCTGGCTTCCTGTGCAATTCACCTGCAGCTGCAATATCCTGCTACTACTGCTGCTGAGGGCTGAGTGCATGGAGGCCTTGGTATTTAACCCTAATGTTGCTGGTGGCTTATTCTGCCAATCCAAAATCACGCAAAATACCTGAAAAATGACCGAAACACTGGCATATGGGTACTCTTCTGAGAGTACTCAGTGAGAGCTTTATAATGAGTACCAACATGACAGGGTTAAGTGGTTTTCAAAAATCTTTGCATCCTTGTACTTTTGACAAAAGTAGCCTCAGCATTGGAAGGGTTAATGTTGGTGACACAGCAGCTCAGTTGGTATGCTGCTTAGACATACTTATAGAGATCTAGATTGTCCACTCATACAATCAATGTATCAATGAAAAAAGCTAATGAGAAAACAGGGAGGGACATTTTGTATATTATTAGTGACGCTGAATACAAGAAAAAAATATTTAAAATATTGTACTGATGTTGATGTTGCATCTTTTTAAACTGGAAATTCAGGTTTGAAAGCCCGCAAACAAATACAAACACAGCATTTACCTGTGCAGACAGTTAACAGCAGTTGTTGCATTTGATATATTGATATGGTGTACACTTTTATGACCATTTTATTTGCTTATATGTTGATAATCCATGAGCCAATACTGGGGCATGCTTCATTTAAAGTATATACATTTGCATTTTATATTTGATTTAAAGTTTGTTCATTTCATCCCTAACACAGACACCTGGCATTGAGGTGCCTGAAGGAATCATTGAGTGCTGTGTTTTAAAGCCAGAGTCAGAGAAATCTGGTTCATTCACCACGAGAGACTAGCTCTAGTCCTGCCAGACCCCTTGCTGGCTCTATATGCCCCTGAAACCAGCACATTCAGCAGAATGCCTGGTGGTTAAGTACCTTATAATTCAATGACACCATACTCTAACAAAACTTGGGGCTATCCCCGCATGTCTGGTATCAAAATAAAGCTAGAAGAGGGGGCTTTCAAAATAGACTAGTGGCACGTAGATTGTGTGTGTGTGTGTGGGGGGGGGGGGGGGGGGGGGGGGGGGGGGGGGGAAGAGGGTAATTTAGACTGGTAAGCCAGTCTTTTCTAGTGTTTCTGTGGGAGGTCAGGATAAAGTCAGACCTGGAAGCTGAGCCCCAGATCTTAAGGTCCGACTTTATCCAGACCTGGCAGGAGCAGAGCTAGAAATGAAATTTTGAAAAATGAAGTTTTAAAAAGGAAGTATATTTTAGCTTAAGCCCTTTATGTCCATGCTTGTGGTTCTACAATTACATCTAGATTAGGGTCATTGAGTTACAGACATCCTGCTCAAAGCTCAGACTGTAGTTTTCAGAGCAATAAAGCTTGCAAATGTTGCCATATTTATTGCTTAGAGATATACATTTAAATAGCATAATTTAACAACCATAGTTCTTAATAAGTGATATATTGTATACTGGTTGCAACAGAGTACACTTCCAAGGGAAACTAATATTGATAACATGAATGGCTCTACCATCTTGAATTCATGTTTGTCTGGAAAAGGGTTGAGTGGCAGGTCTTGCGATTAGTAGGATTGGATTTTATCTCTTTTCAGTGTCTGTATCTTGCGCTGCACGTCAGTCAGCCAGAAGAGGGAGAGGTGATCTCTGGCCGCCGGGGGTGCAGGCCAGAGAGGCAGATCCCTCTGATCATGTGAGAGTCAAATCAGGCATACTGATATCTATAGCAGCTTCTGCCATGGGGCAAGGGGCGGGGCGTCACAGGCAGGTTCACTGAGATACAGGGAGAATATCAGGGAGAATATGAGGCAACCAAAATAAACCCCTTACAGTATAATACTCAGTGAAGCACTTGTTATATGAAGGGGGGGGGGGGGGGAGCAGGCATCACAGGCAGGTTCACTGAGATTCAGGGGGAATATGAGGGAATCAAAATATAACCCCCAACAGTACAATACTCAATGACGCACTTGCTATGATATGAATTAAGTGCCAGATTGAACACTGGGGGTTGTTGGGTCTAGAGAGTCAAATCAGGCATACTGATACCTATAGCAGCTTCTGCCATGGGGCAAGGGGTGGGAGGGGGTGTCACAGGCAGATTAAGAGATTCAGGGGGAATATGAGTGAATCAAAATAAACCCCTTACAGTACAATACTCAGTGAAGCACTTGTTATATGAAGGGGAAGGGGGGAGGCATCACAGGCAGATTCACTGAGATTTAGGGGGAATATGAGAGAACCAAAGTAAACCCCTCAGTACAATACTCAATGACGCACTTGCTATGATATGAATTAAGTGCCAGATTGAACGCTGGGAGTAGTTGGGTCTAGAGGATCCCTCTGATCATGTGGGAGTCAAATCAGGCATACTGATATCTATAGCAGCTTCTGCCATGGGGCAAGGGGGGGGGCGTCACAGGCAGATTCAGAGATTCAGGGGGAATATGAGTGAATCAAAATAAACCCCTTACAGTACAATACTCAATGACACACTTGCTATATTGTGCCAGATTAAATGCTGGGAGGCATTGGGTTTAGAGATAATGGATCTCATGATGGGGTTAGTAAGGGTTTCATGTTTATATAAACTGGAATCTCCTGCTCTTTTACTGGATGTTGAGCAAATTAAGGAAGAAATTTCTTTGAATACTATCATATTCATTTAATCATTTATGCTATTTTAATTGCTTCCTGAATAAGCAGCCTCAGCTCTTTCATAATGTAATGAACATTAACCCTCATTATACTTAGCAGACAAATCCTGCATACCTATCTATACCAAAATGACAAATAGCATACTCTCAAAGTTTTTCTCTCCCTTATACCCCTATAAGGTAGTCCCCCCCCCCTCCATCTTCTACCAGCACCACTTCTTTAGCTGATAATAGTCCTTAGTGCAGTAGTGGCATCAGCACCAGACGCGCTATGAATATTTTACATCTCTCTCCCGAAAGCACCTTGGGGAAGAGGAATTATTCAGAAACGCCTGTTGGGGATTGCTCAGGCTTACATTGTGGTGGCCTGATGCACAGATCTTGAATGGAAATGATTTTGGATGCCATTTTTCTGGTGGTGGGGCCCCTAGAGCTGTACGTAGCATGGTGTTGGGAGCAAAATATACTCTTTTGTGTAGAGAACACTTGTGGAGTATTAACCTAATAACCCAATCCCCTCTAGGATTGCACCATTTTGTATGTTGTATTCCTTATCGTGTTATTAACATATGGGCAAGCTCTGTGCTCAACACTGTAGCTGTATAAATGTGTATGTATGCACATATTTGATAACAGGTGACTTTGGGACATTTTGCCTGGAAAACAAAACAAAAAGAGATGCTCAGTTTACTATGATTGTCTGTTTTGGACAGCCATTTTCTAAATCCTAGCTGTGATTCCACTGTGCAAAGCTCATTTTGCTTGGCACTGGATGGCTTCCCTCCCACCCTACAAATTCCAGTTACCGTGTGTGAGCTGATCCCCATCAGCCAGTACAAAGCCTGATAGCTATTTTCAAGCTTGGTTACCTACTGGTTAGAGACCACTAATAGGAAATCTGCTCACCCAATATATTCCTAAATAAATAGTGGTTTGTTGATCGCTAAACGTTTGACCAGCAGCCTGTAATAATTAAAAGGGAAGTGTACCCAGGCAAGTTGTGACAATAGATTAGCGTTAATTGGACTTGTGCGGAAATAGAAGAAATATATTTCCCACCAGTAGTAAATAACCAAATAAGGTTCCGATTGGTTAAGAGCCTGATCTATATAGATTTGAGTGGTGGATACAGGTAATTGTTGAGAGTTGTGTTACATTATATATCAATTTCATTTATTTATCATTTCATTTTTTCCATTGATCTCTTTATCTATTTATTTGTTTTTTTCATTAGTTATTTTGTTTGTGTGGTTATTAATTTATTATTCATTTAATTATCTATTTATCTTTTTATTAATTAATCTACTTTTGTATATTTTATCTTTATGTATTTATTTAGGTATTTATTAAATAGATTAGTAAATATGTATTGTTATTGGTTCATATACTTATTAATTTTACTATTTCCATATTCAATTTCCACATAAATGAGGAAATTGATCAATATAGATGTACACCATATACTGGGAAAGGAGTCTTGTTCTAAAGCCTACTATAAATCAAACTTTATTGCTATTTCAGTTTTTTGATTGATAGCATCTATACCTCTAAGAGCTTTTTTGTTTATTTAAGTGCTGTTTTTTGATTTGTGATTGGCATTATCTGGGTAATGTGCATGTAATGCATGGTTATCCCCCTAACTGATCACCACATACAACCCTTACCATCAGCAGCAAATGACGAGGAAATAGATGTTGCCATGGCAACAAAGACATTGGAAAATGAGCCATCGTAGACATGAAGGCTGATGAATGCTGAAATGAGAAAGTTCTTCATCAGTGAGACAAAAAGAACCTCCCACAACAAGAAGGAACGGCACTTTAAATTCCTTCAGTCTCCACTCAGCAAGAAAGCATCTAGAAAAAATTAGTCATAGCCTCATAGGTTAATTTTATTTTCTAGGAACCTACACTTGAAATGTTAAGCTTATGTTAAGTGACTGGGGCATGTGATATCGTAGTTGAGGAATTATAACTGATATGATAGATTATGTGTGAGGCATAGGAACAAATATCTGACATTTTGTATCATAGGTTTTTGTTCTTATTGGAATTTTTGCTAATGACAGTAAATCTGCCTTCAATTTGATGCCACATATTTTATTGTAACCCTCATGTTACATGGACATAGAACCGATCCAGGTGTGACTCTCTCGTATAAGATGATACCACCAGGTATCTATTATACGCATGGAAGCTAGGTAGCTATGGCAACAGCTATCAATCGCTCCACACCTGCATGTCGGTCATCCTTTCATCTTGATACTTCAATAATGTTTCATGTCATAATAGTTGCTATATAGACAGTACCTCTATGTGTGTATGATTGCCGGGGGTATCTGAAAGGCCTTGGCATCCTGTTAGAGTTGGTCATGAGCATCAAGATCAATAGGTGTTCTGGTGATAGACTGTTCTGTGTAGCTAGATTATCTTACATTTTCAAAGAAAACACAGCTGGTGGTCAACCCTGAACATATAAAACCCATTATGATATCCCTACCTTATTTTGCTTAGCCCTTTTTTTTTTAGAAAATTGACAATAGAAGTACTGCTATGCATGGGGGGCAGGAATTCAATTTCATCTGCTACTAACTTAAATGAATAAAACAATGGATATATGAAGCACTTAGAGATCAATTACCTGGTCATACCAGGGGTCTTCGAATCTTGCCAAACTTTGTCTCAGTGTGACGTCACTAGGAGTCAAAGAGCAATATCTCAAGGCTCTTGTGACATTTAGTTACAGAGAAAGTTGCACACCAACGTGCGCAGAATGCAGCTTTCGGGCTATTTGCCGCAGCCAGGTTGTTCAGGAAGACCTGCTGGTTGCGTATCCGGTGGATCGACATTTCGTGCTACTAGGGAGTCTCATTCCTGTAACAGTACACTGATGATTTGCTGGCAAGATGCGTCATCTGCTTGAAACAGGTTGTTATGGAACTTGAGTCAATATCATTATTTGGAATAATTTTAGCCTGGAGTCATATTGATGTATTTCCCTTGCAGTAGAGAGGATCTTGCATTAATTGACTTACTAAGACAAAACAGATTCACCATTGGCTGCCTTTGATCATCAGTAGGTCACATGACCACATTGTAGAGGGAAGTCTGCAGCCTGCACGTGCTGGCACCATTAACCCATTCAGGACCAGTGTACATGAGGGTCTGATATTCAGTGTCAATATCCACTTTACATTGAGTTTATTGCCATGAGAAACATTTCCATTTCCATTGGGGTGTTTTCCTATTTTTAAGCTTGCAACCAGATTTTTCTCTGTTGATATTTTTTTATATGCATAAAATATTGCGGACCTTGTTTGCTTTGGAAAAGGATTACATCACATTATTATTTTTTGATTGGTATTTTTCCTTTTTGTTTAGAAAATCATAGGAAAAAGCATGATGTTGTTATCGAAATATAATGGGTATGCAAGTATAGGCTGGTATGTGTATAGATGGAAGGGTAGCAAATGTTTGCAACTGATATGGCTGACTCACATGCACAGTCAGCTGCACTTTCTGACATACCTTGAGAACTCACACCCTGAGAGTCATGTTCTTACAGAGTTTGAACAATTACAGTGATTGAAGAGCGTGTTCACGAACAGCCCAACCAATAGGAGCTCGTCCATACCGCTCACTAATTAAACATCGGTGTCGTCGATAGCCAATTACCACGCCTGCGATGGCCCTCTCACCATAGCAACTGTTGCTGCAACATCGCAGCCCTGGATGACGAGAAGCAAGTGTGCTTTTCATCTCCTGGCAAATATGAACAGGATAGGCAATTTCAGTGGCATAGTATGGTTCCTGCCCTGGCCTTTTAAAGTCGTTTTCGGACTAAGCCAGGACCCGTCCTGCCTGTTTTTTGGCCAGGCAGTTTTCTTTTTTTTGACAGGCAAAAATTTCTATAAAGAATTTTCAAATTTGACTTTTTGGGGGAAATAACCAAATATTTTGCTAACAAATCATCTTTTAAGACATTGCTGAAGTATAAATTGCCTTTTTTGACACAATAGGCTATCAAATGTAGTTGTTACAAGGATTTGAAGTAGAATAGTAGCTATAAATCTGGACGGGCAGAAATTTTGGAATCGCTTTTTAGGACAGGCATTTTTTGAAATCCTGGCTAAAATTGTATCCATCATTTGGAATGATATCAATTCAAGTAAATTAAAGAAAAGCATGTTATTAGTATTTCTTCAACACAACTTTTAAATAGATAACACACACATACATTCTGTTGCTAACGGTTACAATGGCATGATGTCTATAGTTCACAAAATCTCAGGTTATCAATAACAATAATCACCCCACTTATACAAATACATGTAGTGATGATAACTAAGCCGACTGTACTTTACCTTGCTGTCTTTTGATGCATTGCAGCCTAAAAATACTATGAATACTGTTTAAGTACAGTATAGTATGATCACTTGTACTGAAAGTATGTCACAAAATTATCTCACACCTTTGAACCATCCATGCCTAGAGATACCATTAGAAAGTGCCTGAATGCATTGGTTCCTAATTAACGATAATTCAGTAATGAAGCAAGAATTTGAAAAGATTTTGACAGAATGGTGTAATTTAGTTATCTGTTTACCAATTTATTCCTTATATATTTACCAAACAGTGTTTTAAATAGAAAGGTATTAGATATTCAAGCCTTTTGGAATGCAATGGTGATGAATGGGTTTAAAATATGGAGTCGTTGACCCGTCACCCAATGTGTGGGGAAGGAGCAAATTGCTATTTAATGCTTTCTACAAGTTCCTTTGTACATGTTTTATTCCTATACCTACCAAGGGACCAGCTGCGGCTTAGTAGCTGTTATGACACCTGGCTCCAAAGGGGGTGGTTGCACTGGTTGGAGTCTCCTCAAGATATCCATTAGCAAGTTTAACCCTTAATCTGCTGGTGGCTAATTTTACCAATACAAAATAGTGCAAAATTCCTGAAAAATGACTGAAACCCTGGCACATGGGTACTCATTCTGAGAGTACACAGCAAGAGCTTTCCAATGAATACCATTATGACAGGGTTTACATGGTTTTCAAAAAACGCTGCATCTTAGTGCTCCAGATGAAAGTAGCCTTAGCATTGGAAGGATAAGCCTGGTTGCTTTGAAAATGTGGGCATTTTGAACTGCTGTCATTAGTGTCAACTGCAAAAGACCCTGTGATACTAGTTTAAAAGAGAAAGGGATATCTTGTCATGTTTAGTGGAAATAAGATATGGGTAATGTGTATTGAATGAATAGAGGCGTATGTGAGTAAAGGGTGTATTGCACTTAATTGCATTTCTGCTTTTGTTTCAGGTATTACGAAAATAAAAACTGCATCATGATACTAACAATTACTTATTAGTGATATGGATTTATTTATTGAAAAACAAAATATGAGTATGTAGATAAATAGTGCTCAAGATTTAGTTGATTTGTTATATTTCAATTGTTTCCTTTCTTTTGTTACAGATGACAGCAAGAGCATCCTGCAGATGAAGAAAGATGAGAAGAAGGAAATGAAGAAGGAAGAAGAGAAGGTTGAGCAGGTGAAGGAAGAAAAGAAAAATGACATCAAGGAGGAGAAGAAAGTTGAGGAGGAGGAGGTAAGCAATATAATATTTTGTGGCTGATTTTCATAGAAAATGTCTCATGAAAATTACTGTACATGTCTTTTGGTTTTGAATATGCTCTGTCTTGCTTGTACAGGAAAAGAATCTGCTGAGATTTTTAGCTGGGAATTTGTTTAGAGCATTGGTTTTGATCTACTATGAAAATTACTGGACATATTTTTTGCGTTTAAATATGCTCTTTGATGCCTGTACAAAAGAAGAAATCAGCTGAGATTTTTAGTTGGATATTTGTTTAAAGCATTGGTTTTGATCTATGATGAAAATGACTGTAAATATCTTTTGGTTTTGAATATGCTCTATTGTGCTTATACAGGAGAAGGAATCTGCTGAGATTTTTAGCTGGGTTTTTGTTTCAAGCTTTGGTTTTGATCTATTATGAAAATCACTGTACATATCTTTTGGCTTCAAACATGCATTATGTTGCTTGTACAGGAGACGGAATCTGCTGAGATTTTTAGCTGGGTATTTGTTTAAAGCATTGCTTTTGATTTATTATGAAAATCACTGAACATATCTTTTGCTTTTAAATGTGCTCTATGTTGCTTGTGCAGGAAAAGGAATCTGCTGAGATTTTTAGCTGTACATATCTATTGGTTTTAAATAATTGCTCTGTTGTTTGTACAGGAGAAGGACTCTGCTGAGATTATTGGTGAGGAGCCGGTGACTCTGCCTGACTGCACCAAGGACGTGTACAACATCTTCAAGAAGGACCTGCTTCAGTTCCACTGTGCCCGCATCGGAAAGGAGAACTGCAGATACGGAAACCAGCCAAGTAGGTTACCCTTATGTCTAAACTATATGCCAACTTGTGGTTAGGTGGTGGCTTTTGCTGGGTACTCCAGTTTCTTTCACCAGTTACAACTGGCTAGTCACGACTGCAATATGGCATAAAAGGTTAACTTCTTGTTATCATACCTGTTCAAATCACAAATTCAAGCTCCAAACTAGCTGGTAAAACACAACAGGCTGCTACAGAACAAATGGCATGTTTTGGAGGTCTGACACATCCTTTCATGCAAAAGTTGATTGTGATTTATATTTTATCGATACTTTTAAGAATAGTGCTTCATGCCAAAATGAGTGACATGCAATAATCAATCATTAGAAAAATGGTATTAAACAGTATATTTAAGATTAATACTTGTAACTCTCATATTCAAAAATGGCATATTGAACCTATGTTAATTGTATCTATAATTCCAGAGAATTGCTTCTCAATAGAGAACGTCTTATTCTTCCTACAGGGAAGCAGTTTCTGGCTAACATCATGTTCAGCTACTATGACAGTGACAATGACCAGCATTTGGATATGAAGGAGCTGAACGATACGGAACATCGCGACCACCTGGAAATGCTCTCCCCAATCTGCCAGCTGACCCACATGATCGAGTTTGACGATGTCAAGGAGCCCAAGGGCCTCATCACCAGGGTGGAGTTCTTCAGAGCTTTCAGTGAGTACCCATATGCTATCCTATACCAGCCCTAGGGCTCGATGCTACCAATGAACCAGGCCAGTAAAAAATACCAAAAATGGCTTCGGGCCAGTAAAAAAGACCTCAACTGGTCCTACATGGCCAGAAAGTATTTGAGGATATTCTTTGTAACAAGTTTCCCCTCAAGAATGTCCCCAAATGTTTTTGAAATAAGCGAAGATAAAAAAATAGAGAAAAAATTAATGTTGCCAGTGAATTTTATGCAATGTTTTTTCTTGTTATGTTAATTAAAAGTTTGTTGGATCAGTAAATATTTTGGAGGACCAGTAGATCCCAAGTGTTACTGCATGGTCCTACTGGGCCAGTGAAATTTTGAGTTAGCATTTAGGCCTGAGCTGCCCTGCTTTTGATTTCTTTATATTATATATGATGCTGAACCACTAACACAATGATATGAAGATCACCTTGGATTTAATCGTATAGGGAGGGTATGACCAATGAGTTGGCTCACCCCATTGGAGCATAAACACAACATTTGGTATTTCTTTGGCTAAAGATTTTCCAATCTCCAATTTTTGTTTGATCTTGAATCACTAACAATATATGAAGATAACAATGTTATCTGTCACATCATGAGTTGAGCACTAAGGGTGTATGACCTCTTATAGCCGTGTAGTCAATGGATTCATGAAATAAGATATGTACATCAGAATTGTTAATGTAGTAACTCTGCTCTCTATAAAGAAAGTGACAGAATCTTATAGGAATTGACACTCAGTGGAATAGTTTATCGACCCGCGGTTATTCAGTAGTTACTGATATTGATTGTGTCATTTTCAATTCATTTGTCATGTGACAAAAATAGAATGAAAGAACAGGCTTTATGGTGTCAACTAAATCACGTTTCATTTCTGGTGATAAGTTTAGCCTCTGTTCGGTCTCTGATTCGATTGATAATGAGAGTGCTTTGAATACTGGAGCCTGTTCAGTGAACTTCTCAGACCTTAATTGTTTTGATATCATTTGGAGGAAAAAAGGTCATTGAATAAGTGCTCCATGGTAACTCAATCATGTAATGGGATAAGTTCAGCCCCAGGGGCACTGAAATGGAGGGGATCCCTGACTGAAAAGGAGCTTTTTTGCTCAAACCATAGGAAAGTAGTATTTTAACGGTCTAATAAGAAGGAGGACTGGAGATTCACTCCTTTTTTCATGCATTCCATGCCGCTGAGTGCATTTTGAAATCAATAAGTGTTCAAGACCTTTGAGTTTGTCGGTAATCTCATTTAAGTTCTTGCAGTCTTATCACCGAACAAAGGTATGGCCACTATTACTTTCATAATTCACAAGCATTTAGGGAAATTATGGTGTGGAATTGGTGTTGAGTTTCAAACTGGCAATGCCCAAAATTTCAAAGCCATGGAATTATCAATTAATTGATTACCAGACCACTGCTTGTACAAAATATTAGCAGGATATTGCAAACAATCCTTGGTAAATGTTAAATGTATATGGGGTATGTCTTTCCCATTGGTATATTTATTAAAAGGATCCAATGAATGAATATCAAGCACCATTTGTTGTTTGTAGTATTTTGGTGCAATTAGGAGTTGGACTTGGGCAGCTTTGTAATTGAGTGCTTGGGAACTCCCAAGTGCAATGTTATTTACATTCTTTCATTTTGCTGAATGACAGATATTATGTATTAAATTATTATATGGATGAAAATTCTTGCTGAGATGAAATTGCCATTATCTAAATAGATGGTTGATTTGAAGTGGTCAATTTTAAGATGAAAATCTAATTTCTGGGCAATGAGAAATTGTCAATTCAATCATTTTGCAGATAATGCTGCCATTATCAATCCTTATGCTGCTGGTTGCTAATTTGGCCAATGCAAAATGATGCAAAAACATAAAATAATTACTTAAACCTTGGCACATGAGTACTCATCTGAGAGTACATAGCGAGAACTATTCAATGAATACCAATATGACAGGGTGTAAATGGTTTTCAAAGATGAATTTGTAACTTTGTGCTTAGGACCAAAGTAGCCTCAGCATTGGAAGGGTTAAGCTATTTTCCACAAGTTGCTTTTAGGGCATCTATACTCGAGTGCCATGGTGTAGTTAAGTGTTGGTCCTATATTGATATTCTGGTGAAATGCCAGGAGTAGGGAATGTCTTATGCAGTCTTGGTGCTCGGTTAATGGCCTATGGTTACTCAGTCCATTATTGAGTGTTAAATAGGGCTGAGCTACAGACCATAGGCCACCAGCTGCAGCTGAAACCACACTTCTTGGCAAACCTGCAATTAGCTCATTCATCACACTGGACAGTGCTTGTTTCAACCTGTTGCACTATGTAGGTTTCTATTGGAAAAGTATATGAAAACATTTGTGCAACTTTCTCGATTTATCATATTTACCTGAATAATCTAACTCTTGAACAGTAGATATTTTAACGGGGTTTGTAATGCTAGAAGATATGCATCCTCAGTTTTCTTGATCAGGGTGTTAAGAAGGTCTGGCATGAAATTTCATGATGATCCTGAAGTAAATAAAATAACTGAGTAAAGAACTTAGTTTCGGGAAATATGAACTGCAACCTCAATTCAGTCCTTTGTAAATATTTTAGCCTATTATGCACTCAGCCTTTTGTGCATAAGTGACCATTTCTGAATAAATTAACAGGCTTGTATTATTACCATTAAGAGCATAGGTATGGTCTGACTTATAAAAACTGTGATAGTTTGAGTCATACTTGACTGTAAGTTGTTTCTGTTGTTCTAAAAATAATTCTCTTCATATATTTTAGATATTACTCTATTTAATGAAATATGTCCGACGTAAAGTCAGTGCACTCTAGATGCAAATGTGTTCAATGTCTTCCAGTCTCTTGTCTCTTATCAATGCAATTCATATGTGCACTCCATATGCAAAGGTGCCTACTGGCTTTCTCTTTCTCTCACTTGTATATATTTGAGGTAGTGTTGATGAACATAATCCTCCATAGTAGCATCTTCCTATCTTCACTTAATGAGAGTATATACGGCTATTGATTTTGTCTGTCAGTTCTGGTCAGCGCTGAGGGTGGGTCTGGCTGTTAATGGGTGTCTCAGGGGGTGTTAATGAGGCCTCTGGTAATTCCCCTAATGGTCTTAACGAGGAGGGTCATCAACCAGTTCTGAGAACCCTCTGAGAATATGAGTCTATCAGCATGGCGGAAGAAGTGATGTTGATATAGATAAATTGTGTATTTCGTCCATGAAGAATGTGATACTGGTTTGAGTGTCTTGTGATAAAGCAGCATCTTACTTTCGAGAACTGGTTTAATTGCTTGTCTTGTTTGCCATGGTAAGTCAAAACGGCTGCTGGCTAAATAGAAATCATCCCTAAATTGCCCAGAGTAGTGGATTAATATAATATTTGTATAACTCACAATCCAATGGTTGTAAGACCAAACAGGAACCCCAAGTTTCTGTCGAATATTTCTTTAAGTTTTGCTTTAGTTATTATAAAATATCCATGTGCGTCATACTGTCAATGTTTACACTTCAGATGTGATTGAGTTAGGACAAGATACTGCCAAAAATAACTATGCCTAGCAAATGTCTAACTGAGAATAGCTGTCAATGTTCTAGTTATGGTACCAGGCCTCACCCATAAGGGATTCATGCTTGCTCATACTTGCAAAGCCAAGATTGATGTCGCTGAACGGAATTTGCGTTATTGCTTCCTCCTGATTAAAGCCGATCCAATGGACTGACATTTCCGACAAATCAAAAATCTTTTATGGTCCAGACAATCTGGGTTTACGTGTGCCTCCGTGCTCTCTCCTCTCTCTGGAAGTAAATTCAGATATCAATATTTCTACACTCAGCCAACCTTACAGTTTGTGCTTACTTCCTGCGGTTCGCTTAACATCTCTTGTGGAACCCAAGATGGCCGTGAATATATGGGAAATAAACGCTGGTTTATGGCTTGAGGGAAAAGACCATGTCTCCATGGTAGAGGACCTAAACTGTTTATTGCTCACGACAGCAAAGTAACCTGACAAATATGTGATCTGCTAGGGAAATTATGCATGGAGACAAGAACCCCTCATTAGGTGTCATCTGCATGTGGAAATGAATTAATAAAATGTTTCAAGATGAATCATAATATTTGTGCTCTATGTAGCATTTCTATTTCAAATGTTTTCTGAAATATGCTATGGTTTGAGAGATATTACAAAAATAGTCAGACTTTTGAGGTCACTTCTGGTACAGGAATTACTGATTGAAAGTAATTGATATCCTTAATATCACCATCCACACAGGTGTGGGTTAAATTGAAATATTTTATTTACCTCTTTGAACTTTTCTGTAAATAAGTTTATATGACAACTTAAATATTACACACTTTTTAGCTATTAATCAGATAATTTGCAAGTGGGCATTTTGAGTATCATGTAAGTTTATGTACAGTTTTTGCTTATAACGATGATAGTATGGTTGTAGATATCATATTCTTAATGTTCTCATATGGTATTGATGTAAAGAGATTGACTCTTTTGCATCAAACTTTTAAGAAAGATATTTAGTTCTTCTATTCAGTTTCAGTCATCTCATGCCTAGTCTACACTCTAGAGAAGACTGTGATCTTTTATTTATGAGATCTATTCCAAAAGGGTAACATATTCCTTGCGTCTCTAAATTATGTATGCGTACTTATCCACTGCAACCGACTCAGCCAAACAACGCATTAGCCAGCATTCCTGGCAGGAATTCTCAAGCGTCGGGAGAAATGAATGGCATATCAATATCCTGGCTATCCAGGATAGAAAAAACGGCTGCTGGTCTGTGGAATTTGCAATATCACGCTAGATGTGTGCTGAGTGTGCTATAACGATGACAGGGCATCAGTTAGGATATGAGCCTCGCTGGACAAGCACAGTTTGCAGCTGTACCTTAACCGGGCTCCTAGCCACATGCATGTATTGGCATGCTCTATGTGAGGTATCTCCTCTCATATTACGACTCGCTTATCACAGACAGCCATTTTTACCACCACCATAGTTTCCTTCCCATGTGTCATATCAGTCTGGTCATCCTTCTAAATCTTCACCACAACTTTTATGTACTTTAAATTTTAACCCTTATGGCGCTGGTGGCTAATTTGGCCAAACAAAACCTGGAAACATGACGGAAACCATAGCATATGCTATGTCATGTGCTATGCCCCATATATCACTGACAGCTATTTGTCATCTCCTCCATAGCCCCCACGTCAGTCTGGCAATTCATCTAAATTATCAAAACTTCCAAATGTGTCCTCTTTTCTGTATAGTGAGATATATTGTCTAGATCACAGAATTGTATTACAGGCATTAGTCACAACCTCCATTTACCCCCTATGTACAGGCTGGTAATTCGTATATCATAATTTTCAAATATGTTCTTAGTTTTTGATTGAAATTGCAACGTTAATTTAAGAAGTTTGTTTAGATATTGGAATATTTGTTTAGAAGTATCTTCTAGACTTAGAATAATCATATTTGTAATTGAAATGATTGTGGGACACATATATGAAAATGTTTCTCCTAGTGGAAATCTTCTAGTAAGTTGAATTTGCAATATATTAGTGTGGTATTTAAGTATAGATTTAATCCAGCTAAAACATGTTACTGTATGGGCTGAGTTAAGGGCAGTGTATGGAGGTTATCACAAATGCACATGTGTAATTTGCCTAAGTGTTCCCATATTGGAACTATTTGATTTATTTCCTGCAATATGACCCGGGTCATGGATATCCATTAGTTACGCTGTTTTTAGCCTCCCTTCCCCTTTAATGTCACGATTTACAGTCAGTAATCATTTCCTTGGCGTGTTTATCGAGCCTACACTGACACACTCACTAGCACAAGACTTGACTACAGAATTGCCTACTGGTCAAATAATCCTTAATTCTCAGTCTATTTAAAGACGCTTTATTGTAAGATTTAGTACTAATATATAAACCTAATCAATATGGGATGTGGTAATCATATTTAAAAACTATGAAACTTGAAAACCAGCAGAACTACATCAAATGTTAAGGTTCTGATTGACTAAGATTTAATACGTTTTATTCTTTTTAAGAGTTATTTTTTGAATACAAAATACTGGTGGTATTTTATGTGATAGGGACAAGTGAATATATCTACATCAATAGTTTTGTTGATGGTTAATTTGAAAGTTAACCCCTCACTGAGATATAATTCTCAAAATATTTTCTTCATGGAAATGACTGATTAATTACACCCCAAAATTGAGGTATACTGGAATTGATAGCAGCCTAAGGAGCCTGTATTAGTAGTCAGTGTTTGCAGCCGAAAATGAAGGGAAGAGGCTTTTTACCTGAAACATTGTGAATCATTTGGGGGGGGGGGGGGGGGGGGTTCAGAGAGCAGTGAGTGATGATATGCCTTAATATTAGCTACCCAAACTATAAGCTGTCTAAGCTTTTAGAGATGTGTGTGCATAAATTATCTATTGATATAATGTAATGAAATACAATCAGTTAATGGATGAACAACAAAGATTAACCTTGGTATAATATTAGGTTTCTGATTTATTAATCATCTGCTATGATGAGTTATAATTAAGTGTTTGGAGATAATTTCGATAGATATGAAAACCATTTCTTAATGATAAAAACCCTTATGAATATTAAAATGTTTGCTTAGTCTCAGGAATATAGAGAATTTTTTCATTCAAGCATTATCATAATGTAAGTAATACCTGTTTGCTATTCCTCCTTAAAGAAGCAATCTGAATTTGAGCATATTTTAATTAGTATGTTTACTTAAAGTAATTAAATTAAATTAAATTATTATTATTACGTTAATTAAATTATTGGGTAATATTTAATCTTTACCCACAAATATGTCACTACCATTATGGCAATAGGATGGGCTGCCTCTGTGGCCAAGCAATTCAGTGCTTAACCATAGGCTTCTTGATGTGTCTTAATTAACCATGCACAACACCCAGGTTAAAGGCTTGAAAAGTGTGTCAAAGTTACCAGTGACTTGGGGTTAGACAGCCATTTCTAATGATGTACACCAGTTTCCGCCACCATTAACTTAACTGGTTGTTCACAATGTAGTCTCTGCCTTTAACTGCTAGATGCTCATGACATCACAAAGCTTCCTGATGGCTAAGGATTGTTGATGAAAATTACTTAAGTTCCATTCTGTTCCATGGCACTCAAAAGAGCAGGAAATGCTAAACGTCTATACCCAGAGTGCTCACAGTCTAATGGTGTCTGCATATCAATCACCATATTTCCCTATGGCCTCAATTGTGTCGAGAGGCCCTTAGTCATATTATCAGTCATAACCGCATGGCCGACCAATTCTGCAGGCACGATTAACCATTCATGCTTCAAGGTGCTAGTGGAGGGCAGTCTGATGATGTAAATGTAGCAATGGTATTGAAACTAAAGGTGATTTTTCTCATAATTGATGGATCATGTTTTTTTCTCAGGATCTTAAGACCATTTTTTTCTAGATATATTGACTTTTATAACAACTAACTCCCCTAAATGGTTAATATGTTGCCAAGTAGTAAAAGCGTTCAATGTAAGCTGCATAGGCAATTCCTAAGTGAAAAAGTGCAAACTATCATAACAACATTTTTGCACATTTTTATCTTTTCTAAACCTTCTAGTTATAATATTGTTTTCTATTTATCATTCCGGTGCCGCAATCCTTGCCTTTTAGCTGTTTTTCAGTTGTTCATGGGATGATGAATGGATATTGCTTTTCTCCCTGGGCTCAGTTTTTAATGCAGGCACCTGTTCTCTGCCACAATAACAAATACTTAATACAAAGTCCGTAGTTGCCTACTTCTGGAGGTAAAGCACAGGAAAATCTGAGTTACAAATAAACAACATCAATCGTACATGGTAAAATTTAAGAAACCATTTCTTTATTCATTAAATGAATTTTTTCATGATTCTTCTTAGTATGTATGAATTATCAACATCATTGATTTAAGTTTTGTCACTGACAGATTACTTATGATATCAACATATATACACATTGAATTGAATTGCAAGTAGCAGTCCTAGATAATTTCACACACACACACACACACACACACACACACACACACACACACACACATATATATTCTTATTCATGTTGTTACAAAATACAATTGTAGATTAAAGGATATTTTATGATCTATGTAGCTAACTTTTTGATTGATTTTAATACTATACTTTATAGTATATATATGCAAAGATTTAACGGTTGTTAGCATATTGATGAATTTTTGTCCAAACATTGTGAAACAAATATGTTCCTATATGTGTCCCAACTTTCAAATTTAGCCTTAATCATTCTATAGTAAAGCAAGAAAGTAACTCATCTTCCAAAATCTTAATGTGGATATGACAAAATAGAATGATTTTGTTCAATTTTTAAGTTATTAGTTTAAAAAAAACGCAATATAGATCTCAATATAGAAATTTAGAGTAATATATGTTCATTTGACCTTCTAATGCCACATATGCATATGTCACATGATTCTGGTAAACCGACTTTTATTTCCTAAGAGAGTCAAACATAAACAACTTTTACTTGATTTTAACCAATTTTCCATTACAATTTTCCATCAGGTATTTTGCAAGCAAAAGTACAATTTGGCCTCAATAGGGTTAGTAGAAAGTCGATAGCATTGAATACAAAAAGAAAGCATTATTATTATTTTTATACTGTAACATGATTTAAGAGCAATTACAAATCAATTAGTCCTCATGAAATATTACTACTCTGCTAGCCAGAATTACATAATGGTATCAGCACCTGTTCCGCAAATTACATTGACAAGAATCTGTAGCCATTTAGCACTGGGATAAATCAAGCTCAAGATTCCATTAAAAGGTTTTACAGATATTTTTGATTCATTTACTTTTTATACTTGTTTATGACGAAATGGGAACAGCAAAAGAATTAAACTTAGTGGGCCAACCATCTCGTTTTAGTAAGTAGACACTTTGAGCAATGGGTTGTCACCCTTATGCTGGTGGTGGCTAACTATGCCAAAACAAAATGAGGCAAAAAAGCTGAAAAATGACTGAAACTCTGGCACATGGGTACTCATCTGAATGGAGATGGGTTAATTGCCTTGTATTGGACAATGGTAGTATTTATACAGTCAGTAGAAACATTGTAGCAACTATAATAGAGGGCTTCAATACAGGGACTGTCTACACTATATATATATATATATATATATATATATATATATATATATATATATATATATATATATATATTCCATGCTACAAATGCTAGATTTGAGAGAAATGTGGGCAGATGTGAATCTCATGAATGTTCAAGTCAACCTTTATGCTGCTTGTGGCTAATTTGACCAATACAAAATGGCTAAAACCTTTGCAAAGGGCATTCATGTGAGAGAACTCAGCGAGAGCTATCCAATGAATACCAACATGACAGGCTTTGGATGGTTATCAAAAATCTTTGCATCGATGCTTGTGCGTTGGACGAAAGTAGCCTTAGCATTGGGCGGATTAATAGATTTTCCTTCCTCTGCAATTGGAGAGTAAGCGCCGTGGATGAATCTGACGGTATGCAATTTTACCACAGCAGCAACATGCAACAAGTGTTCCGCGAGTCGGGCGGTCAGCAGACAGACAGGCTGAGGCAAACAGGGCCCGGCCTGAGGGAGCAGTCATTGTGTGTCGCTGGCACACACGCCCGGCACCGCCAGATCTCGCGTCCACAGAGAAATATTGATCTGTATGGCGTGTGGGGGTAATATGGGGAAACAGCGAGCGGGAAGCCTTGGAGATGCAGCAGCAAGATAGGGAAGAGGAAATTTAATTTACGCTTGAGCGTCGAGCGGAATTGCAAAGTCTGTGCATTCTAGGTGGTCAATATATGTGCTGAAAATGAAATCTGTTGGCCATTCATACAGGATGCTGAGTCAGATAGAGTGCAGTTAGTTTAACCCATGAGCTGATCGAGTCCAATGGGGAACCATAAATACTAAATATACAGGGGTCAATGTGTCAGTTTTAAAAAAGCTTATATTAGGACGATTTTTCTAACTGAAAAATTATTGACTTTGATATATTTTGTTGGACATGGAACTTAGGCATATTCCTTGGCAAAAGAGTTAAAATTGCATTGCCTCTGCTACATAAGGGCCACAAAATGGCTTCACCAGTTGTATGTTCTCCAAGGAGTTGAGGAACAGTACATGCAGTGAACCAAGACTGTACAAACCTACTCATCCAATATAATGCCACACATGCCTGCATGTGTGTGACTGGCAACACTAACCTAGAGAATTATGCACATATATATGCCTTTGAGGGTATCAAATTCATTCAAGAACAGACGGGTTCGATCATCTGTCTAAAAAACACATAGCTTGAAATTTAACCAATTATCTTTTAGAATATCTTGCTTGATTCAAGCTTTAATTTAGTATGTCACACGACTATATATATATATTTTTTAAAGATTTTCAAACATAAACAACCTGGTACTCGATTCTGGACGATTAATTATTTGTACAACTTGGAATCCAAGATTTTAGTGGGCAAAATTACAACTTGGACTTGGAGCTAATATTCATTGGAATTATTTTCGGTCTTTTCACTTGTGTGTGAATTGGAGAAGTCTGTGTGAGTGACCCCTGGTGTTCAGTATTCGAACTGCAGTGACGGAGATCAGTGCCAGGGAAATGTTTATGTGCCTTGTGTGAACTGTGCCCAGTATGGCATGAAGAGAAATTGCTGGGAGGTGGTCATGTTGAATACTAATAGCAGCCTCCACCGGCGCATTCTACCCTCTAAACCACCAAGGGAGGCATTTCTCTGTGGTTATGGCAGGAAACTGATGTGTTTTGCCTTAAAAACTCTTCTGAGGCCTACTTGTCCGCCACATAATTGCAGTGTGCTGATTTTGCATAGTCGGAATAGCTACTATTCATGGCTGTGGTGCTCAAAATCACTGATCATTTAGGTGAAATCATTAGAACCAGAGCAATTTCTATTAGTAAAGGAGGATTGCATGTTGAAAGTTAATTTAAAAGTATCATTGATACTCACAACACTTATGTCAAGAATAAGTCAATGAAATCGAGGAATTAACAACCTTTTGCAGGAAACGCCAAGTAGCATGTAGGAGTCAAACAAATGCATCTGCTAATATGATAAATAGCAAATATCAAAAACAAAATTATGAATAAAACATTTAAAACTAATACTTGAATGTTTATTCTTATTTCCACTATATTACCATGTCACTTGATTGTGTTAGCTTCTGCAAGTCATGGACAGAATGGCATCATGTTTATTGGATCATCAGTAGCTATTGTCAGTTCTCTCAGTCATTTTGTTTATCCCTAGTATAAGACATAAACCCTTCCAATGCTGAGGCTACCTTGGTCCAAAGCACAAGGATGCAAAGATTTTTGAAAAACATCTAAACCTTGTCATATTGGTATTCATTGGATAGCTCTTGTTGAGTACTCTCATATGAGTACTATTATGACAGGGTATCAGGTATTTATCAGGTTTTTGCAGTATTTTGTATTGACCAAATTAGCCACCAGCAGCATAAGGCATTAAGCACACAGTCTCCCAGGCACTAGGATGTGAGCATGAGTGTGCGCTATTAAGTGTCTGTAATTGAGAGAACGCATCTTAGAGGCTCACATGGCAGGAAACGGCATTTCCCCGACATAAGTTCCTCTGCCTGTGAGATCATGAGAAGAGTGTGATAGTGTTCTAGTAGACATGTCCCCGGGTTAGTTCTAAGAGAGGAGCACTCAAGAAAATTGCCTCAGCATCATTTACCTGCGCAGGAGAATTTTCGAAGAGATCCTTTTGATCTTTTCAGGTATACGACTACTCTTGTCTCTTCCTGTATGCACTTTAGCATCTAATTCGATGCTAGTACATTGTCCTGCCGAACCTGCCGCTAGGATGTCGATTGGTTGTTTCGATGTCTGTGTCGGGATGTCTGTTGATTGATGGCCATTCCTCTGGCTATCAATTTGCGGCAGGAAGTGTGACCTTTTGTTGTGACAGCTACATGGCAACTTATCAGAACACACCTGATCGCCACAGAGTCGGTCGCCTGATAGGGGCGTGATAAACGAGACAAAAACTTGCTATGGTAACAACAACCCCGACCATGCCTCTTAAACTTCTGGCGTGAGCTACCACAAGAATAGATGTATTACAAGAGAGTTTTTTTATTAACCAGATGCAATATTATGATAGTGCTATGGGAAATATTTTATGTCCTTTGTACTTGTATAGCTGAAGGTGCAGCCTATTTGCTGACCAGAGGATGCGGGAATTGTTCAATTCCTTGACTAAAGTATATAGCAGAACAAGCGAGGGTTTTTCAGCAATCAGATGCTATGTTATGATAATGCTATGGGAAACTGTCTACGTTTATGTCCTTTGCACTTTATATATGGAGTTTATGGTGCAGTCTAAGTGCTGACCACAGGGGGGGGGGGGCAGGGGGATGGTATTCAATCCCTTGACTAATGACTATGTAGCAGAACAACGCTTATCACAAAACAATTTATTTGAGTTCAAATTTGAAAATCTTCAGCCTTTTTTCTGGTAGTACAACACTTATGATATCACAAAACAATTTATTTGAGTTCAAATTTAAAAATTTCAGCCTTTTTTCTGGCATATCAAGGTAAACATCAATAAATATTGACATATTAAGAAAAAAGGAGTACCTAGATTTTACTTTATCACATACCATGCAAGGCTGGATTCAAACCAAATGTTTGGCCAGTAGTGAGAGACAGAAAGTAGACGCTGCACAATAACTGTGACCACTCAGATATTTGTGCAGAATTGATTAATGGTTGTACCTAGAGTTTCAAGGTTTCCTATGGAGGTGCTAAATTTCCTGAGGCCAGCTCTGATAGTCTGCACTTAACCCTTCCAATGCTGAGGCTACTCTCGTCCAAAGCACAAGGATGCAAAGTATTTTGAAAACCATCCAAACCTTGTGATGTTGGTATTCATTAGAAAGCTCTCGCTGAGTTCTCTAATATGAGTACCCATATGCCAGGGTTTCGATGCATTTTCAGTTTTTTTGCATCATTTTTGTTTTATTTGCCAAATTAGCCACCAGCAGCATATAAGGGTTAAGTCTGTGGAAGAGTTCACCTGATGGGATCATGGTCCGGCCTGCAGTGTTGGTATTGGGAGGTAACAGTAGCATCTGTAAATGATGTCAGTAATTGAGATAAATGGGCGGCAAGACCCACATCTGCATGGGAAGCATGTCTGCCTCGGTCGTAAGACCCGAGAAGCCCAGGTCCTAATACTAGAAGATGAGAGTCCTTTAGCCAATGTATATCTTGCATGCACACAGAGCCAGTGTTAACATATTAAACATAGCCAATCATATAGATTCTGATATTTGAAAAACATGTGTGTGATGAAGGATTGCCAAACCAACATGAACAATAATATGCAATCAAATGTTTCTCCAGATATTGCTTTGCTGTAAAGGTCAATTTGGGCTCCAGATGTGAAAGAGTTAGTGTGCTATATCTTTACAACTGTTAGGGCATGTCTAGTTGATTTATGTCCTAGCTATAGGAAGCAGATTCTTAGGTCTACAGTATTGCAGATCCTTAAACGTTTCATCCATTTAATGCCTGCTAAAAATACCAAACCATTTTTGTTGCGATTCTTGTCTTGCATATGCATCCTTTGGAAAAGATTTCTAGGAGATATGTGTTTCAGAAATCAAATAAACATTCTCCTTCAAAGATTCAAATATTTTTCAACTATTTCAAATACATGCTTAACTCCCACTTTTTTCCAGAATATGATGAAATCCACACTGTTTGCAATTTGCGTAATTTAGTCTCGAAGTTTTAATTTTGAAGATCTACTTGGGCTACACAGCAATAAACATTTTCTAAGTTATAAATGACTTTGTGTATTCATTTTTTCTATGTGTTTGTTGCTGTAAATGAAAAATGGAATCAGGATATTCTACTTTAGATAATTGTAAATACTTTGCATGATTATTGTCATTCCACCTAGCAGTTAAAATATGAGTAATGTATTGTACTTTTTGAGTTGAGCTGGCAGCTTCAAGCAAAACTAGACTATGCAAATTATTCAGCCATATTATTCAGGCATTAGTTTATTTCCCATTTCCTGCTGTTATTAATTGGTTCTCTTTCTGCTTGGTTTCCTTAAGCAATTTCTGAAAAAGCCATTATTTTTTGCTGCTTAATTTAAGCTCGCTGAAAAGAATTTCCAATCTTAATTGTTTTTATGAATAAGACCAGAAAACAATGCACCTATTTTGACCATGTTGGCTCAAAATGCCATTCCCAAATTGTATGTATATTAATGTATATAAATGTGTATATAATATATATATATATATATATATATATATATATATATATATATATATATATATATATATATATATATATATATATATATATATATATATATATATTTATTTATTTATATATATATATATATATATATATATATATATATATATATATATATATATATATATATATATATGTATATATATATATATATATATATATATATATATATATATATATATATATATATATATATATTATATATATATATATATATATATATATATATATATATATATATATATATATATATATATATATACATATATATATATATATATATATATATATATATATATATATGTATATATATATATATATATATATATATATATATATATATATATATATATATATATATATATATATTATCATTATTTTTGTTATCATTATTATTATTACTATTATTTTGCTGTTTTGTTCAAACTGAACTGACATTGCAATGATAACCAACATGTAGACCAGAGATTCCAGTGGCCTGTGTTGTCATGGCTGGCATTGCAGGTTGGCATGGCTGGAGGTGAGAGGCTGGCTGGGTGAAGAGAGGGTCAGGGCAGCCTCCTACACATAGTAGCCTGATCTAGTAGGCCGCCGCGATCAGCTCCTGCCCCTCATAGTTTACCGCTTTATTTACCAGCCATGGAATACATAATCAGCTCCTGCCCTCTGGGGGTTCTAAACATATTGCTGACTTACAGGGTGAATGCCAATGATCTAGGCATGGGCTCAACTCACAACTATTCTCTCTCCAGGCTTTCTTATGGCCAGTATATAGCACACATTCACATTCAAGCTCCCAACTTCAAATGAAGATAGAATGGGGTTGACAATTAGAATCTTCTATTAAAGACCACTCACAATATGAAAAATTACTTAAACCCTGACTCATGGGTACTCATCGGAGAGTACTGAATGAGAGCTGTCAAATCAAAACCAACATGACAGGGTTTAGATAGGGTTTAGAAGGTCTTCAAAAATCTTTGCGTCCTTGTGTTAGGACCAAAGTAGCCTTAGTAGTGTAAGAGTTAATCAAGTCTCTATGTGCTAATAGGTGAAAAATATTCTTCTGATCTGTGCAAGTGGTTGTCTCTGTTTACAACGGTTCTCTTCAGCAGATTAGACCAGCCAGCATAGAATAGGAAACAATTGCGCACTATAAATAAGGCACTTTTGGTTTGTACAATAATTAATTCAATTACATTCCCACATGGTTGATTAAATGATATTCTACATGTGCTCATGCTGTGGCTTATCTGGCTGCTCCGGTAAGGTGCTGCCCTCCCTTTGCATAAGATGATATTCCCATGGTCTCATGTTTAAGGCACTTTTGGTTTGTACAATAATATTCAATAACCGATTGCCACTTGGTTGATAATAATATTCTACATGTGCCCGGGCTCTGGCCTATCTGGCTGCTTCTGTAAGGTGCTGCCCTCCCTCGGCATAAGATACTATTCCCATGGTCTCATCTTTTCCATAAGTAAGGCACTTTTGGTTTGTACAATAATATTCAATCATATTCTGGCGTGGTTGATAATAATATTCTACATGTGCCTGGGCTCTGGCTTATCTGGCTGCTCCAGTAAGGTGCTGCCCTCCCTCGACATAAGATACTATTCCCATGGTTGCTTGTAGCATTAGTGTTGGTCTGGTAAACTGCTGTCTCTTAGGACACTGACCCAGCTGTTTCCTCACCACACATCCCCTCTCTAGCCATGTAGCAAAACACTGCCAAGCACACAGCGCTATGGAAACACCCCGCCTCTTAATGTGTATGAACGAGTGCACTGCTTAATCCAATTGATCAGTTGACCTTGGCTTGACCTTTACGCCTCTGTTGGCTTTGATGTAAGTCAAAGACGCTGTCTTCCGAATGCCGGCTAGCTTTGTGCAACAGGAATTAACACGATTGTGTGGTGATTTTCTTGAATGAATTTGTCAATGCGAATTAGCTGTAATTAACAGATTTCCAGCTGGTGATTTCATGGCTGAATGACTTTCTGTAGCAGGGTTGTCTTAATCTTCATGTCATGTTTCTCATTTCATCAATAGAGATTACTCCGTGCTTGTCAATAATGCATTATTTCACTTACTTCAGTACTTTACCTACATTTTTAATAGTTTTTAAAAATGTTTTCTTGGTTTTTAAGTACCTGTTAAACAAAGAATGATGTGTGCACCAAATGAGTCTTTGAATAATGAGACATTAGACATTTTATGGGGGGAACACAGGAAATTTAGGAATATCCTTAGATATTTCAGTTTGAGATGGTAAGGTATTTGTCCTCTTAAAAGTATTCATTCGTGTACCTGCATGCCTTACATTGTTTGAATTATATCAACTTAAATTACATTGAGATTATTTAACTTTGTCAATCCAATTTTATTGCTTATTATATATCATCTCAATGCATTGACTGATATCATTCCTTAAAAGCTGAGTCAGGAAAGCTAATACCTGCAACCAAGATTCACAAGTTAGCACAAGTTAAGTTAGCTCAGAGGAGGTTAAAAGGGGATGACAAGACAGTCAAACTGAAACAAGATTACTCTTCTGTTGCAAAATAATACAGGCTGAACTTCAAGAGCAGACTTCTTCTAAAGATTATTAATAAAAATTATGTAATATAGTTAAATGAATTGTTGATAAGATGCTACGTAAAACATTTCTAAGGATTGCTAGTGAATTGAATGACAATCATTATCTTATTTTGGTATAGGAAGCAATATCATATGGTTGTAACAGTAGGAAGCAACTTTACCACTGTTTTCTCTGTGTGGCATACTTTTATGCCCTTTTATAAAAGAATGGTGCCGCGGTGAGTAGCCTTCATTAGACAACTAATGTCTAGCTGTCTTCACCAGCCCACCTTGCTGGATGCTCCATTAGCTAGGATGGCAGGTTACCATGGTAACCGCGCATCAGACCCCCCGGGGATACCTGTGCACAGTGGAGTGACTACACGACACTGTCAAACGCTAATGCCTTTTTGCAGCACGACCCAGGCTTCACAAATGGTTTTAGAAATCAAATAGATTTTCTCATGAAGTGAATTCAACATGAAAGCCACTATGTTAGGTTTCACTTTATTAGGTAATGCTACAGATGGCTATTCGTGTAGGGGTCAAGACCAGGCTCAAAGCACTAGCTCATAAGAAAGTAGATTTTTCCGCAAAGTGCACATCCTAAAAGATCTTAGCCTTTTAATGCCATGCTTGATTTTCAGAAGGCTCCATTTTTTTGTTGTTGGTTGCCAGTCATAAGTGAGAGATAACTTTGAAAAGTTCATATTTATTTCATATAATAAAAAGTTCCCGCAACTTCATTGTTTTGGACCATGCCATAAACTTTTGAATTACAAAATAGCAATGATTTTAGTTTTTATCATACAAGGATTAGCAATATAATCAGACCAAGTCAAGAAAATATTTTGGCACGGAGGAAAATACAGATTTGCAATCAAAATACAACCTCTAAGATTTGATTTCGTCTAAATTGATTGTAATCTATGTCAGGTTTTACCAAGCTTATATTCAGGCTGGTCACATTCATTTTTGGTGAATAGGTAGGCTTTTAGTCATTCATGCCTATTACAGCCAAAAAAGTCTTTACAATTATAGTAATATAACTCTCTTAACCCTTATGCTGCTGGTGGTTAATTTGACCTATAGAAAATGATGGAAAAAAACTTAAAAATGACTGAAACCCTGGCACATAGGCACTCATCTCAGAGTTCTCAGCAAGACCTATCAAATGAATACCAACATGACAGGGCTTTGATGGGTTTGAATCCTTGTGCATCCTTGTGCTTTAGACGAAAGTAGCCTCAGCATTGAAAGGCTTAAGAAAACTTCGTATGAAAAGTATTTGAAAAATAACTGTAAATAAGGACACAACTAATGATTCTCCTTAAATTTTATTTTCTGATTGGTTCTTAAGTTATTTTCTAAGGCATCGTTGATCTAGACAGCACTAATCAATGGAAACTCTAAGCATGAATGGGTGAATTGAATGAAGGGTCCTCAGTTCCCGTTATGATTTGGAGTTGTGAACTATGGCAATTAGCGACGTAGAAAGCTGACATTAGATACCCCCAAAATTAGCAACATTTATAAATTATTAATTTTTATTGTCATGGGGACCAGGCAGTAAACACTAGATATGTATCAAGGATTAATAAAATAAAACCTGGTCATGTCTGTTGCACCCAAAAATATCTTGACTATTTTGGCATTATCTTTGTAATCGGTGCATTTTTCTGAAAATGTGATATGCTAACAGGAACCCAGCCTGGAACACTCCTTCAGATGTCTTGTGAACTTATTCTTTCTTCCAAAATCATTTTAGGTGCAGATGACACTTGTCTAGGAGCTCTCCTGGCATAGATTATTTAGGACTTCCTTTTTCTTGGTTCACTCTCATGTTACAAGACAATGTTGAGGGAGGTTATTTATGAAATATTTTCAAGAGTCACTAGGAGTCGGCTCAAAGCATTCCTGGAAAATTCTATGAAAAAATGCACATCCTACAAAGATCTTACATCATTCTTTTTACTTCACTGTAGTTAAGAAATGCAGTGGGTGGTTATTTATGTGAGACACTGCATGGAGGCCTTTTCTTCGCAAGTATTCTTCAAAGATTCCATAGGAAATTCTATTAAGAATGATGATTCTGTAAAGATCTTTGATGAAGAAAATATATGCCTCCAACCTACTTGTTCTGGCAACCTTTCTATGAATAGAATGACAAATGAATTAAATATCTTTCTCCAAAAACATATTTCGGGGGAATATATGAAGAACAAAAAAAATAAAATGATTACAACAATTGTCTTTCAAGTTGGATTAACTCCATTTTCAGGAGTTGCTTTTAAAAATATTGTTGCATCCAAGTGTCAAATTTTAGGAAAAACTTATGCATGATTCGGTTGACCAATCAACTATTTAAGATTTCTTAAAGTGAACTAACCCAATAATCAACATTGATATGTTAACTGAAGCTATTCCTCTTTTTCAAGGGTATGTGGCTACTTCGTATAAAGTTGCCAAAATAGTATCTATCATATTTTTACATTATATTACTTTGTATCATCCTAATATCACAATGTGGCTTAATTCATGAATCATTTACGATCTTGCTAATATGCAACATTAACCAGTTTACCTGGGATATAGAAGGCACCGAAAACAGCCTTTACCGGCATTGATATGTGTGAACCCTTTTTCTAATATTGAAAAGCAGTAGACCTCTGCTATTGGTGGTTCAGGGACACCCCATAGCTCAGCTGAATAGGTCATAAAAAGAGCCATCAGCTTTGGAAGCTCATTCTGTTGAAGAGCTGCCTGTCCCTGAAGCGCCAAGGAAAATGGCTCCCACTTTCAGCACTTACCCAACTGCTTACATTATTCACCTATTAAGAGCTCTTGGGCGCTATCATGCTGGCTCTCCAGGGAGACGAATTGAGGGCACTCCCAATGCAAACGATGGCTTTACTACCAAAAAGGACTGGCACTGCAGGGCTGATGTAGTGTATGGGGTATGGAGAAGATTCCCTGGCTACTTAAGCAGCTTCGTTTTCTTCAGGGTCACTTACATCTCAATAGCAATTATTCAAAACTCGATGTCCCTAATAGCGCATGGTGTGGCAATAAAATCTCACTAGTTCTTCCGCACAATAGTATGGATTTTTGCTGTACAGGTGAACTTGGATATGACAGACTCAATGGGACCAGGAAAATTGGTCTGTCATATGCAAAATCTGTCATATACATAGGACAAATACTTGATATGCATGGGAATGGGACCAAGCATATTGTCCCTCATAGACGAAAGTCCGTCTTACAGTGGTCCGTCATATCCAAGTTCACCTGCATATGCACACACAAAATTAGCTAGATGTATTTGTGGAGAATTTGAGCTGGGATGCAAAAGGAACACTGATAACAGTCTTTATTTGCATTGTTATATGCATACCTATTATTGATAATAAAAAGTACTGGACTACTGCTGTTGGTGGTTGTGGATACCCTGCAGTTCAGCATTAGTCATATCATTTAAAAGAGCCATCGCTTTAAGGATGAGTGAACTTAAGCCAGCTAGACCTGTCCCCCAGCTGTCGAGCCTATGGTCAAAACATCACTGATCATATCCCTTGAATATTGCAACACAATTTTGAGACTTGATAAATCCCAAGAGTAGAGCAGAGAATATTGACATGCTCTTGACCAAAGTTTCTTCAAATCTACCTGCAGTGCTATGGACAGACAGCCAGCTCCCCGAGTCTTCAATCTCATGGTCAAAGCCTAGCTGATTACTTTCCTTGGGTGCATTACAGAGGTGTCCAAATATTGAAGTAAAGATCTAGAGTACATACAATAGGTGCTGGAGCACAGCAATCCTTGATGCTGTGCGACTATTGGTTTAAATATTGTCAACCAATGACCCCACCATATCAGTCATTGTAGCAAAAAGAAGGACGTCCATCAATGACCCCACCATATCAGTCATTGTAGCAAAAAGAAGGACGTCCATCAATCAATAGGCAATATCAATACATGGATTTTGCTCAATTTTAAATACAATCTGTATCCAACAAATACACGTAAAACATCTAGAGGACATCTTTGGTGAGACTTTCTGAAATTTCCTGAGTAAAATAAATAAACTGCTTTAAGGTTTTGGCTTGTCGAATATTTGGAAGCCACTAAGTTGCGTGCTGGTGTAATATTATGGGACTGTTGGACACCACTGCATTATATTTGAAACCTGCGTGTGCAGTGGTGGAAACTGACAGACAATTGATGTCAGTTTTCTTGTTCCACCTGCTATGAATCAATGAATGCCTTCCAGCCCTCCACCTCGCCCCCCCCCCCCTCCAACAGTCCTATAGGCTATGGTGAAAGCGTAGCTTGCCATGTTCCTTGAATATGCAAACGAAATGTTCTAGACACGTTAACCGTTATGCTGCTGGTGACTAATTTTGCCATTATAAAATCATGCTAAAAAGCTAGAAAAATTACTGAAATCCTGGCACATGGGTACTAATCTAGGAGTACACAGTGTAGTACATAGTGGGATCTATCCAATAAATACCAATATGACAGGGTTTAGTTCGAGCTCCCATCTAATTGTCCCCAACCCATAAGCCTATTGACAAAATAAAGCTGACTAGATTATGCACATAGAATGTTTGAGACAAGATAAAACAATGTGAGACTGAAGAAATTGACATGTTATTACACTTCATTTTCTATCTCCCATCTATGTCCCCAACCCATAAGCTTATGGTCGAAATAGAGCTGACCCGATCGATGTTCCTGGTTTATTCACACAAAATGTTTGAGACCAGATAAAACAATGTAAGGCTAAGGACATCAGGAAACTGACATTCTGTTGACATCCCTTTCTAGCTCCATGATTTGATGTCCCGAACCTATAAGCTTATGGTCAAACTATTGCTGACCTGATGTTCCTAGTTTATGCACATAGAATGTTTGAGACATGATAAAACAATATGAGTCTCACTCAGCAGAGGAAATGTCATGCTGTTGACGTCAGTTTCCTTTTTGCACCTGCTCTTGCAGACAGAGAAGACTGCCTTGCAGTCTGAGCCAGCAGCCAGCCCGGCCCCCAGTGGCTCTGTTTTGATGTACTGTATGAATTATACTGCCCATCTGTCGCCTTGGCTCTCCCTCCCTGCAAATCTTGCTGCCTGTGTGTTATTAGATAAGAAAAACTACAATGGGATTGTCTGATGGCTGCTGAACCACCCTTTCTACAGTATCAGGAGCTTGCATTAGAGGTTCAAAGAAAAATAAATAGGTTTTCCTTATGAAATTGACACAGACGTATATGAATTGTTAAAAGGTGGACAATATTTGGAGATAAGGATTTTTGCTATTCATTTGTGTAGTCAAAAACTAATAGAACATGCATTGAAAAAAACATGGTAGCCTTCTAGGAGATACTTGTGGAAGAGAATAATCAATTTTTTTTCTGTTCCAGGAAATACCTCCATTATTGCTCATTATGTTGATGACTAAATAATTCTTAATTTTAGGGATCTAATATTGTGTTGATATCCCTTCCAAATGCTGAGGCTATATTTTCATCCAAAGCACAAGTATGCAAAGATTTATGAAAACCATCCCAACCCTGTCATGTTGGTATTCAGTAGATAGCTCTTGCTGAGTCCTGTCAGATGAGTACCCATGTGCCAGGGTTTCAGTCATTTTTCAGGGGTTTTGCATTATTTTGTGATGGTCAATTATCCACTAATAGCATGAGGAATATTATATTGAGGGCAACTAGATATTTATTGTTTCTGTTTTGCTGTCTTTGCAGATATCTCTAATGTTCTCCTGGACCCTAACTCAAAAGAACTTCTCACCTCAGCCACAATTGGCAAGAGCATTGAACTGAAGTGTGACATCCATGGAGGAACCGACATTCTGTGGAAGAGAAATGGCGTGGAACTCACCACTGACACCAAGGGACTCACTGTGAGTATTACAAAATAGACTAGCACACGTCAGCGTATCGGAGATATCTCTCATTCACTTATATTAAGCTAGAGCTATAAATGGTCTCAAAAGATTAGTATTTTTTTTTATTAAACTGAGAGGATAACATCTGTGAATGAGTCCATTTACCTTTGATCTATCAGTATCAGGGAGAATGGATAACAGTTGGTTCCTATAATACTTGTAAATGATTTTATTCGAAGAACTATAATTATGAATATTAGATATATACATGTGCTCATCCCATTCTCAACACAATTATCCTCATCTCTAGGTCAGCATAATTAACATCCAAAAATACCCGCTGAAAGGTGTCCTAACTAACCAAAAGACACTTTATTATAAGGGTATTTTGTTGTATTCAGTACCTTTTAACAGTATCACCTTGAAATGATGTTGACCTTTGACCTTTGACCACAGGTGTACCAAGATGGCTCACTCTACATCAGTGCCATTGACCTCCACCACATTGGCAACTACTCTTGCCAAGACCGCTACAACACACATGTGGTCCAGACACACATGCTTAACATACAGAGTAAGTTCTCTACTGTATCTGTAGCACATAACCTACTGCCTTACCCTAATGCAAGGTAGGTTAAGAATTCCTATACATGTTTGAAGATATTTTTTTAGAAAATTAAGGAAATTTCTCCAAACTTCTTTTTCCATAAAGATTACATAAAGAGAGCATAATAGTGCTACAGAGAAATATGAAGCCACTGTTGATATTTTGTCACAGTATTTTCAAGTGATACAAATCTTTAACTAAGTTTTAAGCATAATAAATTCCTCATCAAACATCTACTACGATAGATATGAGGTTCACTAGCAAATGCAATTATGATGTAAGTTTCTCATCTGCGAGAAATCAACACAGGTAGTATGATTACATGATGACCATAGTTGGCAAGTACTGAATAAATCAAAAATGATGAAAGATATACTTTATTTTATAGCAACTGTGTAATACTCCTTTTCCTAACATTTTACAAATGAAAGCAAATATTGCATTTACCTCAAACAAAGTATGTAATAACTTTTGAATGAACCTTTGACAAATTTTGTTGCTTTTACATGTTTCAGTCAATCTCAAAGCAATTACATTTACCTCAAACAAAGCATGTACTAACTATCAAATGAAAATGAATGAACCTTTGACAAATTTCTTTGTTTTTTCATATTTCAGTGCCTCCAAAAGCAATTACATTTACCTCTAAGTATGTCATAACTTTCAGATGAAAATGAATGAACTTTTGACAAATTTCTTTGCTTTTACATATTTCAGTGCCTCCAAAAGCAATTACATTTACCTCTAAGTATGTCATAACTTTCAGATGAAAATGAATGAAGCTTTGACAAATTCTTTGCTTTTTTCTTATTTCAGTGCCTCCTAAGGTTCGCGTGAGTCCATCAACCCAGTTCCACACCTCGGGCACCACGGTCGCCCTCAAGTGTCATGCTGACGGCATCCCCCAGCCTCAGGTCATCTGGGAGATGAACGAAGCCCCACTCCCAGCCGACCCCAAGGAAGAACACTATGTCATGCATAGTGAGTAATATTTGAGATTTCACCCTAATTTATTTGGATCCTCAAGTATAGAAAAGGACTCTTTGCACTGACCTCACCAAAATTTAATATGGGATACTCAAATGTCTAAACCATTTATAGCAGCAGTATTAAAATGCCTTAACCCTTCCAATGCTAAGGCTACTTTAGTCCAAAGCACTAAGGATGCAAAGTTTTTTGAAAACCATCTAAACCCTGTTTTGTTGGTATTCATTAGATAGCTATCATTTAGTACTCTCATATGAGTACTCATATACCAGGGTTTCAACCATTTTACAGGGTTTTTGCATCATTTTGTATTGGTAAATTAGCTACCAGCAGCATAAGGATTAAGTATAGAAAAGGATTCATTTGTACTGCCCTCATTAAAACCTGTTTTGGAATAATCAGATGTCTAAACCATTTATACCAGCAGTATTGAATATTTGAATATCCAGGATAAGCCTTAGATATCTTTCGCATTCTTTATGAATTTAGGAATGTATAATGAAGAAGTATCAATCAGAGCAGTTATTTTTAATTTTGGTAAGATTAGAGATAAACTCATTTTCTCCAAAAAGATGGGCCTTGGATTATGCATAATAAGGATGAGGCAATATGCTCCTGGCTTACTGTATTATTAATTGCTCTAATAAGATGCTGCAGATCCTACACGAGAAATTAGCTGTTGGGAGATATTTCAGGGGAAGTGCTGTCTTGAAGCTAGTAGATATTAGTTGATGATAATTTATAGAATGATGATTTATGCAATGACACAAACCTGCTGCCTGACCCTCGGCTGTAGTAGCAATGATCTACTGTGTTTTTGAGAAGAGGCTCTCTGACAGCATTGTTTTAACCCATTATTCCCTGCTGCTGTCCAAAACAGTTTGAATATTTGGGCGTTATCTTTCTGATCAGAATATATTTAAAAAGTTATCTACTAAGAAGAGAAATGTAAATAGCTCATTGTAACAGAATGGTCTTGATTATAATTTAAAGCATTTCATCATATATTAAACAGTATTCCTTTTACACAATTTGTTTTGTCAATTGTTATGACAGAAGAGAGTTTAAATAAGAAGTGTTTATTCAACATTCAATTTCAACAAAACATTTCCACACCTATGCTATATATATATACTCTTGGTTTTTGGCATTGTTTATAGATTGGTAGAGTTTGTTGTTGCATGTATGTTATTACATACTCTCTATATGATTCCTGTTTAGGACATCTATCTAGTTCTTTGAAGTCCTACCTCATTTCTAACCTTTTATCAATGTATGGTTTAAATCATATTTTTTCTATTTTGTCAGACCACAACTCATCGCTTGAGATTAAGAGCGCCACCTATACCCGTGACACAGGAGCCTACAAGTGCAAGGCCAAGAACGCGGCAGGTCAGGCCCAGGATATAGCCACAGTCTTCATTGAGAACTCCAAGGCACCAAAATACTCAAGTAAGTAGAGGGGAAGTATAAAAAAAACTATGGGGTAAAGTTATTGATCTGGTTGTCTACGTTGAAAGACTAGACATATTTACTTGGGTTTTTTAAGATAAAGGGCTCTGGCCTGGATTCGGATATAGATGCAGTCTTCATCTGGAAGTTAAAGGCACCTAAAAGCTTAATTAACACTTTCAATGGTAAGGCTACTTTTGTCCATAGCACAAGAACATAAATATTTTTGAAAACCATCTAAACCGTGTCATGTTGGTATTCATTGGATATCTCTCACTGAGTACTCATATGTCAGGGTTTTAGTAATTTTCCAGTATTTTTGCCTCATTTTATATTGGCTTAACTAAGCAGCAGCATAAGGGTAAACAGGGCACTAAGATACTCATTTTATTAAAGAGAAACAACTAAGTTAGAACTTAACAATCTACAGAGTAGATGAATGCAGTTGATTATAATTGGTAACTGGTTAAACAATGTTTTATCTATCTAAACAAACTGTATCTGTATAGAACAATTGAAAAGGTAACTTATACTGTACTATTATACTGAAGTATTATGGTTTCACCTAGCATGTTCCACAACAGAAGATATTGCAGCAGCGTTCCTAACCATTTTTGTCTCATCTTTTCAGCCCAGAATCTGTACGAAGTATTTGTGGTTTTCCACGATGACGGCTACACTGTCTACGAGCCCAATCACTGTCACACAGAGCATGTTGTCTACGGTGCCTTTGCCCAGTTCCGCATCAGGCCCGAGTACGGCGACACCGTCAAGTCTCTGTGCGAACCAAACAAGACGTGCGTGTGGGGATCAGCCGTGAACATCAAGAATCAGTACATCTACATCACCCAGCCCACCCTCAACAGAGTGGTCGTTATCGAAATCACAGAGAGGCTAAACCCTATTGAGGTAGGTCATGTATATCAATGTTGTTTGTGTTGTATTTTTGTTGTATTGTTGTGTTTAAAGATACTGAGCATTTCCATAACCACTCAGCTTTTGAGGTAGCCTGCTATGAATACTAGTCTTTTGTGGTAGCTTGTGTATAAGCATAATATATATATATATATATATATATATATATATATATATATATATATATATATATATATATATATATATATATATATATATATATATATATATATCTCCTACCTCATCATGTATAGATTATTTTAACAGACTAATAGACAAGTCCCCTACAGATATTTATTATGTACGTATTGAATCATTATATTATATTTCCTATTTCGTCTATTTTAGATTATTCCCACAGACAAGTCTCCTGTGGATATCCATTATGTGGAGCACCTGGACCAGGTGTGGGTGACATGCTGGAATGGCGACCACGACACGGGATCCAAGACGGCCGTCGTTATTCGCCGGGCCAGCGAGGAGACCCAGCATCACACGGTCCACACACAGCCAATCGGAAACCACTTTGACCTGGTGAGTTTACTCAGTAAAACTAGCTCATAAAAACTTATGAATTCTGTATTTGTATATGATTTTGAAATGCATGTATGTATTTTGACATTTCAATTTCAGTGCCTTTACGTAAAAGTGTCCTTCAGTTGATATACTGCAATCTTAAAACTTCTTTTCTATTGTATTTATTTAGAATTTGTCATAGAAGCTTTATGAAAAGTGAAACCTACAATGCAATATGAATAGGAGGAAAGGAAAAAATCATCTGTTTTTGTTCATGACGTGTTTTCCAATATGGCAAGTGTCAAAAAATGCCAACAATTATGAAAATAATGAAATGTAGGTAACAAGATGTTGGCTGAATTTTGTATTTGTATATGATTTTGAAATGCATGTTTGTGTTTTAACATCTCAATTTCAGTGTCTTTATGTAAAAGTGTCCTTCAGTTGATATACTGCAATCTTAACACACAAATTTTTGATTTTTGGAATCTTTAATTTTTGCATTTCACAATCCATTTTGTGTGAACAAAAATAGAATATCTTTACCTTTCATCATTGGGAAGTATTTTAAATGATTCTCTATATTACCTATAGGAGTTGCTCATATGATAATTTTCACTGTTTAGTTTTTATGGGTACGGCATATTTTCTCATACCCATCTTGGTATATTTTTGTGTTCAAAGAAATCCATTGGTGAGAAGGATGAAGACAGGTTAGATCTGTCGGTAAGTGCCATCGTGAGTGCACGCCAGTGATTGGTCGAGTCACTGCACACCTCCTCACATAGTTTGCCGTGTCTGCATGTATCGCACTTGTTTCCCCTGAGAGTCGTAGCTATCAGAATTTGTGGACAAAATATAGTATCGGTATCTTTATAAACCATAAACAATGAGCCTATATACATAAAGTATATTGAGCACTCACGGGGAATGAAAAAAATGCTCAATACATTCAGGTGTGCAATGCACAAGAGGCATGTAATCTAGCAGGTATCACTCTATTGTTCGCATTGACTTGAGTTGTCACACTGTCATCTGGTGGTCAAGTTGGAAATCACCATTAGTTCTGTCACAGTGCATTCATTCTGTTCTTTACAATTCCATTTAACTTAAATTACCCTGTGGTCAAATAAGTAATTTGAAATCCTAATGATATTAAGTACAACTATCATATTGCTAACCCTTTTCACCTATGTTACCACTAGTGGCCAATATTGGAACTATTGTACTCACAGATTAGCTACGAATTAGATATCTCAGCACATGGTGGAAATAGTCAGAGTAGTCACTACCTTCAATTTAAATTAGACATTTCACTCAGGCGAAAGAAACCATTATATAGATATGCAGGCTACCATACTTGTTAGTGACCTCTCTAATTTAGTCTACTTAACCCATTCATGACTGTAGTGGCTAAAAAAGACCTATTTTTTGCAACACCCCTCAAACAAAATCATCTTTACAAAAGTATTTCAAAGGATAAATGATAATTGAAAGTCAACTAACAGCTCTCCTTCAAATATGATATTCTGGGTATTGATTCTTTACTCAGAGATGCAGAAAATATTTGTGAAAAGAGAGCTCTAGGAATGAATGGGTTAAGAAACAAACATTAATTCCATTGAAAATCCATCACCTGAGTTATATGAGGTAGTAGATTAGATTCGAGTCTCTTATTTTAGGGGCTGACAAAAAATTTCCAAGTACATGGTAGTCTCTTATTCTAGGGGCTGAAACAAGAGTTCATAGGATGTGTTAATTTTTTGAATAATGTAGCCAAAGTCAATGAAAAATTTTAAAAATTAATTGACATTGAAAGTAATTCTTTGCATATGGCAGCGGTTTATTAACACTTATGCTGCGGGGGTGCTATTTCTACAATACAAAATGATGCAAAAATCTGAAAAATTACTGAAACCCTGGCATGTAGGTATTTTTCTGAGGGTACCCAGTGAGAACTAACTAATGAATACCAACATGACAGGGTTAGATGGTTATCAAAAATCTTTGGGTCATTGTGCTATGGATGAAAGCAGCCTCAGCATTGGAAGGGTTAACATTCAACATCTTGTACCTTGTGTCCACACAAGGAGCATTCCCAGCTTCAGCATCACTTTCATAAGAAAATAAGAACAACTCCCTCCCTTGTGTAATAGTATGCATGATGTCCAAAAAGAAACATGTGTCATGTGTCATTTTCCATATTCTGGTAGGTAAGGCTTTTAGGGGAAATCATGTCATCTCTTCATTCTCCTTTGAATGACACAAATGAATAGTCATTGTGAGTCAGTGCTTTGTTTGAGTAAAGAATTCTGTACCCAATCTTTCATCCTTGCACACCTAGCCTAAGCCTCTACTTTTGATATGCATTATCATCAACAGCACTTTATTTTAGTATTGAATTTAACGGTTCCGAGATTTGATTTTGTGTGCATGTTTCCACAATGACTCTGCTTTTGTGGCATTCTAAGATTTAGGCCAAAGAAGAAAGTACCTTGTTTTTTTCCTCTACTATACAATCCACAGAGAGGACTCGCTGTCAGTTTTACTTATATCATAGATCACATCAAACTTTGTTTAGAATGTAACAATTGAATAAAAGTTATTGTTCTGTAATTGAAAGCAACAACAATTATTTTGCATCTGAAATATATTATAACCCTCTCCTAAAGAAATGTTCATAGCAAATAGTAAAGGTACTATACTAACATGTTGGAATTAATGATTGCCCTGGATTTGGAATTATATGATTTAAAAAAAGTTTTTTGTTTATAATGATGGAGGCTATTTTTTTGCAGCCAAAATATTACCAGATACACTAGATGTAGTTTGAAATGTTCAGGCAACCTATCGATGACAAGTTAATTTCAGTCTTGGTCTTAGTGGTCATCATCATCATCATCATCTTCATCATCATCATCATCATCACCATCATCAATATAATCAATGTCATCAATATCAAGTTTAAAAAGAACAATACCAACGTCCTCTGTACTATCTTTCTTTTATCTGTATTTCAGGTGAAGAATCTTTTCCTGCCTCCCAACAACGATCTGAAGCACAAGTTCTGGCACGGTTACGTTGCCCATCATGAGCAGATGGCTCTCTACAAGCTCGACCTGGAGGCCATGAAGTATGTCAAGATGATCGACCTCAAAGCCTACAAGTGCGTCCCTGGAGCTGTGGCTTTCATTCCTGTCGGTATGTATAAGATGGATTTTATGAAAATATCTCGTTGAATTTGTAGTTAAATATTGAGTTATTGTTTCATTATAAGGTAATAAGATTAATATATGATTAGCATTGCATACATACAAAGATTATGTCCTCTGGTGTATAAGTCTCTCTCTCTCTCTCTCCCTCCCTCCCTCCCTCCCCCATCCCCCTCTCTCTCTCTCTCTCTCTCTCTCTCTCTCTCTCTCTCTCTCTCTCTCTCTCTCTCTCTCTCTCTCTCTCTCTCTCTCTCTCTCTCTCTCTCTCTCTCTCTCTCTCTCTCTCTCTCTCTCTCTCTCTCTCTCTCTCTCTCTCTCTCTCTCTCTCTCTCTCTCCTCTCTCTCTCTCTCTCTCTCTCTCTCATTTAGAACATTGTCTATTCTGGTAAATAATCAGTTTTACTCATTAGTCATGACAAATTAAAGTAATACATTTTTGATCTATGATTTCCACATACTTAGAGTGGTTGATTTTGTTTGTCCCTAGGTGGTCAGATAGTGGTCCACTGTGAGGTCCCCGCCAATAGTAATGAGAAGCCAAAACAGCTGTTGCTCGACTACTTGACCAATGAGGTGCTTTCAAACACCACAGTTCACGGAGAACCTCACGTTTCCCCCGATGCACGTCACATCATCAGCATTGATGAAGGCAGTGATAATATTGCAGTTCAGAAGATCCAGGATGATGGTAAGACACAGTACTTATATCTCTATTGTAACTGCCACATCAGATAGTCCACATGGGTAGACAAATTTCACTTTATGCGAGAAAAATGTGTCAAGAAATGTATAGTTCACCATACATAACTATAACTACCTTTCAAATATTTCAATGAATTTAGAGATGATTACTGTTCAATTGTCTTTACTACAAATTTGCCTCTAAATCAAGTAGACGTGAAAGTTTGTTTGTACCTAGTTTTCTCTGGGTAATAAAGTTTTATCTACCACTTATAACTGGCTAGTCATGACTTACCTTGAATATGGCAGATAACATGATGATAAATGAATTTTCAAATTTCAGATTCTGATAAAGAAATAAGAAATTGTCTTACCTGTAGTTATGCAGTAGCTGAACACTTATGCTGCTGGAAGCTAATTTGGTCAATACAAAATAATGCAAAAATCTTAAAAATCTCTGAAACCCTGGTATGTGGGTACTAAATTGAGAGTACTCAGTGAGGGTTATCCAATAAGTACCAACATGACAGGGTTTAGATGGTTTCAAAAAATCTCAGCATTTTTGTTCATTGGACGAAAGTAGCCTCAGCATTGGAAGGGTTAAGTCATGACTGAGCTTGAATATGGCAAATAAAGTGATGATAAATGAAATTTTTAATTTATAATATTTTTTTGAAATTTTTAATTTATTTGAATATTTTGAATTCAGATTCTGATGATGAAAATATAAATTGTTTTACCTATAGTTATGCAATAGCTTAATCGAGTGTTGTTGATGGTAGCATTATTGTTGCTTAAATTTTTCCAGGCAAACTCAAGTATGCATTTGATGAGTACACCAACCTGCACATCAGTGACGTGACCTTCTTCCCGTCTGGGACTGGACATGGCTACGACTTCTACGCCTCCTCTTCAGACAAGAACGACGTGCTCTACATCAACCTCTCCTCCGGAAAGGTGGAGATGATCGAAGGTAAGCTGGGATTAAGGAAGATTAAGGAAGATTAATCGGGTGCAGGGGGTTTACGGGGACTAAGGGCTACTGGATAGGTAGAAAATTGCACTACATCACTCAGATGTAGGGGTTAAGATCAAAATCTAGTGGTAGAGAATTTGACTTTTTATTCATGATAGTATTGTAGAAAAAGATAAGACGTGATCATTTTACAGCATATTCCATGGATCAATTTAAGAATAAATCATACACACAGAATTTGAGTGTAGGGAGATCTTTTTATGGAGGGATGTTTTAGTTAAATCCAAAATCAGACCGCTCATCAGTATCTGCTGCATTTGCATCTTAGATATCTGGATCTTCAATAAGCATATGGTCAAAAGCATTGTTTTTTGATTTAATTTTTGTATATGAATGATAATTGAAAAATGATAAATCTGAACACTCATCAGTATTTGCTGCATTTAGATCTTAGATCTCTGGATCTTCAATAAGCATATGGTCAAAAGCATTGTTTTTTTTTGTTTTTTGATTTAATTTATTTATATGAATGATAATTGAAAAATGATAAATCTGAACTCTCATCAATATCTGCTGTATTTGGATCTTAGATATTTGGATCTTCAATAAGCATATAATGATCAAGAGAATATTTCTTTTTTGTTTTTTGATTTAAGTTGTTTTTATAGGAATGATAACTGTGAAAAATTCAGAACACTCATCAATATCTGCTGCATTTGGATCTTACATCTCTGGATCTTCAATAAGCATATGGTCAATAGAATATTGTTTTTTGTTATGCCATGTCTGATTGGATGATTGGAATGGCACACCAAGGACTGATGACTGATAGAGTGAAGTGTTCAAGCGCTTGAAAATATGACCAATATTTTTTCAGAAAGGGGGGGGGGGGGGGGGGGGGCGTTGCGGCTTTTTTGGGTCTGTGCTTTTATTCAGACTAATTTGGTAATTTTGATTTTCTACCAAAATAAATGTATTGGCTTATTTTGGCAATTGCTGTTTATTAATACTCAAACATTTCATTGTTGTACAGGTGTGGGACTTGCCATGGAGAAGAAGGACTGGCCGTGGAGCAAGAAGAACCGTGTGATCGTCAGCGGGGGCGTGTTTGGCGAGTACCTGATGACCCCCTCAAGGAGCTCGGTGGTGGTCATAGACGGCAAGCGCCGACATGTGCAGTGCGAGTGGCAAGATATCCAGCATGGAAACGTCATTGTGTGGGTTGAGCCTCTTCATTTGTGAAGCTCATCATACATAGTTTAACCCTTATGCTGCTGGTGGCTAATTTGGCCAATACAAAATGATGCAAAAAAAAATCCTGAAAAATCAATGAAACCCTGAGAGCACTCAGCAAGAGCTTTCCACTGAATACCAACATGACAGGGTTTAGATGGTTTTCAAAAGAATTGTGTCCTTGTGCTTTGGGCGAAAGTAGCCTCAGCATTGGAAGGGTTACAGACTTTTCTGAAGGGAAACACCTACTCAGTAGTGCTGGCCGATGGTGGTTATTATAACTTTTTATCTGATCAGAAAAAATAACAAAAGCTAAAACTTGCTGAATGTGGGGATAACTTATTCACCAGCGTTACTGGGCGTTGTTTCCTGAACTCAACCACAGAGGGGTGGCTAATGGGGGGTACTCTGACCCTCCCCCACATCAACCATTTAAAGAGAGGACTTTTAGCCTATTGGTTAAGCAAGAACTGTTCAGCATTGCCTGTTGTTGAGTGGTGACCATGGTAAAAACAATAACAACAACAACAACATATTTCACTCATTTTAGATTCTATCTGAATTCTCAATGTCTCATTCAGAACTGTATCCTTTCCATGTGCCCTCTCAGTGTGATACTGTGCATGGAATCATTGGCTGCTGTTAGTAGGTTTTTATGGATAGGTCTAGAAGTCTCTGCAGGGTTTTGTCATTTCTTCTTCTGTGCAATGCATTGGTTAGTTGTGGTCATTGCTTGGCTGGCTATTGGCAATGGAGGGCACATGGAGAGCTGGGGGCTAGCTGTCACACTACCTCTCCTTTGTGACAACTCAGTGCTTCAGGAATAACACTTCGCCCTGCTGCATGAGTGGAGAAGGGATAGTGCCAGCTTTCAGAAGAGCTGGGGTTCGTGTTGATCCAAAACAAAACCAGAAAGAATGTTATTGTTACCATGAAAGTGATAGTTTAATTGAATGCAGAGGGGATTCAGTGAACCAATTTAGCCCCTCTGTATGTGCACTCACAGCAGCTAGGGCGTATCAGATGAGATGTGCACACTAAGCACTAACTCTCTTACACACACACACACACACATACGTACACACATGTGTAACACTATGAAGTGGCCTTATATCTTACTGTCTCCTTGAAGAATTGCCTGACAATCATTTATCTTTGAACTCTGCTAGTGCTCCAAAAGGTTACAGCATTCCTCAATGGTGATAGGTCATAAAGAGGTCATGACCTTTAGCCTATATACTTTAAAGGTCATGACCTCCAAATTCGACCTTTGACCTCTGTTTTAACCTATTTGGGTTCTCTGGGTGTACTGTATCTCAATCCAAGCCTGCCCGCAACTGAACAAACTGCATGTGGTAATGGAATTGTTACCTTCGAATACATGACTTTTGCAACGGGCAGGTCATCCACATTGCATAAAATCTTTGTGTACTGCAGGTTACTCTTACATAATACACTGTGAACTGCAGATGGCTATGTTGCATAAAACAAAATAATCTGCAGAAAACTCTGTAGTATAAAACAATGCTTACTGCTTGCAGGCCAATTTATTTATACTCATTACCACAAACACCAACACACACATAGGCACACATAGTGATTTCCACACTGCTGATGTTAATAGCTGCCGGCTGGGGAACTATCAGGTTTAATAGGAAGTATTCATGGATTCAGTGAGTCTATAGACAGGTTCCTCAAGTCTCTATGGGTTGTTCATCAATGTTTTCTGTTTATTATGCGTCAATAGCTCACTGAATCCAAACACTGATTTTCTTAACCTTATGGGTACCTCCAAGGCAGACTTCGAGCTGCAGCAGTACAATGTATATACCATGATAGCGATTCTAGTCTTCTTATTATAGGCCTATTTACTACTTCTGGTTGTGTGTCTTCAGTCACCCCTCTACCCATGCTAGCATTAAGTTTGGTCCACTTCTAAGGGTAAAACCAGATGCCAGATAAAAGATGTTGAGGTGGTTAGGTATATTGTCTTTGCAATGTTTTTGCAATGAGGCTTCAAATATGTATATGTATGTTTCCTTACAATGTTCACAGATCCCTACTCTGCTTTGATAAGATCCTAAGACATAGATAGCTTAAAGGTATGTTTCTGAGGATTTTGATGGTAATGCTTTTTACCCAGGGGATAACTACATCAAGTGGTAGGTATGATAAAGATATTCTGGCACTAAATGAGGATTTACCAATGCTATGGCATTGCTTTTAACAGGGAAGTATTCAACCAGATATCTTATAATAATTTACAAGAACATGAAGGGATTTTTATGAAGATTGAAAAGAGCCAGTTGTATTTAAATGTGAGACTTTTAATCCCAAGTAAAGAAGTGTGTATCGATTAAGGAGTATTTACATATTTCAAGATCTTTGGATTTTTCAAAATCATTAGGATTTTAATGTTATTGAAATGCATCAGATTGGTTGGAATGGTTTAAGATTCTTAAAATCATTTTTTTACTTTTTGTGCCAAAGGTTAGGTAATCAGTTGAAAGTATACTGAAAGGGTAAGAATGTTTTAGACAGGATATAGTAATGTCTAAGAGGGGAGAAGTGGGTATAATCTAAAGACAGTAAAGAGTGCACAAATTGTGAACCACTATCTGAAATGTACATTAAATAGAAGTGAGGCATATCGGAGCAACAGTTTGAAAATGTAAGGCATTTTATTTGAATATATTGTTAAAGTCTCTAAAAGTCAGTTTGTGGTCTGTATCAAAATGTCACTCTAGAATTTGTGTACTTTAAAACTAAGTGTGGAGTGTTTCATGGTGAACTATTTCAACTATTGACAACCCGGCTGATCCTTAAAGGTGTCTTTTGACTTAAGGGGAAGTAGTTCAGCTTACTTTTATGTTGTATACTCAAAATGTGATGGAATTGGAAAAAATATGAGTATGATATATATGTGTAATGTGTCTTTGTCCTATCTCGATATTTGGCCAGGTTTCTATACATAGAGTGGCCTTGATATTAAATTGCTTTGTGGCCTATAGAAGAAGTGTTTGACAGTACTAGAAGTTAGAGCAGGCTCACAGTAAGCAGGTAGTAGATATTGATGATGACCATATATGGAGATGATGGCCATATATGGAGATGGTTCAAAGACTTGTAGCGGAGAGTGGAGAGAAGGCGGGGCTACACTACACCAGCTTTGGACAATTGTGTCATGTGTGTTGATTTCTATTGGGTGGTTTTGGCCGGCTCTGCCGAGAGAAACCTACAAGTGTACCATTCTTTCATGGTAAAGCTGGCTTCAGCGTCCAATCCTCTAGAGCATCCAATTAACAAGAACCTCCTCCATGCGGTAATGTGTGGCAGTGATAAGAATGACATTTAGTAAATGTTAATGGAAATATATTGTATTCTTCTGAAAAAACAGCACACCTTGTGATAAAATACTTTAAAAACTTCTGCATGATATTTGCAGATGTGCTAGCGATGCCATTGATGAATAAAGATTTTCATCAAAAATCGAAACAATCTGGCATCCGCAATGTGTTTTCTACAATGTATGAGGCTTTTCAGAAGAATACGGTAGTTGCAGCAGTATTCTAGTAGACTATGAAGGGCAGTGGTTGTGTGAAAGCCTGAGACACTTGTGCCAAGCTCCCTCAAGGCAGAGCAGGGCCCTCTCAGCCCCCTGGCCCAGGGCTGGGGCTACCGATGATTTATTTATTCCCACCGTTCCCACCTGGGGTTCCCTGTCTCGCTTCCCTGCCGCGGTGCTCGCCAGGGGAACCTGAGTCTTGTAGCCCAGCACACTCTGATAGTACTAGTCTTTGCCTAGATGTTAGCTTGAGCTTGTAGGTTCACTTCAGGTTCGCAGAGCGGCACTCGGCAGGGGTGGTAGAAGGACCTTCTTGTGGGGAGGATGGGAGGGTTTTGTACAATGTGTTTTTATAAAGACGATCTATCAGATGGGAACATGTGATTCATTCCCCTTTGATGGCAGATGCTGATGCGAAATGGTGGAAACCTTTAGAAAGATATACTAAGCATTTACTCAATCTGTCTTTAGAAAGTAGCGTTTGGGTTTGAGAAAGTTTATGAATTCTGACAGAAAATACAAGACACTTGCAAGAGTATTAATCATTCAGGATCACTTAAGTTGCATTTTAAAGAAAATCCTAAACTTTAAAAGGATTTTGTTGTATAATCCTTTTCACATCAGTTCTGCGCTGGATGAGGAGCAGGGAAATATAATTCCTTGTTATCAATCCTTTCGATCAATTCACGTATAGTAATTGATGCTGAAACTGTATCCCCTGTTTTGTTTGGGTGTTAATTTGGGGCAAGATTTCTGTGGGTGTGCAACATCAAATCTTGTCCCAGAACTTGACAAAGCGAAATTATTCTACCGATTCCAAACACACTCCCCTCTGATATATCGTCTCTTTGACTCTTGATGAGATAGATAAGTGATCACGGTTTTTTAATTGTTGTATACTTTTGTTTATACAAGTTTGTGTATGATTATATTTCCAGCTTCATTTTTAGCTGAAGCTTCCTGTACATAATTGTGAAGAAATGTTGATTTATATAAGGCCTTTATGTGGCATTTATTATGATGTACCATTGCACATTGTCGCTGGGTCAGCAGTTTTTGTATACCTTGATGTTGATTCAGTAACAGTTAGGTATTCACTATTATTCCACTTCAAGTGAGGATGGTTTTCAATAAACTACACCCATCAGGTTCTTATAGATCAGTAGCAGATGTATACATTGTTTCTAGTTCAGTACTATTTTTACAGTTTACTGATGCTTCACAATCTGTATACCTAGTTTCAAAATCAGAACCATATTTTAATATTGTTACAGATTCAACACCAATTGTATACATTGTGACTGATTCACCACCAATTATATACATTGTTGCAGGTTTAGAAGTATTAGGTACTTCACAAACTTGAAAGAAACTTGCTGTTTTGCTAGCTTGTATAAGTTGTAATTATAATGGTAATCAAAATACTTGATAAAAGTACTGTTCTAGTCCTTCACATAGTTCATCATACAATATATAATCAAAGTGTCTGTCTGCCTTTTGTTGTTCAAATTTTCAGCCGTGTCTGTGGTGATCGTGAACTAGATTAGATCTTATGGCTTGACGATGATTTACTTCTAGGGAATAAATCGGTGATCTAATACCATATGACTCTCACCTTTTGCTGCATTGTGCACAGTGTTCTACTGAGCAAAATTCCATTCCTAGGATATATCTGGTGACTGTTACCAGTTGCCAGTGCACACCATTTAACTGAGCAGGAATTGGTGACTTAAAATCTTAAAAGCCATATGGCAATCCTTCAGTACTAGTAACAAGGGCTTGATTTAGTGCAATTGTAGTTCAATAAAGCTACCAATAGATGTGACTTAATTAGGTGACATGTCAGAGTGTTGTTTGTCCTGCTATTTGCATGGTGATATTCCACTGAAGATCGTATACAAGTCAACAGACGGAGACAAGAGATTTGACAAAAAGATATTATGAGATATTTGTAAGAAAATGCAAATGTATGGTTTTTAATGTGACTCGCTTCTGACAAGTGCTGCCAATATTAAGCAGCTCCCAATTGGGGCACATCTTTGAGAATTATTTGAAATAAAGATGTTTTTTTTGTCATAAACTTAACAGATCTTATTTCATATAATTACAAATTATCACAAAAAGGCAAACAAACTAACAGGATTTAGGAGAAAAGTCAATATCAAAAAGAAAAGTTAATATCAGAGAAGTAGGATTTATTAAATCATATATTGTAATTATAAAAAGATATATTACAACTCTGTGTCTAGCTATGGAATCTATATATTTATGGTAGTTGCCATACAACTCAATCACCAAGCATTGTCCTCTCTACATTTTATATCAGCTGAATCAAATGTCCATTGCAATGTCAATTTCTTGGTGGGTTGACTGAGGAAAGTTTTGGGGGAAAGTGACAACATAAAAAATAGGTGGGTAGGATACCTTGATGATGAATCCCCGTTCCTAGATCAGTACCCCGTTGTAGTCTTACTACTGATAGCCTCGAGCAGTTTTTACATTGTGACCACCCACCCTGGGTTTTGCTCAGTCTTCCCTATTCCTGGGGATCTATGTTGTAATGCACATGTTATTAGGTCTTGACACCTATAACACTATGAGTAGAAATGAATGAATCTTGCTACAATGTTGCTTGGTCTTAGTGAAAAAAAATACTATGCGTTCCCTTGCTTTTGTCCTACTATGAACATTTCTCAACATATCTCATCATATTTAGTGCTCATGAAAATTAGGTCATCCAGATAGAACGCAAATGTCTCAGAAACCACACGACTAAGTTTCTGCAACAGTTTATAGTGAAACTTGGGTTTTACCATCGAGACGCATTCTTCCCTGAAATACTTTAATATGAGAAGTATTCAAAGGATTGCTGATGTAGCCGACCATTCTATGAGTATTCTGAGCCTGAATGGAATAAGAACACCTTCATTTCCCCACATCAGTAGTGATAGTCAACCTGCCAGTCTTAGGTCTATGGATATTGTCTGTAGGGTTTGCAATGTGCATATTATCTTTCAGACACATGGTGTGCTGTGCTCAGTAGTCACATTGAAAGATATCCGATTATCCACAAAATATATTTCCAATCATTTTCCGGAAAAGAAAATCTTGGAAATGCTTGATGATTTCTAATGAAATTTGGTTGTATTTGATAATGTAATATACATTATAAGAGCAGTGGACTAAGGGAGTCGTGAGACAAGAACAGGTTTTCATTATCACTGTATTTAAAACAATGTAGGTAATCAAACTAAATTGATGGCATTTACTTAAAGCCCAGCGCCATAAATTTGTAAGTTTCCAAGATCTCAATATTGAATACTGAAGTTGTTTGCCTATTTGTCTATAAAAGAAATGCGTTCGTTATCGGTGTATGAACTAGATGTCATTGATGTCTCTACCACTGACATGGTGTACGTAACGTAGCACTTTCCAGTAGTTCCACTGGCTTCACCCTCGTAGTCTGCATGTGAGACATGTACTCAGCTGCTTCCTGTGCACCTGTGGCTCCACCTGGTGAGCAAGGCTGTAACTAGGACAAGAATTATTAATACTGTAATATTGCAATTGAAAAGCTTCATCGAGAATTAAGGTTAAATGTGCTTGTCGCTTTTACGAGTTCTTTCCAAATTGAGTCTAAGCAAGAATGCCATGTTCCTATGACTGCAAGACTTTCCTGTGAATGGCTGTATGAATGAAATAAAGTGATCCTGTACAGTGAAACACTTGTCTCTTTGTTTTGGTATTGGCGTGTTGATTGGGTCTTTTACATACAGATAAACCCACCACTGACATGCCACATTTCTACCACACCCTTGAGGTAACAATTGACATGTTCTCACCACTGTTCATTGGTAAAACAATGGTTGATCTTTGCCTTTCATGATATCCCCATGCACAATGATTTGTTCAATTTTAGTCAAATTATTTGATACAAAGGCAATCCTGCATGACAATGCAACATCTTAACAAAATGTCAAGGTATAAGTTTCTAATGAAATTACAGCATTACTGTAAAATAGTCTTGAAACACTCATGTAAAATATACAGGATAAATAGGCGTTAAAAGCCAAGCAATTAGTTTTTCAAATTTCCTCAAACGAACAACCAACAAACAGAAGATTGACAACAAAGAGACAAAATTCAAGTTTTGACCATAGCTTTATTCAAGAAATGAATTGACCTTGTTCTGTTATAAAACATCTACTCTACAAATTCCATCAAAATCATACAGGGCTATTAAAAATAGGTTGATAAAACCATCAACAATATTTTCAAGCAAAGGATCTGAGATGCCGATTCAAGCAAAAGCGCAAACATTAATAGAAATTTGGGTATCACATTCAAATGGTAAAATGTCCATCTAAATCAGTATGGGCCAATAGGGCCTTCACGTCATATCTGAATAGAACTTTAAATAGCGGATTCAGGGTGAGTGTGGAAGAGACAACATTTGGGTGTTTTTAGAAAACTTAGTTTACTGTGATCCAATGTGACTAGAACTAGGAATTCAGAATTGACAAGGAATAAATTATGCTTAGTTGTTTACCAAAAGTACCAGTTATATATGTAAACATTCAATCAGAACAGTGACGTAAGTACAAGTAATACGATTATTTGATTATTCAAAAAGGAAAAAATAATAAGCTACAGTGACAATTTTGCACTGATGGGATGTACTACCTATTCTAAAACAGAAATAGTTAGCAAACTGCAAAGCAAAAGCCAAAAGGGCAGATACTGGAAAAATACATCTACTTGTTTTGCATTTCATATTTCACTCGAGAAAAAGCTTCGTCTACAGCTTATCTATACCCAGAAGGCTTGCTGGCCTCACACATGGAAATCATTTGTGTATAAAGAACCTTTGCAAAAAAACTAAATGGAAAATTGGTGACCCCTCCAAAGGAGCAATCATCCATGATATATATTTCTTTCATCATCTTGATTTTTAAGATATCCTGATTTTCTTTCAGTTTTCAGACCACCTGCCCAATAAAGATATAAATAGCTAAGAGTCAATGTACCAGCATGTGATTCTCCCTTATATATTACTACCAAACATTATTACTTGGAATTCTTATCCTAAAATTATTCCTTAAATTAATGTCACACTAATGTATATGAGACAATCACATGCTTAGTATAGGATCCATATACATGTAAGTGTTGACCTTATCAAAGAAGCAAACATTTTGACCTAACCTTACAACAGAATATCCTTGCATGTGCAATTTTGCTTCAAAAATACAAAATCAGTGCCTTACACACCCCTAAGAGTGAAATCCCTATGCTGCTGGTGGCTAATTTGGCCAATACAACACGATGCAAAAACCCTGAAAAATGACTGAAACCCTGGCATAGGGGTACTCATCTGAGAGTACTCAATGAGAGCTATCCAATGAATACCAACATGGCAGGGTTTAGATGGTTTTCAAAAATCTTTGTGTCCTCCAGCTTTGGACTCAATTAGCCTCAGCACCAGAAGGGTTAAGCTGGTATCTCTTAGCCAACAGTGTGACAGAGCTTTTACATTGAGGGTTTTGGAGGCCCAGGCGCCAGCACCTGAGCTTTCAATCATATTTCTTCAGCTATTAAATGTTGGTGACTTAATTGTATCATTAGAAAAGGAGACAAAACATGGAAGCATCTGAAATGTGCAGTACTACATGTGAACACAGCATCCCCAGCTTTGATATTAAATCCACAGTAAATACAAATCATCAATCAAAATAAATTCAATTAGAAGCTAGTGGAGCTTGTATTATATTGCAATGGGGAACTTGCAGTACCTAATGTAATATAGTCAAGACAGTGTTAGGTTGGCCTGAAGCTCACTAGAATACATCTTAACTCTTAACTGACAGTAAACCTCTTTAGTTTTATCAGACAATACAATCTGAATAATTTTTGAAAAAAAAAGAAGTACAGTATAAAGTGTTATACCAGTATAATTAAATAAAAAAGAAAAGTAAAATTTAAAAAAATTAACACTTAAAGCTACTCTTTAATATCCAAGTGAGCTTCCTGTATCACACTGTATCATCTATAAATTTTCTTAAAATAACGAAAAATAATTTTTGATTTTAATACTTATTGCTACACTATGACATCTTCAGTTCGCATCTTATATCACTTGTTATCTTATATTTACTTTGTTCATCTCAACCCATACATCCCAATTGAATTTTTTTGCATGCATATAGCTTTGCTCCTCAAGAAGTTGGTTCTCTGATAACTAATGTATTCTTTTGATATAAATCACATCATAGTATGATTGGTACCCAGACATTGAACGCATGCACAAATTTGGCAATACTTCCTATCGCACAACAATAATTACTATTCCCTCTGCAAATACCTGGTATACAATGAACGCTCATATTTATGAAGGTAAATGTGAAATTTCTGATCACATCTAAAGATTTTTCATCTCAATCCATAAATCACAATGGAGCATTTGCATTTTTCTGCATGCATATAGCTTAGCTCCTCAATAAGTTGGTTCCCTGAAGACTCAACTGTATTCTTTTGATACCAATCACATCGTAATTGGATTGGTTCCTTATCAAGTTCCCAGCATGAAGTTCCTTATGTATAGTTTCATTTTAATAGTCCCCCATTGATATAGAAAAATCACCAGTGACTAGAGACTAAAGCAAGTCTAATACAACTGCTTAAGCAAAAATACAAACTTAAGTGCAAGCAAAGTTTAATCATGCATTGATTTAATCAAAAATAGCACAAACATATCTAATGATGACTTGAAAGCAATTCAAGTTAAATCACTAGGGCATTTCTCTAACCCATTCATGACTAGAAAACCCTGAAGGTCCTTAAATCTTTTAGAAATCTTAAAACACAATAACATATAAATGGCATATCAATATTTGATTGCTAAATCAAAAGAGGAATGATGAAAAAGTTTTGTCCAAAATGAAAAAAGAATGCTTACTAATGATTCAAACATAAGTAAGGGCCCTTTAAGCATGAATGGATCAAGATCCCTATAGCACCCAATTCTATGAACAATGGCTGAACGTATCTCTTAAATCGAACTTCTCCAGAGTTCATCTATTTAAGCATTTCTATAGACATAGATACACCAGAATCTAGGACAGCGCCTATCACCCACATGTGCTCAAAGAGTTTTGGTAGTTAGAGAATCTTAGAAAAGCCTCAAAACTACGAACAATAATTGAAAAACTTAAAATAAAAAGGATTTTTTTAAAAGGAAGCACACCATCCATTCAAATTCATTTTCTTATAGAAATTCCATAATACTAATATCTTTTGAGGTTATATTTGAATTTTGCCACTGACACCCTAGAAAAACCTCTGAACATGCTCAGCAGTCAACAATTTCACATTTCATCACAAACATATAAATATACAGTTCCATACGCGGAACAAGTCACTACACTCAAGTACCAAGATATTGAACGCATGCAAAAAATGGCAATACTTTCTATCGCACAGCAATGAATACTACTCCCTCTGCAAATACCTGGTATACAATGAACGCCTATTTTTCTGAAGGTAGATAGATGTGAAGATTCTGATCACATCCAAAGATTTCTGATATTTTCAACTTATTTCTATCAGCCTCACAGACTTATAGCTGAAAGGGCCCTAGCCAAGAGTCTGAAATAGGGTGTCAAAATGAGCAATCATAATTTCTAGGAGTCCCATATTTCAAAGAAGACCAAAATATGATCAGATATTAACCCTAAAATTATTTTTACTTAATGAGGAAATGCACTGCATCTTGAGGTAATATCCAAGCATTTAAATTGCAGTGAATTATTTCAAGCATGAAAATTGGTATTTCAGACTTTCCCTGGCAAAAACATTTTCGTGTCCTGCTGACGTGTGATTTTCAAGGGTTTGGGTGTCCAAATGATGCCCAGACACCCTGCTGTAGGGGTTTGTGTAAACAAGCCTGCCGTCCACTATCCTAGTAATGGTTGATCATCTCTCCTCCTTGTCAGATGGAAGTGGTGCAAAATCTCCCTGATCAGTCCATGCTGATGCCTGCAATGGTAAATAAATACAATTTAACCCATTCATGCCTGTAGCACCCCAAAATGTCCTGACTGCTTGACTATTTCTAACTATTTCAATTGATTCATTACCCTTACAAAAATAGCTGACCTGTGGCAGAACAGGTTGATGTTTAAATTTCCAGTTTGACCATGGGTCAGTGGTAGACACGTGGTTGACCATTACCACCATTCTACCATGGCTCTGCCTTGTGTCTACCATTATGTGTAGTTAGAATGTGGTACTTATGTGGCACTGTCTAGGTTATGTGGTTAGAATGTGGTAATTACCTGATGGACCCTAGGTTAAAGACCAACCACTAGACATAGTTGTATCACAGAACAACCTAGTTTCTGCCATTTTTTTTGTAATGATAAATAGCAAAAGCGCAAAACTGCAGTTATGATAACTGAATTTCATTATGTTTTTCAGTCATTTCAGCTCACATAGAATATGTGAATTCTACCATATATTTATGTTTCATAATACTAAAACATAGAAGGAACTTTTTAAGCATGTATAAACCAATTTTTAAACAGTACACAGTCTGGTACCCACACTGGGAGACCAGTACAGTGTTCTACATTTATCAAAAGCACGTCTTTAACCCTCATGCTGGTGGTGGCTAATTTGGCCAATACAAAATGATGCAAAAACCTGAAAAATTACTGAAACCCTAGCACATGGGTACTCATCTGAGAGCACTCAGCAAGCGCTATCCAATGAATACCAACAATACAGGGTTAAGATGGTTTTCAAAGATTTTTGTATCCTTGTGCTTTTGCTGAAAGTAGCCTCAGCACTAAAAGGGTTATCTATCCTACCTCTGAGCCAGAGTCTGTGGTGAGATCCTCCAGCCTGAAACGCTTGATAGGTTCAGGTAGAACAGGAAAGCCACGTGTGTATTTGTCTATCAGGAAATCAGCATACTGGCGATCCTCCTCCGATAGCATCCTCTCTCTCGACCTGAAATATAATAACAACAGTTTATTTTTTAATAGATTCATCAAAAAAGTGTTCTGAGGTCACTGATCACTGGATTTTGTTTGTTAAAATTGGTTTACATAGGTGAGATATTGCTTTAATTACTTAATTCCTTCATGGAGTTTGCTACAAAATACAAAATCAGTGCCTTACGTTACGTACCACTAGCTTATACCAGATAGATATATCTGATCACTGGATGCTTTGGTATTGAGCAATAATTGGAAAAACATTCAGAGATCTTTTCAATAGTTACTGATAAATATTTCGTCTTGAAATTTGAAATATTTTCTAATATATGCTTTTGTTAGAGATATCAACAAAATAGTCAAGTCATTTCAGGGAACTATATTCTACTTTTAGGGAAATATTAACAGTGACTTCCAGATGAACTTTAATTTCTCTTGAACTTTACATCTAGCTCTGAAATGTTTGAAAATGCATTTTTCAAAAACAAGCTGCAAATACTATATGCTATGAGGCCTAAGAGAAGTTTTTTGTTTCCTGTAACCCTACCCTAACAAGTTTTTACACAGAAAAATCTCTACCCTAGATTTATTTTCCACCATCCCAAGTCCCAATCAACATAAAACATGCATATATAGAACACATTTTCGAACAAACAAATAATCCAAAAAATATATTTTACCGACCTAGCCATCCTATTTTTTTTCAGACTGTTACAGGAAACAATTTTTTTTCTAGGCCTGAGTGTGAATCACATGGAGAATCCCTACCTTTGACTCTGGGGAGCTGCTGTGTTGGCTTCCTCTCGATCCCGCTGAGGGTCTGTTACCTGCCCATTCCTGACCAGCTCAGTGGCAGGTGGCGCCCTCTGGCTTGTAGAAGCCCCATATTGCTCAGCTGGGAAGTTCCTGGCTCCAGAACGACTTGCCTCAAAACTTGCACTGAAGAGATTTTGCTGACCATTAATTTCAGGTGCCTCGTTCCCGGCGAGTGATTTTTGCTGTCTTTCTTGCTGCTGGTGCTGCTGCAGAATACTGCCACTGTTCGACATGAAGAGATTTTGTTGACCATCGCTTTTAAACGCTCCAGTTCCACCAGACACATTATGCAATCTCATTTGCTCCTGATGCTGATGATGCATGTAGTTGCTGCTGCCATTTGAAGTGTTGAAGCTGCTACTGATCGGGATGCTTGCATCTGTCTGTCCCATTACATGATAGTGTCGCCCTGGTGGTGATGCACTCTGCCCCTGGTACTTGCTGTCTCCTCTATGAGAGTAGGATGCAGATGATGTGGTGACAGGTGGACCTGCAACTGCTGCTCTTGGAAGAAGGTCCTTCAGCTGTTGGGAAGTGATTTCCGTATGCTTAAATGCCTGCTTCAGATCAGTCATTGATGAACTTTTCTGCTCTCTTTCACTCATACCAACTTCTGAGTTTCCACGCATCAGATTATCACCATGATTGGTCTCCTTGGCTTCTGCAGCTACCTGTGGATGCCTGGGAGCCTCTTTCCTGCCTCCTTTTCCACATGACACCTCCTCACCAGTCTCCTTGTTCATACACACATAGGAGGAGCCTTGCATACCACCACTAGTCACCTTAGCTGCCACGGGGACAAGATCACCTTTTTCTCCAAGGACGCAATTCCCAATCTCTGATGCTCTTGTTATGTCTGTATCATCCACCTGGTGGGAAGAATTTGAATTACTTGTACCTTGCATGGCAGAAGTGCAGTTTTCAGTTGTTGTGGGTTTCTGTTGAGAGCCGTTGACACTATCCAGTATACTCAGCCTGAGGGCTTCCATGTATCTATACTGTGCTTCAAGAGGCACACCCATGGTCTTCTCCTCATGTTCAGAATGACTTGTAGTAGTGTGAACGGCACTGTTTTCCAGCATGTCCTTCAGCTTTATGGTAAAGCTAGTCAAGGGCTGCCCGTTCACAGGCTGATTTTCTTTATCCTCCAGACCATCTCCCATACCTCTAGCCTGGGCCACTAAATCTTCATAAGTGTCTCTACCTCTAGTCTGGGCCACTAAAGCTTCATAGGAGTCTCTACCTCTAGCCTGGGCCACTAAAGCTTCATAGGAGTTTCTCCCACCTCTAACACCAGAACTGCTACCCAGGTTAGCATCGCCTCCTTTGGGTAAAGTCTCTTGACTACCAACATCAGTCAACAACTGGGTAACAGAGTCAGATGAGATGCTACCTCCATGTGCATGTTTCCTAGCAATCCCACCCATCTCATTCAGACAACCGTTACTGCCTGGAACAGGGTCTATCAGCTGATCATCAAAAAGCTTTCTCCTTATTGAGTGTTCGGTGGATAGTTCGGTAGGGTTTAGTTTCACTATGTGAGAGTAGGATGCAGATGACGTGGTGACAGGTAGACCTGGAACTGCTGCTCTTGGAAGGTCCTTCAGCTGCTGAGAGGTGATTTCTGTATGCTTAAACCCCTGCTTGAGATCAGTCATTGATGAACTTTTCTGCTTTCTATCACTCATGCCAACTTCTGAGATTTCAAGATTCTTCTCCTGATGAAGGGTGTGAGTTGTTGCTCTGTCCACCCTGTTCAGCGCCCCCTTTGGGTCTTTATGAGGACTACCCTCATGGAGGACATGAGCTACACCAAATGGTGCCGTGACCTGGATGTTTGGAGTGCTGTAGGAGGGTAGGTAGCCAGTACGGAATGGATATATCTGTCGACTGATGATCTGTGTCTGTGCGCCACCGGCAACTGCTTGTCTGTCCCTTGTAAAACCTTTTGATTCCTCCTCTTGGACATGACCCATCATAGAAGACCCCCGTGGTAATGCACTGTTCTCTTTCTGTAGTATTCCAGTTGGGCTGCTTGCCATCAAAGGCTTACCAATAGGTCTACCTTCCCTGGACTCCTTAAGGTTAGTGTCTTCTGATGCTGGTGTGGAGAAGACCGAGTGAACACGATCCAGATTTTCTTGAACATGACCAACAACTACTTCCGACTGAAAACTCGTACTAAACCCACCAGCAGCCATTGTGTGAGATAGTCCATGAATTCCTTTTGAAGCAAACTCAGAATTATTTTCTTTTAATGCTGAATCTACCCTCTTATTGTCCACATCTCTATTTTGTTGAGAAAAGTTAGTATGGTGGGAATATCCTTTTGTGGCATTCAGGTTTGAAAACGCATCCATTTCTTCATCCCGATGTAATGCAGATTTGGCGAAACCATGCTGTCCGCTTGTGACATTGCTGGCAGAGCTAGGACCACATAACCCATCTGAGCTATGGCTAGTGGCATAACCTAAATCTTCCCTGTTTGGCTGATGACTCTTACTGTGGTTTTCATCCGACGATTTCTTTACCACACCTGCGATTCCATCATACTCTCTTCCTGTCATCTCTAGCAGGGTCTCTGATTTCTTAACCACACCCGTGATTCCATCATACACTTTCCCTGTTGTCCCTGGCAGGGCTGGCTTGCAGTATTTGGTAATGATGTCCACGCTGCGGTTCATGTAGTCGAACTCCTCGCGCAGGACGTTGACCTCGGTGTGGAGCAGTTTTCTCTCGCTGTCGTTCTCGTGAAGCGAGGTCTCAAGGTCTGCTCGGCTCTCATCACTCTTATGCTGCTCATACTTCAACCAGCGCAATTCCTGAAATACAGACAGGGAAAATTCAAAGGTTGAACTTCTTTGGTTAAGGAAAAGAGTTCCACTTAAAAAGGTATCCAACTTATGGAGATTCTGATTTGCAACAGGTAAAAAACAACTTTGGTGGGTATTTAGCCCATCCAATGCTGAGGCTACTTTTGTCCAAAGCACAAAATTTTTTGAAAACCATCTAAACCCTATCATGTTGGTATTCATTGGATAGCTCTCACTGAGAACTTTCAGATGAGTACTCATGTGCCAGGGTTTCAGTGGTTTCTTGTAGGTTTTTTGCATCATTTTGTATTGGCCAAATTAGCCACCACCGGCATGAGGGTTGAACATCTATTAAGTTAAGGAAAATTCATGGGATCAAGGGCAGTGTTTTAGAGTGGCAAGCCAGGGTATTCTACAAGGAATTTGAATCTTTTACAAGCATAAGCTTGTAAAGTTCTCTAGGTTATGTTACCACAAACACATATATGTATATGTGGCATTGAGAGGGTTAACATAACAAACCTATAAGCCTACAGAACAATGGCCTCAATTTGATACTTTTCATCCTACATCTACACCTGCATGCAATAGTTCTACACAATAAAGACTTAAATGTTTCTTCCGGTTTGGTCAAATCTTATTGTAAATATTGTAAATATGCCACCCTTTCTTTTAAGTGATGCAAGTCCATTCTTAACTATACGGTTGCAAATTTGAGCAAGTAAGACAAATTCATTGTTTTCAAAGAAGACTTTGAAATGAGAGGATAGTTCTGGTAACGATAAGTATCTTAATGTGCTATCTAATCATACAACATGATACTAATAAACAGTACATACAAGCCATTATTATAGTCAATTTGTAAAATTGAGAAGAAAAGCTATAACTACTTGACAACCTATTAAGCTCTCTCTCTTACCTGCTGCAATGACGTGATGCTTTCCTCAGCTATGATAAGATTCCTCCTCAGATTCTCATTCTCATGTCTGGTGTGTATGTGGTCAATGGATGAAGCAGGGGTGCTTCTCTTATTTTCTTCTGCTGCCAGTCTCTCCCTCAACAGGCGATTTTCTTGTTGCAATTCCTCCTGGACAACTTTCTCTTCCCTTCGGATCCTTTCTACAGGACTAGTATAATCTCCAGTTACACCTGAATTATTGATGACCTTTCTATGGTAGGCTTCATCTTCATCCTTTCGTGCTAGAGTTTCTCGTAGCCGGTCGTTCTCTTGGTTGAGATCCGAATACGCTTTAGTTGGCCCTTTCAGAGAGGTCTCCAGGTTCTTGAGGGCCTCCCCCAGTTGTTTATTAAGACTTGCGTTGTCCTCTAACGCCGACGCCAGGGAACTCTCCAGTGTTTTGATTCTCGCCGCGAGACTGGTGACCTTTTGGTGTTCCTCCTCCAGCCGAACCAACAATCCTTCGTTCTGAGTCTTCTGCATCTCAAGATTGCCCCGAGACTCCGCGAGCAACCGGTCCATATCATCAACACGACTCGAGAGTTGACGGTTCGCGTTGTTCAGTTTCGACTGCAGTATCTCGTTCTCCAATGTAGCACTTGCCAAGCTTCGCTGGAGCTGACGAATGTTGGTCTGTTTCGAGATAGAATGTAAAGACATCTTGTGATGGAAGCTTTCTTCGACATCATGGACATTCTCAAAGCTGAGCTCTCGGATGGAAATCCTCGAAGTGCTCCTTTCTCTTGCTTTGGCAGAGTCTCTGGTGGGTCTCTGTTTATTGCCACTGGTGTGGGATACTAAACCACTGAGTCCAGACAACGATTGCTGGTTATGATGCCCTTTTGATGTATGAAGGTCACTCAAGGACAAACAAGATGTATCTTTATTAACGGCAGCTGACCGTGACTTTGCGAACAAGAACTTTTCTAATGAAGGAGAGTCTGTCTTGCTCCGCCTGTGACTTTCTTTGGCAGTTCGGTACAGACTAGATGAATGATTTGCAGACGTTCTTGAGTAGCTACTCTCTGAAGAACTATTTTCCTTGTTGAGGGACATATACTTAGAGACAATCTGACTCTTGTCTTTGATGGATGTGAACCCAGTTTCCTCTGTACTACTACTCTCCATAGATTCTTGCAACAAGAGACTTTTACTCAGGCGTTTCCGGGATGAGGATTTTCGCACTGGCTCAGAGTTGTCATTATCACCGAAATAGTCTTTTTCTTCACCCCCAATATCTTTCCCTCTTTTCTTTACTGTATTTGAGGAGCTGCTGTGGATTTTACCAATCTGTCCTGGGGACATCAATGAAGACAGCTGCAGTTTAGAAACCGTCTCCCTTAAGCCCTGTAATTCTCCTTGTAATTTCTTGATGACTTTTCTATCGGCGTGGCCTTTCTTGTAGGTGGATACAACCTCCCTGTGCATTTCCTTTTTCTCCTTTTTTAACTTTTCGATCTCTTGATTCAGTAGCGCCATCTGCTGGTTCGTTTTCTTATCGATGCCGCTCTCCTTGATCTTCTTCATCACGACCTGTTCCCTTTCCTTGGCCTCGTCCAGTTCCACCTGCAGGACCCTCCCCTGCAGCTGTATGATGTCAAACAGCTTGAGAAGCTCATCGCCGCTCGGAGAACGCGAGATCATCGCAGGGCGCGGGGTGCTCTCCATAGAGGGTAGTAGGTCACCTGAGGGCGCTGGAAACCCTATGCTACCCACCGGGAGAGACTGAGTGGAATCTGCAAGCTGACCACTTACATCTCCGATATTCCCGTGAATAAAGCTGACATCTGAGATGTCCGACTCACTTGCAAACCGTTTAGCAGTAGTGACACTATGTCTAAGAAGCTCATTCATTTTATCGCCGATCGCGTCTTTTGCGGAGGCCATGTCCCTTTGCTGCTGCATCCTCTGTAGCACGTGGTTGGCTGTGTTCATAAGTGACCCTGCCGAAGAAGACAACCAATCAGAAGAGTTCTCCATCCCGTCATGGGGCGCCTGTTCATTTTCCGACGATGACCAGGTACCCTCCACATCGGTTCCCTTCTCATTTTCCGTCTTTTTCTCATAATCTCGCAACAAGGTGTAGATCTGACCAGTATCCTCCTCACTTTGATCTCCTTGTCCCTGCCTCGATGATCCGCACCCAATTTCAGAATCTGCACCATTTTGGCTTCCACCAGTGCTGCCCCCTAGTGTGTGGTCAGTTCTGGAAGATGCTGAGTCAGCAGTATTCACCACCTGTTCTTTGGAGGTGAGGATCTGCGTGGAGATTTCAGACTGTTCCGAGACAGTTGTTGCTTCCTCTTCTTCAACCTGTCAAGAAATGGGAAGTATTTATCAACACAGAATCTTATACACGAATATACAAAATACACAGAAAACATAGGCATGGATAACCCCTTTTTAAGTGAACCCATGGCATGAATATAAATAGCAAGCTATAGCAGTAGCAGTATCTTAATATCCTTAATTTTCAAAATAAGCTTTTCATATCTATAAGTAATACCTCTATATATCATTTCAAGATGGAACTGCTTTGCATAATAAAAATTGATCTGATTGTGACATAACAAGGATATGATTGTTGTAAATGAGAAAAATCACCAAACCGCAAAGACAAAGATTTCATGTGCCCAATGCATATTGGAGCATAAAATTAGCAAAAGCCAAGTTCTATAATCTTATTTGAAATCTAACCTGACCAAGGGAATAAGGTTGTTACCATGATATCAAACACAAAGATAATTACCTGCGGGGAGCTATAGTTTGTGTGGCTGTCAACTTTGGAAGACTTTACTGACGCAGCATAACCCGATTCACTATTCTGTGCTGAGCCGGACTCCTCAGCCACAGTGCTGCCCTCTGTAGCCTTCCCAGTGCTGCCACCTAGGGGCGCATCAACAGCACTAGCATCCTGTAAAATATAAAGGATATACTGAACATCCCTGACAAATATATATTAACCCTTATGCTACTGGTGGCTAATTTTGGCAATACAAAATGATACAAAAAACCTGAAAAATAACTGAAACCCTGGCAAATGTGTATTCCTCTGAAAGTACTCGGCGAGAGCTATCCAATGAATATGAATATGACAGGGTTTAGATGGTTTTCAAATATCGTTGCGTCTTTGTGCTTTTGACGAAAGTAGCCTCAGCATTGGAACGACTAACCTGTATCATGCTCAAATGCTCCTCTAGATATTGTAGTCTGGATCTATGATACTTTCGAAGATAACTACGGAATTAAGAATGATTTTACAAAATATTTGGAGGAGAGTTATTTGTAATATTCTGAATAACATTTCTTCATTATATATTTTCCTAACTTTGCTTTTGCCTGTAAGATTTCATCAAAATTGTCAGGCTGCTTTGGCTGCTGTGAAATTTCAAAGGAAACAGTCAAGTATTCAAAACATTCTTTCAGCATCGTAATCCACACCTTTTTTTTCAACTTGCATTTTTACCAAGGCCACATATAAGTAATACCCACTACAACCCAGATGACTGCAACAACTTTTTCACACACTCTCACCCACATTTTGATAATCTTTTTATTGGTTATGCATTTTTGGACCATGAACCCAATTCCCTCGTTGGAAAACCACAGAGAGAGACAGGAAAACAGCAGCTTCTTAATCCTTATGCTCAGCTGCTGGTACCTAATTTCACTAATATAAAAGGATGCAAAAAAAGCTGGAAATGACTGAAACCCTGGCACATGGGCACTCATCTGAGAGTACTCGGCAAGAGCTCTCCAATGAATACCAACACGTCAGGGTTTAGTTGATTTTTAAAAATCTTTGCATCCTTGTGCTTTGGACAAAAGCCGGCTTTAATAGCTTTGGAAGTGTTGAATAAACACACAAGGCTAGGACAGAGTATACAAGTTATAGGTAACTGACCTGAACATCAAAGGACTTCATAGTCTCTTTCTTCAATGCTTGGAATGAGTTCAGCTGCTCTTGAAGTGCCTGGAAATGACGTGATGGCAAGCAGGTAAATAACAATCATCATAAGAGCGTATTCATGACATGCATGATTAATTCAATCTTTTCCATCTAAAACCTTTTCAATTCAATACAAGAAAGTGCAAAAATCATAATATTTATTTGGTTGATCGGTAGGTTTTGTAAAATGCAAAGTCCTGATTTTAACCATATGATTCATTGATCAGCATTTGCGGTTTGCCTTACCAAAACCCCTGCTGAAAAACCTTCAATTCTTCTACCACACACTCTTCTACCATACGGAAGGTCCACAGTAAGAATCAAATCCTGTATTTGCTGTATTTGAATGTGTTACCCATGTGGTGAAATATAGATTATTATTATTATCATTATTATTATTGTCATAACTATTAGTATTATTATCATTATTATTATTATCATTATTACTATTATTATTATCATTATTATTATTATTATTATTATCATTATTATTATTATTATCATTATTATTATCATCAAAACCATTCAACACCCACTGACCTTGATAGCTGCCTGTGAGCTGGCCTGCTGCTCAACAAGAAACTGAATACGCCTGTAGCTCTGTTCCTCGTGTGACTGGGGCGGCGGCACAGGGCGAGGAGTAGGGGTCACTGAGTGCATACTCTCCATACTACCAGTCTCCTGCAAACATAAAACATATTAAATTATTAAGACACATTTTGAAACCACATCAAAATGATGGTTTAAAGTTTAGATATAAAGATACTGAACCAAAAACAGGCCCTGTCTTGTGGAATAAAATTGTGATTTTGTGAAGCTATCTAGTCATGGGTATGAGTAGAAATGTGAGACATATATATATATATGTGCATATTACCAATTTATATATACTTAATGCTAAAATAATTCACGCCTGAAACAGCCAAAACTTGCCTGACTGTATTGATAGTTTCATTATGCAAGCAAACCTTTTGAAAACATTTTGAGAAAACCAACCGATTACTCTCTTTATAGAGAGAGTTCAATGCCGAGTTGTTTGCAAAACTATAGTATGTCCAGATGACACTTGTCAAGGAGATTTAAAAGAAAGAAAGAATTAACCCTTTTTGCTTAAAATATGTGAGAAAGATCTATTTGAATGGTTCTAATTAACAATTCAGATACTTTTTAAAAATATGATCTTACTGAGATGTTCTCCAAAAAGGTAGGCATTTCTGTATGCTATATGCATAGTTGGGTTCAAAATTGCTCCAAAGCCCATATAATGCAGGTCAAAAAGAAATAACTCTTCATGCTAAACTTGTACAGACTACTAGGTTCACTGAGGTAAAATGTAACGGGGGTTCACCCCCTTGTCAACAGGGTCAAAGTAGGTCTTAAGCCAACAATATAAATCTCCATTGTGCATGCATGTACATATTTTAAACTTGTTTGCTACTTAGCTATGCTTATCATGTACGGCTTTTTCAGGTATATTATAGACACCTAAAACTTCTACACAAACAAGGATTATACATCAAGCAAGCAAGCAATAGAGGAAATAGTACCTTAAATGAACAATAGGAGAGATTACTATTGTTCCACTTCTGTGACATGGAGGAGGAAGACAAGTGATCAGTGCCAATTATGACACACGCCTACAAATATCAAACAACACTTTTGCCAATACAGCTGTGAAAAACACTAGAAAATACCTATTCTGTTGGGTGCTGTCCATATATTATTGTGTGATACAGTGAAAAGCTACGGATCTGCTATTTCTATTGCAAATGCATTACCATCAAAGACTGTAGAAGGTATATTTCTAAATACTAATTGATATATTGGTAGTTTATTTCTAAAAGTGTAATACTATTTTTAAATACCTATAAGAACATTTTTCTGGAAACTGAACTTGTTGTTTTTCTAACCTTAAAATATTCTTAATAATGGACATCATTAGCTCAATCATAACAAGTTTATTTTTATTATATAACTAGTTGAGGAGATGATTTTCATTAACATATGGTTAAATCCAACTAAATAAAAACTGATTTACAAGATTAATTACAAAAACAACCTTCAGTCAACCAACCTTGCGTTTTAGTAGAGCCACAAAGATAAGAAGGGCATGTTCATCCACTGTTCCATCCAAACAGGCTTTGTAACTGAAAATGTCAATATCATACAATACTTAACATAAGTGAATTACCATGCATATTTCCTTTTAGTGTGCAGTAATTTTATTGATTTGTTTGATTATTTTCGGTGGTAAACCAATAAAAAGATGGTTAATCTTCTACTAAAATCAAAGCAGACATAAGATGTCAAAAGTTAAAAAAGGGAATTCACTTTGTAGAAAATCACACACTGCAGCTCTTGGGGCTCTTCCACAATGGCGAACTAAACAAAACATTGGTCTCAAGTTAACTTAGGTTAGACCATGTAGAAGATACTTGATATTTGCTTGAAGCAAGTGCAGTGGTGTTCATTTAAGCATTTACATTGCATAACTCTGATGTAAATCCAGCTTACCTGATTAAGTTTTTACTGATCCCGAGTTCCTGTTCCGCAGCAGATAGAGCACTGGCTAGCCTTTCATCTGCTTCCTAAAGTGGAATACAAAACAGATAATATGAAATGCATTCTTGGAAGTCATGCCTGTGACTACACACATTAGCCTTTAGAAAATGCAGGTCATTCAATCTGCAATCTGCAAGATGGTAAGCATGCGTAACACCTAATCTCAAATCAAAAGCAAGTCCATATATATTTCACTTAATCGCTCTCTCTCTCTCTCTCTCTCTCTCTCTCTCTCTCTCTCTCTCTCTCTCTCTCTCTCTCTCTCTCTCTCTATCTCTCTATCTATCTATATATATATATATACATAAATACACACACAGCTTTTCTGTAGACAAACAATAGCACTCACCTGCTGATCCTCTACAGGGCACTGGGAACTCACCAACTGGTACAACACCTGACCATTGTTCTGGCAAAGACTGGAAACAAAACAAAAGAAAAAGAACAATAGATTACAACCTGAGACGTAAAATCTCTAGAAATGTTGACTAGTAAGTTAAAGAAGTGAGTAATATGTGCATGTCCAGTGAAAACATAGACAGATACATTTTGATTTTAAGTAAGGTAACTAAAAACAGTTACTCTACGTCCAAACTTTCATTCATAAGCTGATGGGCAACATTCCAAGTAATGCAGCATGCTTTGAGCAAACTCAATACTTTAATTCTATAAGTAGTGCAGTAGACAAAGAGCAATAAAGGCATAAGTAGGCTTACTTATTGGCCATGGAATTATGGACGTCTAGTCTGGGCGAGCTTCCAAGTTGAGTTTGACACCAGTCCAACAGGAGGCGCTTTCCAATCTTGACAGTTCTCTGGTAGGCACTTCTTTCTACCAATATACAGTATAGTAACAATACATATCTCATTACACCGGATAATATGAGAAATAGGTGCAAACAAACAAAAGAAAAACACAAAAAAATACTGACAAATTCTCTCATAATTGCAACTAAGTTTTCAAAAAAGTGAATCTTTATGGTATTTATATCAATTTATATGTTCATATTTAGTAAAACAGACCTTACTAATTAGTCATCAAAATTGAGGATATTTTTATAGTACTTCTATGGTCAGCAGAAGCTACATGCACTTCATATAAACTAGTATCTTTAGGGGTCTCTGCATACATTTAAGGAGGAGATGCAGAATTCAAGAAAGGCCTGGGCTCACAGATGTAATTTTATAAGTATTGTTATGAATTTCACATCAAGGTCCAAGGTAGTACTCTACATTATACTCATAAAAAAGTGAACAAAATGTGCATAAACTTCATCTATACCAAGTTTAAATCTCTTGCTGATAAATTGAAGTAGAGGTTGTTAACCAGTACGCTTACTTACATGGGTCATGTCTCAAAGCTGCATCTTAATCTATAAGCTGTCAAAGCTTTACACCGAGAGCTGAATGCAATAATTCAAAGACCTCTTCCCCTTTGCCTCTTATTGTGCCATTTCTCTAGGCCTACTTTGCAGCTTAATCTAGTAGCCTGGGGCTACAGACACATAACAAGGAGGCTAATGCTGATCCAGTGAGAAAATTTAAACCCCCTACAGATTCAGTTTTAAAATTCCTCTAAGAGGCTTACAATACTGACCAAGTTTCATAATGTTGAAGGTTTTAAATGTTCATTTTTTAGGAGCACGAATATTTTTAGACCGGTCCCATTCTAGCATGTTATACTTGTTACTGAGCCCTGTATTTTGAAACAAAAGAAATATACCTAGGTACAATAATGTAATAAAATCTTAAAGTATTACAAAAAGCCACAGGGCTAATTGGAATGACCACCTCAACAAAGCATTAAAAATATGAAGTGTTCCACTGAGTTCTGGTCACATACCTAGATATGTACATGGTCAAAATACCACCTTTCTATGACTTAGATACTGAGCAACCCTGCTTGATATTCATACCAGTTTGCCAAAGTCTTACCTGGGGAATGTATGGTGAAGTTGAGAATGAGGGCCCACAGAAGATCCAACATCAACTTAGCATCGCCATTGACTATATCTGAAACAAGACAGCAATACTTGCTCTATACATAACAAATCTTTCTATGTGATAACTGATTACTGGTAGTTCTTATTTCAGATATTGGGAACATTAAAGTATTCCATAGCAGATATATAAGGAAGTGGGAGAGGGAATGGGGGGTGTATAGATTTAAACCAGGTACACCTTCCATCGGATAACAAAGAATGTGAAACAGTGCACACTGAAGGATTGTGAAAGATCATTTACAAAGAAAGATTCATGAAGTCAAAAATACAGAATTTCTCTGATTTGGGATTTAGCTTAAAATAAACACCTTTTTTCAAGTGTTTATAATAACACTTCATCCATAATACTGTTAGCTTCTATACTAGATACCAAATATTAGAGTGAAGCCATGTCTAGTCTTACCTTGAGCTGTTAAGGCAAGCTTGGTGCCACAGGACCCCACATAATCCAGTACTATTTGTACAACATGGCAGGGCGAATGATCTCCAGAAGCCTAAACAAGGTATGTAGGGTCAAAATTAGTACAAGGTCCAGCAATATCCAAAATAGTCTGGATCTAACAGTCGTACAAAAATTCTAGCCAAAATAACAATAGCTTCAATACTTGAAGAAAGTCTGCTAAGTTAGTACAGATCATTGATGTCTTCAGATTAAGCTTACATATATCTTTAGGGTTTATTTTAGCTACACTATGGCTCTTTTCCACTCTAATTTATATTGATATAGAGACAGTCTGTGTATGGACTCAGCCACCATAGCAAAAGGAACACTTAACACTAACACTTAACAATCTCACATTTCAAAGTTGGCATATAAGAAGACTTGAAGTAATCAATACAATGTTCTTGGTACTACCCAGGATAGGGTACCCACTTTTATAAAATCAACACTGAAGGAGATAAATCAACTATTCCCCCTACACATATTGATGAAGATGATAATAACAATAATAATAACAATAATAACAATAATAACAATAATAATAATAATAATAATAATAAAAATAATAATAATAATGATGATGATGACGACGATAATGATAATAATTATACTAATAATAATGATAATAATACTAATAAGGATGATAATAATAATAATAATAATAATAATAATAATAATAATAATAATAATAATAACAATAATGATAATAATAATAATAATAGTAATAATAATAATAGTAATAATAATAATAATAATAACAAAAATAATTATGATAATAATAATAGTAATAATAATAATAGTAATAATAATGATAATCTTTATTTAAAGAGGGTAACTCAGTCCAATGGCAAGGATCTTCCCTGAGGTCCTCTGGCATGTTTACAAGTAGCCCTATCCTAGCAGTCAGATCCAAGGTGCTCAGAATGAAAGTCACACCTGTGCATTATGTGTATGCTAGATATTGATTTACCTGTATTTTCTCCAGGAGAGCAGCAGGTGGGTGAAGGAGATCCAATAGACGACACAGCAGGACGCCGTTCTGAAACTCTGTGAGGTTCTCCAGCACCAGACCCTCCTCAGATAACACAGAGTTGGCCCAGCTCAGGTAGACCTGTAGATATAACACAGTCATTACTATCATATTGATATGTCTGCACAGTATCTAGCTTCTACAATATTGGAGAAGATTAAAGAAGTAGTCATAGAAATAGAGAGAGTAGCCCCACTAGCCCCCAAATAAGTAATGAGAATTTTCCATTTTAATGGTTTTGAGGTGGAGTTGGGTTAGGCCTAAAAAAAGAAATTGATTGTTTCCTGTAATGGTCTGAAAAAAATAGGGTAGGTAGGTCAGTAAAATATATCTTTTTGGTCAAAACCGTGTGTTTTATGCATGTTTTACGTTGATTGGGAGTTGGGAGGGCTGAAAAAACTTTAGGGTAGGGATTTTTTTGAATAAAACCTTGTTAGGGTAGGGTTACAGGAAACAAACAACTTTTTTTAGGCCTTACCTTAAGGCTAGCTGTAAAAGCTCCCAGCAAGAAGAGTTTTATAACAGAACATATATGACCAGGGTCTTAGCCAGGATTTAGAAACTGGGTGCCCAAAATTGCCAAATTTTTGGGTGTCCAAATTTATCAAAATAATGCATGATATCCTTATACAATGTCATAGGAATAATATGGAAATGAAAAAGTTTAATTATATGCTTGAGTTTGATATTTCAAGAAGTTCCTCACAAGTTTTTGGGGGGTGACCTGAGGGGTGCTTTTTAAGGGTTTGGGTGTCCATAAAGACACCCAGACGCCCTGCTGGCTAAGACCATGTACATGACTAGACACCCAGACGCCCTGCTGGCTAAGACCATGTACATGACTATATGTGTCATTTAATTTGACCTTCTATCAGAGCCAGGAAGTTAATGCAACATACTAAGATCTACTTGCCCTGTAGCAAAAGTGAGCTCCAGTTCTTACGTGACCTGCAATGACTTCCACCTGTCTAAGGCACCTATGTTTAACATCTCTCTTAACATTTAAGGCACCAAAACCCCATCCCGCTGGCATTGGATAAAACCTGGAGCTTGTTCTCCCAACAGTCTTAGCAAGTTAGCAGTATTGTTTGACTGCCAGGGTGTAGTAGCAGAGTTACTACAAAATCAGCAGGTGAGAAAGCAGTGATATTGATTTCCAGTAGCTGTAATGCCATTGTTTTCCAGCATTCACTATACACACAGGTAATTACACAGGTACTGAAGAACAGGATGCTCCGCAATTGATCTCAGCCAACTTCTAGTCCAGGCAAGCACCAGATTTTGTTAGCAGTGAATCGTTCATTTACTAAGCAAATAAGTAGAAGTCAATTAAGTTATTGCTTATATAACATTTTCTCACATTTCTTAATGTTGGCTGCAATTATAGCTTGTACTTCTAACCAATAAGCCATAAAACCTGCTGGATTTCTAATGCTTTTGGTGATCATAGTTGAAAGGTAGCAAACGGCCAAGTTGGAGGCAGAAAGCTAAGTTTGGTCAAAGCTGACATGTGTTGAGAAATTATTTCATGCTGTTCAGTTGTTATAGCAACATGCAATATAATCAGGGGCTTAGACAGGATTTAAAAAATGCATGTTCAAAACAGCAATTCAAATGCTGGTCAACACTAACTGCATTCAACAACCTATTGTGTCAGAAAGGGCAATTTACACGAATCACACCTCAGTCAATTGTCTAAGAAGATTCTTCATAGAAATGTGTGTCTGTCTAAAATGGAGCTCATCAGGAAACTCCCTATCAAAAAAAAACACAAAAAACAGGCTGAATGGCTCCCGGCTAAATCCCTGGCTATTATTGCAGTCAAAGTTGACATTTACTAGCCTTAACTGGAATATATTGTTGAAAAATGGCTAACATTTTTTTCACATGTTCTGAACATAATTAAATATTCTCTGCATAAACCTAACGCATGTTAATAGTTTATCCAATGCATTGTTCAGGTTATTTCTATTGCACAACATAAACAATATAGAGCACATGTTAGACATTGATTTTTCTTTCCAATACTACTGATGTAACTTGAACAGCTGTGGTGTGATGAAATAATCTTCATGCCTACAAGTACAACTGCAGCATTTCTACACTTGACATTTGAATATAATTAAGTTAAAGTATCATTATGGGCTATATGCTATTAATTAGTAAGACTGTGCATGTACATAAAATCATTAATGTAGCATGACAGCCATATGCAAGCCACACCCCCTCATAAACATTCAATTATCTAAGTGACAGCCTTAATTAATGGCAGGTCATGCAATTGGCAAATGTCTTTCCTTTTGAAGTTTGTCTGCACCCATGTATCAGAAAGATTCAAATTCCCATTTATTACATTTAGGTTGTCAGTTTTCATCTTAAAAACAATCGATAACATGTCGAATCAAGAAGTCATATATGACATAAAACAGTTGAGTCTGCCAATGTTCTCATTCGATTTCTATTAGTCAAGCCAACTGACATTTACATTCACCACACGGCGCATGGGCTTGGGTGATCGGGCTGATGTGAATCGATGCACCGAAATATCTCCGGTGGTTTAATGTAAACAAACAGGTATTTTACCCTTTTCCCAACTTCTTGCCATTTTTAGGGATGCTTGAAATATTCTTCATTGATTGCACAAAGTAATCGTACTCACCTGGACCACTGAGCCACTCACGGCACTCATTTTGAATAGATTTTATCGAGCCCTGTCAAGATCTTCGATCTTGAATCGCCGCCATTTTGGAATCCCGGGTTTTGGGATATAGGTCAGACATGCGCAGAGGGAATGTGAAGTTGACTTCCGCCAAGGCTCAGTACTTCATCTTCATATTTTTCTCATGTAAACATCACCAAAATAACACTCTGTTGCTATAGTTCACGTTTGCTAACATGTTATACAGGAAGTAAATAACGCAAACTAAGAGGTAAGTAAAGTATTTTCACTAATCAGCTCCATTCAGTTGAGAAAATGAATGTTAATCTCAAACAATAAGGTGTGATGATTTGACCAAGGCCATGTTTTGCACCACTTGTCTTGACAGCTGAGTATGCAGGAAGAAAAAAAATGACTGGAGATTGAACATGAACGCGGGTGCGTTATTGAATATAGGATTACATTTAAAGGAGAATGTGGCATAGTTTTTTTTCTTTTTCGTATTCTGTAGACACCAAAATGCCCTGTTTGTTGACCAATAATTTCACTGATGTGTCACCTGAAATTCATGTCCATTCATCAGGTTGTTAATATCATGATATGACAGACATGTGAAGGAATGCAGGATGATAGCAAGAATAGCTTAGGAACCCTTGGATTACATTCCCCATAAGAAATGTGAATTACGGCAATTATCACATACTTTTAACTTAAACACTTGCTGCGATTGCCCCCAGTCAACAATTTAATTAAGCTACATTTTAATCCACTTAACATAACAATCAATTGAATTAATCGAGCATGTAATAATCTCAATAGAAATGGTATGTATACAGCCAATTGTGATTTGAGATTTTTCTCAGATTATCATTTGCCCCATATCATTTTTTACAGTGTGTAGTTCTCATGTAATTCTTATTCTTAGCCTTTTATGACCTACTATGTAAATTGTTATTATATACTGTACAGTATTATGCCAATTGGTTGCCTCATGTATCAGGGGGCGGTATTTGGGGGGGGGGGGGGGGGGGGGGTTGGCCTCTTAGAAATGATTTGTGGTCCTAAAATGTTGATGTTAAGGACAAACAAAATCAAATATTCCTTACATAATGAAAAAAAGAAAAACTTCTTTCAATTTTTTTTTAAGATTCAAATTGCTTTAGGTAAAGTGAATATATAAACAATTCATGAATTGTTTGTGGAATACTGAAAAATGTTCTGTTGGATCCTAGGATCTTATTAAGGGGCCTGGTTGACCCTTGTGATGGAACATAGACAGTGCCTGTCTTACTTAAATAAGTACTGTCTTGCTTCAAGACTTATCATTGCTTCATTTGTAAATATTTGAAAATTGCATGTTAGGGCTAGCTACTAAAACAGTGGTATAAGTAGCCCCATTCAACTTGTAAACTTTTAGGGAACCCTTGGTGTTTTATATGTTAAGCCCTTATGCAGGCTACTTATGGAAAGAAGTGGTGGGACAATTGAATTTTTAGAACTCGTAGTCCAAATTTGGCAACTTGTATATTTTTGAATTGTTAATTCCTGCTGAAGTAATGCAAAATCTTCCATGTACATTTGTTATCGTAATGTTTTGGGGAGGGATATTACCAAAAAATTTTACTTTTTTTTTTACCATACAGCTGAATTGTATATTAGTTGATGTTTTTTTAAAGTGAATACATATATATTGATAAAAGGATTTGACTCAATTAATGTGGCTTGTGGAGTAAATCTTTGAATATAGGGTCATGAATTTTGATAATGTATGTATATACAAACATTTCCAAATATCAATAGTCCTCTGCGCAAGTGAATCCAGTGCCCATTAGTGATAGGACTCGCCCAAATTTTCTAACTCAAGCACACAAGGGCTCGATCAAGCTGTGACGGAGTCACAAAATTGCAGTTGTCAGGAATTTTCCCAATTAAGCCATATTGCTAGCCTATCATACTATACATCATTATGAAGGTCTCCACTTGTACTTTCATATTATAGAAGAGATAATTTTACTTTAGAAGTTTTTTATGCCAAAAAGTGGAAATTTGTTGCCTGTGACGGAGTCACATGAAATTAGCACCTGATTTTAGCCCTTTAATTCAAAACCCCATAACATGCTGTTCTTTTCAGAATTTTAAAAGTTTTCTTAACTGGTTTGGTTTGAAATATTGTTTTCTATGACAAAACTAAATATTGAGTGAAAATGATCTCCAATAATGACTTTATTGAGCAAAATGTCAGACAAGGTCTTGTGACGGAGTCACATCTGCCTTCTGTGACGGAGTCACACTGATAGTGCATAACATGGGTTTTCTTCTAATTTGCCATTAATTATCAAAAATATTGGAAATTTATGTGTCTCATTAAAATTCAAAGTTTGAAAATACATTAATACTCAACAAAGATGAAACACATTTTTAAAAACACAACAATACAGATAGTACATTTTTTGAACGGTTTAGGTCTTTTGCCAGAGAAATTCTTTCAGTCTTGATTGAGTAACATTGACAGAGGGTGAGAGGTTTGATATTTACTCAAATACCCTTTACATCTTCCCACTTCCTTAAAACATAAATTAGAAACAAAAGCTGTGTAAACAGTGTGGCATGTGTTTATTGGGTTGATATCCTGTACATACTAATAGCTCAGGATCCGGACAGGAAAGTGTACTTACTGGTCAGAAGCCAGACAGCCCAGACCAGGGGATTGCAATTAGACAGGTATATCCTGTACTTCCCCTGAAAGGTGTGGCTCTGCCAGTAAAGGCAATCCACAGCAGTAGATTAAGACAAAACAATGAGACAGGCAAATATCATGTTTTGTCACTGCATCCTGTCTGAAGCTATGGACCTGTGTAACTATGGAATAGATTAACTAAAAGAGCTCTGCTATATTAAGCCAATGCCACAAGTTAGGAAAACATCATGTATTTTGGGACAACAAAGCTATGGTACTGTAAAGAACTCAATAATATGATAAATTACAGCTGTAGGTTATGACAATGTATTATTAAAGGAGATGGGGGTATGGATTTTGAAACCATCCTGTTGTAACTTATGAAGATGTGAAAAACTGAGGAACAAAACTAACTACAGAAATCTACTTGCTAAGGCAATGCAAGGAAACACATAATTATCAAGAGTTTTGGATTAGCATCTTTTTTCACCCTATTCATACCTGTGACAACTAAAATGATCTGCCAACTTTTGATATGTACATGTACTTTTAAAGGAAACATATTTTGGAAAAAAATCAAGAAGAAAAAATGTTATAGCAATTAGCCATCAATACAAAACCAACAGCTTTCTTTCAGTGATTTTCGAAAGTTTTGTAGTTCCAGACAACACTTTTCAAGGATAATTCTTTTGAAGCTATGGTACTCTATGTGTATATAAAACTGAGAAATATGCTTATTTACTGAGCACTATCATCTTGAAAATGCAAGGGCCAGACTCCTGTCTATTGGAACTGTCATCTTAATGCTGTGGTATAGTACAGACCTCAGAAAAAGGTCATTTCCAGAGCTACTGACACAGAAAAGAGATGCATATTATGATATAAATTGATACCTAACTCATCTTACTTGCTTACAAAGGGTTAAGCTATGAAAAAGTAACTACTTCACTCAGATCACATCTTCATGACAGCTATATCTCAGGTATGAAGTGATGTATACATCAAGAGCACATCAGTACCTAGAACCACTTGTTACCAATGAGAAGACCAATTTTTGAGTTAAAGAAATGATCTCTATACTAGTTAATAAAATCTTAGTAACTTAAAATTGTTATCATCAAAACAATGAAGGCCTTTTTAGTGCAGTGGCAGATGTTCTCTTCATTTATTCTTCCTAGTATTCTGCATGACATTAGCTGTGACTCTTTCACGTGACGGAGTCACTCATTTTCACCTAGTTCAAAAACTACCATAATAATTAAATGTTTCAAAAATAACTATTTCATCAGTAATCACATCCAATTTACCTGTTTTTATTGAGTTTTGAGCATTTTAGTACAATTCTCAATATGAGAATAAAACAAACATGTTTTTTCTGTGACGGAGTCACATGTGACGGAGTCACAAGTATCCCAAAATTCAACTTCCACAAAAAACACTTATCAAGTTTCCAAATACATTTTTTTGTAAAGTGATCAGTGAAGGACCTATAAAAACCTAGTTTAAACCTAAATTTGAGTTGATTTTATCATTTATATGAAAGTATGGTGTTAGTGAATCAGCTAGCTACAATGAGTGTCAATGTCTCATTTTGATAAAACGTGGACACCATTAACTCAAACATCCATAACTTTTTTATTTGTGGACACAAACAAACAAAACAAAGATATTCTAAAACTAGAAATAACCAGCTTTCTAGCAATATAAGGCATGATGTGGTAAGCATAAAAAAATATTTTGGCTTAGATGCTAACATGTGCTTGATCGAGCCCACAAGTTTAACCTCGCCAAAATGGCCGTCCCGGACATGCGCACATATAGATCTATGCGCATTGGTTTGTTTTGATTTTGTGTTGCACAACAACGCATCTATTTCGTTATTTATCATATTATTTGACATATAACAGATGAATAACAACAGAAGACAGAGTAGGTGTGCACATACAACTTTATTTCATGGCGGTGTTGAAAACGAGCGTGTTTTTAACAATATCAAGTTCAAATCTTTTGACTAGAGCGCTCGGTTTGGGCTTCAGTTCGAGCGATTGCTCGAGCTTTCTATATGTATATATATATATCTATATATCTATATATATCTATATATATATATATATATATATATATATATATATATATATATATATATATATATATATATATATATATATATATATATATATATATACTGTAAATCACTTAATTATGGCGTGAACATTATATAGCGCAATTATGGTACTGCCATGGATAACGTGATCTAAATATAGCGGTGAACGAGAACTGCAGCAGCTGGTTCAATTAAGAATTTAATAAAGACGGGGATGTTATTATAGCGCATATAGGCAGAGCGCTAATATCGCTATCTTATTGTTCCCGCTATACTTAAGTGATTTACAGTATATATATATATATATATATATATATATATATATAAATATATATATATATATATATATATATATATATATATATATATATATATATATATATATATATATATATATATATATATATATATATATATGTGTGTGTGTGTCACTAGTGCACTGTGCAAGGATGTTTAACAGCACACTGTGAAGCTCTCTCTGTTCACCGTTTGTGAATACAGAGGTGGCAAACAACTGCTGTTTGTGAATTCATGACTATGACAGTGGGTCAAACCAGGCCGGTCGACACACTGGTCTAAATAACAGCTGGTGGAATAGCAAAGGATGGGGACTGGTTGTTTTTTTCAGCTGAGCTGAGACCTCAATAGCATATAGCCATCTTTATCATGCTGCCTCTTGTTGTGCTTTATCTGTGCTAAGCCTTGAAGCTTTTTTCACCCATGGCTAAGCAAATAAAGCAGGTTGAGTACACAGCTCTTTGTGATATGGAGATGACAGCTTCATTGGTGACTGCGGGCCATCCCTCAGAGCTCAGGACAATCATCATCCAGGTACTCAACTAGGTCTGACAACAAGGACTGCTCACCTGCCCTTGACAGGTAAAAATCAGTATATGTAGGGCAGGTGAAAATACTTTCAAAGATCATTGTGTTACTGGCCTATATAGAGTGTATATATTGAAAAGATAGGACATGCTGGTAAATGGTAATTATCAAATTTAATCATAGGTAGCACATGTAGCAGGGAATGGAAAATTTCTGTAGACATGTAAACTTAACACTTGTAACAGGTGTAATGTGTATGTACATATCAATGTGATGTGTACATATCAATAGCTCTGAATTTTCTTTAGAAGGAGAAAATGGTTAAAATCATGATTAAAGATCAAGACCTTCTCATGACAAGGAGGCCTGTGATTGTAGAGGTAATAGCTCAATACCAACAGCCATGATCAGTTAGATCCCTTTAGTTGATTGTTTACATAGGGTGCAAAATGTGTTTGTATATTTGCTGGTGCATAAAGTTATTTAGGTGGCATAGGCAACTGAGGCAAGTCTATGCCTTCAGTAAGTCTCTATGTGACCCACCAAAGTCACTCATGCCATACATTATTCCCTGTTGCCAGGATCCAAGGCAATGTTTGTTGAGTGCTCATATTACATTGGATCGTGAACCCATTCACTTCAGGTTGTCTTTCTTGTCTGGCAACGAATCAATGTGCTCTGCAGGTATTTCTTGGCTGACTATTATATCACATAAAGGAGCTTAGTTTGAACTAAGTGTTTTTTAATAATTCTACACGTTTTATGACTTCAGTTGTTTATGAGTCTCAGATGTACAGCTGGGCTCACTCACGATTGATGGTTTATCTGTACGTCATATTGTAATGAATGATAAACGTTACATGATGTCATATGTACACGTTCTCTAAATTACAGACTCTAATAGATCTTTATGTAAAACCTATTTCTCCATAATTTCAGAGCAATATCTTAAATGTTTTATTAACTTAAAAAGGATATTAAACATTCCTCTGTTATTCTAGAACAATTATTAAATATTTTAAGACTTGATTTTAATTCTTTATCATTATCATTATCATTATTACTATTATTATTATTATTATTATTTATTATTATTATTATTATTATTATTATTATTATTATCAGTATTAATAATAATAATAATAATAATATTGTCATTTGATATTGCGCCCTTTCCATATAAACATGCTCAAAGGCGCATTACATTCATTGTCAGAGGATAGATGTTGATATCCACATAGTTATTTGATAAATACATCTTTGAACAGATGTGTTTTCAATTGTCGTTTGAAGATTGCCACACTCCCAGCTGCCCGAATATTATTTGGGAGCTGATTCCATAGTTTTGGGGCACAGGCACTAAATGATCTGTCACCGTAGGTTTTCATGTTGGTTCTCGGCTCGCAGAGTAAGTTCTTGGATGTTGATCTCAGTGTCCGTGGTGGGACATACTCTTTCAGCATTTCCCTCAAGTAAGAGGGTGCAGCAGTTCCATGCAAACACTTGTACGCCAGGAGAAGAATCTTGAATTCAATTCTCTTCCTGACTGGTAACCAGTGAAGTTCCTTTAGTACTGGAGTGATATGGTCATACTTCTTTGTGAGTGTGATCACCCTGGCGGCATTATTTTGTACTCTCTGGAGCTTACATATTAGCTCTTCAGGTATTCCACAGAGAAGTCCATTGCAGTAGTCGAATCTTGAGGTTACCAGGGATATGACAGCACCTTTTGTTGATTCTGCAGTCAAGTATTTTCTGATCCTTCCAATGTTTCGAAGGTGATAGTTTGCAGATTTGACTGCCTTTGACACATGTGCGGCCATATTCATGCTTGGATCAAAAACAGAGCCCAGATTGCCGATAGGTATATTGAGAATCTTAACAATCTCACCATTTACGGAGATGCTAGGCACAGATATTTTGGCTCGCTGCTTAGGGGTACCTAGCACTAGGACTTCCGTTTTGTCTGTATTCAGTTTTAGCTTGTTCTGTGACATCCATGTATATATGTCAGTGAGGCAGCCCTCCAGCCTAGCAACTCCTATGTCCACAGCTTGTTGAGTGATAGGTTTTATTGCCAGATAGAGCTGTGTGTCGTCTGCATATATGTGAAGCTCTAAACCATGCTTTCTGATGAGTTTTCCAAGGGGTAGGAGGTAGATCAGGAACAACAATGGTCCTAACACTGATCCCTGTGGTACGGACCAGTATTATTATTATTATTATTATTGTTATTATTCATTTATTTACAATCAAACCCTGTAGAAAATAGAACCAATAATTAGAAAGATGTCATGAATGTAGTTGTATGTTATTCACAGTACAATTAGTTCATGCAGGAGTTTCTTAATCTTGCAACTTGAAATATTATATATATTAGGTTTGACAAGTAAGAAATGATTTCTACTTGACTTGACAGCCACTCTTTTTTAAATGCCATGGGTAGGCAAGCATGCAGTGGTGTGTGTACTGGCCCTTGCTGTGCCTGAGGCGACTTGGATAACTTAAGAGTGCACATTGTGTGGTTTCATATCCACCATGTACAGTTTCTTTCAGTTTTATTAAACATTCCCTGGATTTGGGTGACTGTATGTTTTTAATTTGGCCAGAGGGCCCATAAATCAGGCACCCTTTGGGCCCTAAAAATGTCAACAAGTCAAACAGCTTTGAAGGTCATTTATTTGGTAATTTCAAAAAATATGACAATGAGTCATTTTACATAAAGATTCGCACGTTAAACCAGAGGACTCCAGTTTGTTAGGCCCTATTTGTTGATAATACACACGTACATCTGTTAATATTGTTGTAAAGGAAAATTGCAATTTTCCTTCTTACAACAAGATGAACAATAGCAGCATTAAGGAAGCCACAAGCCGCTCCTACTGTGCCCTACCCTCATTTAATATGTACATTTAATTGCAATAATATTGTTATAAGGTGTCTATATATATGTAACCCTTTTTTTGTGATCAGTAGCTTCTGGGTCACCAAGCTGACTGGATGTGTATGTACCAGGTTGTGGGATTCCCAACTTGGAGTAACTGTACATTTAAGAAGTTAAATACAAGGATTGACTTGGACTCTAATTTATAAGAATAAGTCACTGCGATAATATGCCCAAACTTTCTTGGCTTTAATAGGAGATGTCCCTAAAAGCTTAATTGTCTAATTATCCATTCCTTAGTACAATTCAACTGTCCTACTATATTCAAAGATGTTACAAACAGCAGTGACTTTTACTGAACAGAGTGTGTTAGCCTTGTATCCTGTAAAGCTTTCTTTGCCTTTCCAGATTTATATCTTATAACATCAACTCATTAATGGAGTGATCAATTGAAACCAAATCACTTAGATTTCATCAATATAGTTAGGTCTGTACATCCTGGGGAAGATCCTGGGATCAAATTGATTTTTCTCCACAGGGACTAGCTAACCTAGAAAAAGTATATTTGACTTTGCCTCTGCTGAGAGACAGAAGCAGTAGATTTAGTCATTTAAAGTTGGAAACATGGAGAAGTCTGATGAACCCTTATACCATTCTTCATCTCAAGAAAAGATTCTAGTACTAGAGTAGCACTGTACCTAGGAAGGGCCTGCCCTATGTTGTCTGAGGCATTGCCACTGATTGCTAGCTGTCTCTCGCCACTGTAGGGGCTTTGATTCCCAGTCGGGGCATGTGAGACGTTGCCAGTGACTCGGGGTAAGGCTTTGGTTTTCCTCTCTTTACCTTAAAAGTTATTTCAGTGCAAAATTGCATTGACCATGTTTGGCAATTCTAAAGCAAATCAGACTTCAATAACCAATTTATGCCTCTAGCCGCCAAAACCACTATTTTTGGGGGTATCTGCTCAGTGAAAGGATCATTTAGAATTGTAGGCATGAACTGGTCAACCATGTACAACATGTGTCATGAAGCATATTGCTTTTACTATATAGCAGTTGTACTGCAAAAAAGGGAATTTCACTCGGTACCACTTGGTCATGCCCATTTGACAGGCCTGTTACATATTTTATGACCAACCTGCTGCATTTAGAGATTGAATTCATGATTACATTTGGATACAGTATAGATCAGGGGCTTAGCCGCAATGCGTCCAGCGTGTCATTTGGACACGCAGAACACTGTTTTTTGACAGTTTGGACACCCAAAAGTTTATGTCAGAATTTGCTGAAGATGACTTTTCTTAGAAGATGTAGAAGCTGTAGTGTCACTTATATAAGACACTCAAAGCTGTATCTGGCCTAAAAAAGCAAAATCTGTAAAGGTATAGGGTCTATCTTATTAGTAGTATGTATTTTGTACCACACTTTGGACACGCAAAAGTCTATGAAACCTCTATTTGGACACCCTGTTTCCAAATATCGGCTAAGACCCTGGTATAGATCCATAGAGCTTCCTAGGCAATACAATAATCTTTTAAGAGCATGTTTGGCAATCATCTATTAAATAGTTATGATGATATAACTTCATTAGGGACTTAGCCACAACATATCAAAGCCTGTCTTTTGGACAGACAATTTCCGGAAAATCTCCTTTTTGGACAAAAAATTCTATGAAGAATTTGTAATATTGACTTCTTGGGGATAATAACCAATTTTTTTCGTAGAAAACTGTCTTCCAAGACATGGCTGAAGTGTAAATTGTCCTTTTTGACACAAAAAAGCTATTATTTGATGTCTAGTTTGAATAGGGATTTAAGTTAGCTGAGTAGCTATATCTGGATGGACATACATTTTAAAATTGCAGACTTTAAGGCAGGCATTTTTGAAATCCTGACTAAGACCATAATATTGCTTCATCTCTGCCTCTAGCTGTGTAATTGCCAGCATAAAGAAGGCACGAATTGTCTAAGTCTAATTTGTCAGGATGGTCTGATATTTATAGAAATGATATTGAAACACCTTTAAAGAATATATGAAGGAGAGGTGATAACTAATCATATCCACGATTTACCAAGGGTAAATGACATATTGGATATCATTACATTTTCTCTGTTTTTGCTTGATTAAATTTTTTCTGAAGATTCTTTGATCAGAAATAAATCTCTAAAATGCTCACAACATATAGGATTAAATAGATCAACCAATAGGTTCCTGTAAACCGTAATAAAGAATCACTCCCAAATATTTTTAGGAAGAAATAATCTCAAATTAAGTTTTAAATGGCAAGGGAAAAAATTTACATTCTACATTGCTTCTTATATAGATTATCTTAACATGTTCTATATTCATTTGCCTTTATTGATACATATCAATGAAATATGTCCATATCATATGCTTAATCATTTGGCTTTAGAAAGGTTATATTTTCAACTTGCTATGACACACAAATGAGTGATTACTCTTACATATGTCTGGCAGCCATCTCTTTGCCATGGCCAATGGACAAGCACTTATATGATAAAAGCCTGAGGCATGTGTGCTAGTTTTATTTAGTGCACCTGTAAGTTGTGATGACATTGACTTCAGGTGGGCTGGAAATATACCTGGACCTGTAGTACCTGCGGTGTCCTCTGCGTGACCTCAGTATTACAACATATGAATGCCTACAAACACTGCATGGCTCATATTCAATGCTGCATTAGCAGTGGAGAATTTTAACAGCAATGTTTGTCCTCCACCTAACCCCGAGAAGCATGTCTTCCTTTGTGCGAAATCCTCAAATTGTTACGTTTTTTCTCCTTGAGCAGAGACGGCTTTGCTGGTCCACTTGTTCTGTCTCTCGCTGGAGGTATGTCGGCCCCGCCTCTTTTTTACGATCACTGGCAAATGGATTGTGTCATAAGGTGTTAGTTACGCACCTGCTCTAGGGTTAAAAGCCTGAAAAGTTAACCCGTCCAATGCTAAGGCTACTTTTGTCCAAAGCACAAGGACGCTAAGTTTTTTGAGAACCATCTAAACCCTGTCATATTGGTATTCATTGGATAGCCCTTACTGAGTACTCTCAGATGAGTACCCATGTGCCAGGGTTTCAGCCATTTACAGGTTTTTTTGCATCATTCTGTATTGGTAATATTAGCTACCAGCAGCATAAGGGTTAAAATGTCAGACTGGTTTTCCAACATTCAAATTTTTCTCTGCACAAGAATCCTTATTTCTGCATTTTTTTAAATCACAATCACTTACATGGTATATTTCAAACTTAAGGCTTAAGACTGTGTGCTGAAATTAACGATTTCGTTATAGCAGACCAGAAAGAAGTTTTGAAAATATATCTTAGATTATGAATGTTTTATTGAACAATAAAGTGGATCTAAAACTTTGGATGGCACAATATAGCACCTGAGTTGTGTCAAGGTTTTTAAGGCCACTTACAAACTAGAGCTGGTTATATTAAGCACAGTGCACCAGCTGCAATCTCTCAGCTGCATCTGCAAAAAAATTGGCAATAGGAAATTTTTTATTAGTATTTTTCAGTAATTTCCACATATTTTTCAATTAGGAAGGCACATCATCCCAATTAAACCCTTTCACATCTGGTGTGTTCACATGGTCTGACTCTTATCGAAATATCTTAATAAAAAAGTAATATTTTGAGAACTATTTGACTCTAAGTTCTTGTTCCTATTGTTTTAATAGTCCCTCATCAAATTTTTCACAGATGGTGTTTTATTTTATAAGTTATACCCATTGTTGTCAGAGTCATACCATGAGTGTGTTCCGGGTGGCAATGGGTTAAACGCAGGACTACCAGCAAGGTTGGGTAGGAAATTCCTTTGATGTGCCCTTAGCATTGATTTAAGGGTCGACTGGAGAAAGGTGACCTGAAGTTCACCTGGTTTCTTCAGGGAGCATCCTTGTCATGATCCATGATCATTCCATGTATAGATTCCGCCTAGAGGGGATATTACTGTGCTCTCTAGCAGGAACAGGGACCCCAAGAGAAACTAATTGTGAGTATTTTGAAGGCAGCTTGAGTTTGTATTGTATCACATGGTGGGATAGAGGCAATATGGTTGCTACATATATTGTAGTTGTGAGCTTTATTGGCTACTTTTGCAAAATTTGTTTTACGCTGGTTTACGTTTTACTATTTTTACCTCCATAATGGGCAAAAAAGTTGTTTGATTCCTACTTCCCTACCCTACCTATAAATCGTCCATATCCTTAATTTCTTAGAGGCAATATGGCCGTGCCATGCCCAAATATAAAGGGAAAAACTGGAATTGCCATATAATTATTTTTTTTGCTAAACAAAAACTTTTTCCTACCTACCCTACCTATTTTTTGCAGCATGAAGTAGGAAGCAATGATTTCTTAGGCTTATACATGCATGCTTGATAGAGACTTCCATTGAATTCTAAAAGTGAAATCCAAGTGCATCCTAGTTTTCAGTGTTAACCAGTAGGTTTCATGTTTAATAAGAGTTTTTGCCAAGGAAAAATTGTATTTTCAAATTTAACATCTTTTGATGTGATTTTGAAATTTGTTATTCTTATGTGATAACTCTTTTATCATGAAGTTAAATACATAGTGCAGAATCAGTTGCATAGCAAAAAGCAAGAAAAAATTGAAATAGTTTAAAACAAAATGTAAGAAAATCTCATCAAGATCTGGCTCTAGTGTACCTTTTCGAAATGTACATGCTTTTTCTAGAGACCCCAGAATAATCTCATTCCTAGCCTGATTGTCAATGTGGTTTTAACCTGAAAACAAGAGCAATTTAAATTTAGCTTTTTAGAATTAATATTTTATTCTTTACCTGAGAAAATGTCCATTTTAATGAATTTCAATTTGATTTTTGTAAGGTTTCCTTAGTAAGTTAGTTGTCAGTGAAATGTGGGGCATCATGTTAGAAGTGGTGATTACTCAATGCAACTACAAACAAAAAGCTGTTGTCTGTATTAATAACTGAATAGATAATTAGGTAATGTATGAAGCCTCATTGGGATTTATTTATCTAGCTTCGATCAGTGTGATCTAGACAAGTCTGTTTGGTTTTCTTAACCCTCATGCTGCTGCTTGCTAATATGGCCAATACAAAATGATGCAAAAAACCTGAAGAATGATTGAAAGTTTGAAACCCTGGCATTTGGGTACTCATCTTAGAGCACTTAGGGAGAGCTATATAATGAATACCAACATGACAGGATTTAGTTAGTTTTCAAAATTCTTTGTGCCCTTGTGCTTTGGACGAACGTAGCCTCAGAAGGGTTAAGGACAGAATATCACCATGCAATGCTCCGATCTGGGTGGGACCGGTGGGTAGTCCTAAGCAGTGTGTGCTTTTGAGGTGGATTCTCACTCACCACCAACTCAGCTAAGCCTCTTAGCTTGATTTATTTGTTTGAGTTATTTGACTGACATCCTAACCTAGTTTGACAGTCCCCAAAAACCAGGTTGGATACCCTCACTCTACTGGAAGGCAGGGTCTTTTTTTAATAGCCAGCAGGGTGTCTTTTGGACTCCTGGTTCATGAAAAATAACCTGATTTTAGGTAAAAAGATTTTGGTATGTATCTTTTAATAAATACCAGTTCCAAGTTAAATTTCTAAGTTTAACTTCAAAATAATAACAAACACATTTTTTGGAGAATTAAACATATAACTACTTTATGTGTTAATGTACATTTAAATCAGTGTAATGATTTTTACTTTTTCAATCAGGGATTTTGGACACCCTAAATTCTTGAAATCCCAATTTGGACACCCTGTCATGAAAAGTCCCATAAACAACATTGTTTATGTAAAAACATTAACTCATTCATACCTGGAGATCCACATGACAATTGTTGTCTGGACCTACGCAACTTTAGAGAATAACAATCAAATTTATCATAAACTGGAAAAATATTTGCAGGAGAGTTTTAGGCTAGTTTCTCCATGTATCAGTATACGGTTTGGAACAAAGTAACCCCCCTCTCCCCCTTTTTGAAGGTATGAGAGGATTATGTGAGTATACTTAACCGCTTAACAGTATGTTGCTGGTGGCTAATTTGGCCAATACAAAATGATGTAAAAACCTTTAAAAAATTACTGAAGCCCTGGCACATGGATACTCATCTAAGGGCAGTCAGTGAGAGTATTCCAATGAATACAAACATGAAAGGGTTTAGATGGTTTTCAAAAATCTTTGCATCATGCCATCATTGTGCTTTGGATGAAAGTAGCCTATAATAGCATTGGAAGTGTTAAAAGATTTTTTCCTGGAGCGAGTAAGCTCTGAACATGCATGGGTGGACTAAGATTAATCTAGGATTAAGTTCTGATCGTGGATCATGGAGGATCAGCTGAGGTATGAGCAGGCTGCATTATCATCTAACCAATTGGCTTGATTAGTAATAGGGAATTATCTCCTGCAGATTTTGCTGCATCAACGTATGCACAGATACACACTTAGATTAAGCGAGCATTTTTAAGAGATCCATAGTAGCTCTTACAGTGGGGTGGTGCCTAGAAAATTAGAAATAAAATTGAACACACTAGATTAATTTAGGTCCTTTGCCAGAAATACGAACCTTAGTATTCAAAATGGGCCATCATGAACATTTAGAGTGTACTATTTTTAAATAGGATCCACAGGTGTCAACTATATGCTCTACCGGAGTACCGGTATATCTAAATATATCGTTAATTTGTATAAGCATGGCCATGATGCTTGGCAGTAAGGAAAATAAACAGAAAAAAAGTCTTGTGGAGACTTTTATTAACAAAAAAATAACTATATGCGTGCACTTACAAAATGAGAAAAATACATGATACGGGGAAGACCAAAAATGCAATCTGTCTTTTATTCTTTCTCAATAGAAATTTGATACGTCAAAATAGCTTCATTGTTGAGGAAATAG
>OZ012685.1:28636581-28699081 GCA_963942565.1 Maea johnstoni | reverse complement strand
CAAAAAAATGGCTGATGAGCACAGCCCTACCACTTATGGGACGCATTTCACACCAGTCAAAAATTGATTGTTTTAACCCATTCATGCCTGGAGATTTCAATGACAAGTGTCACCTGGACTTATGATACTTTTGAAAATAACTTTAAAATTAATTGATTCATGTAGGTATTTGAATCTGTGATAAGATGTACGAACAGTGATCTCAAGATCAGTGATGATTGATGATTTTCCGCTTGATTGGTGTAGGTATTTGAATCTGTGATAAGCTGTATGAACTGTGATCTCAAGATCAGTGATGATTGATGATTTTTCGCTTGATTGGTGTAGGTATTTGAATCTGTGATAAGCTGTACGAACTGTGATCTCAAGATCAGTGATGATTGATAATTTTCCATTTCATTTGCTTAGGTATTTGAATCTGTGATAAGCTGGACGAACAATGATCTCAAGACGCGGCAGCAGTACGTGAGCAGCCTGCTGGAGCAGGTCCGCCTGCCGCTGCTCTCGCAGGAGTACCTGGTGCAGCGCGTCGAGGAGGAACCTCTAGTCAAAAACAATAGCCACTGCAAGGACTTCCTCATAGAGGCCATGAAGTACCACCTGCTCAAGGGGGAACAGAGATTTATGTACAAAACGCCCAGAACAAAGGCACGAACGCCAATAGGCCTACCCAAGGTACTTTTCACTTTTATTCCATTTGTGACTCAGAATGTACATGTTGAGAGATGTGTTCCTTAATTTTGTAATTGTTGGAGGTACTCATTGAAGAAAACATAAACTGTATAACTGGTATTTTTTACAGGCATTTAACTTTGACTTTATTGCGCTCTCCCCATGATAGCGCCAAATTAACATTTTTCAAATAAATATCTATATGGTAATAAATATATAGTTTGAATGCTTGAATGCGCGAATTTAAAGTAGCACAAATACCCTTTTCAGCAGGGCTGTAAAGCACTCCGAATTAAAGCTGTATGCAGTATTTGTGACTCAGAACGTACATGTTGAAAGGCTTGTTCCTTTGTTTTGTTATTGTTGGAGGTCCTCATAGGAGAAAACATGAATATAAATCATGTACATTTTCAAAAGAATGTTATTTATCCTTTTGAATCATAACTATGTTTGGTTTGTGTTGTGCTAAAAAGTGTCAAAAAAGTTCAATATTTTCAGAATAAAAAAACTTAACAAAATGTTATGAAAGAATTGATATTTTAACCTCTCTCAATAGATAATTTCTGAGTATCTGCTCGTGGACTAGCCATGTAGACAGCCCCCCTACCCAATAATTATCTTTTGAAAACGTTGCCTTGTAGGTTTTACTAGTCATAGGAGGTCAAGCACCTAAAGCCATCAAAAGTGTAGAGTGCTATGACTTTAAGGAGGAGAAGTGGTACCAGGTCGCTGACATGCCTTCTAGAAGATGCAGGTGTGGTAAGTAGGACAACATGTGTCTTCCCTACTTGTTCGCTTCGTTTTCAATTTTCCCATTGTTTTCCATAGCTACACTTATTATTGTTATTAATATTATTATTATTATTATTATTATTATTATTATTATCATTATTATTATTATTATTATTATTATTTTTATCTTTATTAGTGTTATTATTGTTATCATTATTATCATTATTATCTTTATTAGTGTAAAACCTTATTAGAGTAAAACCTTGTTTTAATTTTTATTTTATAATCTAGTAATTACAGATTTGAATGTTTTAGCACATCAAAAAATACAATCTTTATCCAAATGTTTTCATTAATAGGTAAGTAAATTAGGAATGAAACCATAATTGTTCTAAATTTTATTTTATTTTGTAGGAGTTGCAGTTATCAATGGTTTAGTGTATGCTATTGGCGGGTTTAACGGGTCGCTACGGGTGAGAACGGTGGATGTGTATGACCCGATAAAGGACCAGTGGGCTGCCATTGCCAGCATGGAGGCAAGGCGCAGTACGCTCGGTGCCGCCATCATCAACGGTATTATTTATGCTGTCGGCGGATTCGATGGATCTTCAGGTATGTTTGAAAACTCTATTTCTACCACTATGTGGCTGAAATACCCATTGAAGAAATTCCATTCCCAATTGGCATTCTCAGTGGCCATTGGGAATGATTTTGTGACCGTATTTGGTTGAGGCTCGTTCCAAGATGAAAATTCTATCCCCTCGTGTGAGAAATATAATCCTCTACCACACTTATTGAAGAACCTCATTTTCACCATAATTCCATTTTATAGCAAGTCTTATCAACCCATCCATGCCCATAGTGGCTAGAAATACAGCAACATTGCTAATATCCTGTAGTCATAACTTAATTTTGAAAATTTATTTTTCATGGGGAAATTTATTTATCAGAACTCCTTCAACAACACTCCTTCAAATTTTCTATAAAATCATTTTAATCCCAAGATATGGTTAAAAAATATCATCTATACAGACAATGTTTTAAGCATGAATGAGAGTAAATTTCAAATATTAAGGGCAAATCTTTCACCAGGATTCTGAAACTGGGTTTCAAGAATTATCCATCATAAAAATATAGTTGTTTTTGTATCCTGAGATAAAGCAATATATTCAGGGATGACTTGAAAATCTTCCTTTAATGCTAGTCATTATGTTAAGATATTTGCCACGTTGCTTTGATAAATTGTTTGTATATTCCAGTTTACATTATACATTGTATATATTCTCATACTCTATCATGTGATGAGACAATCTTTACGTCCACAGAGTTTTGGATGAATTTATTAATTAATTTGAGTTTGTTGCTAGGATTTAACTAATGCCGAGGTGAAAATATTACCCCTCATCATTTGTATCTTTACTTTTCTATTCAAATATTTCATAAAATTGATGTTAATAAATCTGTAACATATTTTTTCCTCGGGGCGCAGTCAATAAGTATGCAAAATAATAGAATATCAGGTTTTCATTATTGATATGTATACCTCTATAGTTTGTGGTTTGTATTTTCAGGTCTGAACAGTGTTGAGTGTTATGATGTGCGCAGCAATGAGTGGCGTTTGGTGTCTCCCATGAGCACACGCAGAAGTAGTGTGGGGGTAGGTGTAGTCTCAGGTAAGGAAAACTCATTTAAAGGACAATTCCACTTACTGCTATTGACTTATGTGCACCAACAGCCATTAACGTGAAAAATGAAATGCACAAAAGTGGAGAAATATAGCAAAGGGTGGAAAATCTTAAATATATGTTGGGCCAAACCTAAAATGTTTTATTTTTCACGTTGGGCAGCTCATCCTCACACATCCACTTCTCGCTTAGTTTTTAGCTGGGGATTCCCTTCTCATGTGTGCATGCGTGCATATTAAACATTCGCCATTGGCTACGTGAACTCCACAAGCCTGATCGCCTCAACTTTAAAAGTGTGCCATACAGGCACCGGGCAACGGATTTTTATCAAATAAAGATGTAATTATACAAAGAAATAAGGTAGGATACGAACATGACTGGTTTTGGGGGTGTTTCAGGTTATAAATATGAGCGTCCAGTTTTCTTGGCGCAAGTTCACTTTTTTAAATGCTCGGAACTCTAACGGTGATGTAGGCCAATAGACATAGCATATAGTAAACATTGGCCGGTGCCACTGTTAGAGTTGCTCGAACTACACCTGGTCCTCCTACCTCTAGAGATTTTAACAAACTTTAGTGATTTTTACTTTCCTCCTCCCTTTCTCTTATACAGGTTTTCTCTATGCTGTTGGGGGTTACGATGGAGCCTCCCGACATTGTCTCAGCTCTGTAGAATGTTACAATCCTGATTCGGACACGTGGAGGCCGGTATCTGAGATGTCCTGTCGCAGGAGTGGTGCAGGTGAGGAAAATATTAGAGCATGTGCTTTGTAAAAAAAAACGATTCCTTGAAATGTGGGTAAGGGACACGTATGAAATTATAGATGGATCTTTATGACTGAATGTTTCAGAGATGTCCGGTCGCAGGAGTGGTACAGGCAAGTGGAATATTAGAGCTTGTGCCTTGTAAAAAAGAACTATCACATGAAATGTGTGTAAAGGACATGTATGAATTTATAGATGGATCTTTATGACTGTATGTTTCGTGCAGGGGGGGGGGGGGGGGAATGGTTGTACCATGGAATACTACCAAATCCATTTATGTCTAGAATGTACACATTCTCTGACAACTTTGAACACATCTCATAAAATATAAGTGATTGTTGAAACTAGAATGAACAACAACTATCAGTTATTCTTTTTTAACATGTGTTCACATCAAGATCTTCCAATATAAGTGTCGGACCATGTGCAAGCTGCAGATGTGAATGGTCAAATCATTGCAATTCACAAAAACTTCTGTGTTGAAGCCATTATGCCACTATAGACAAGGGAAGACTTTAGCTGTGCTTGAAAAACTATGCTTTATTTCATCCAACTTGACCACTCCAAACAGTGACACAGCATTGAATGACCACACCTGGCACAGCAACCGGTTTATGGTAGTTTTCAGAAATTGCAACGTTCACAAACATCCCAACACTCTAATGGCTGTGTTCAGATATTAAACGTTTGAAAGTTTTCAACATGATGTTGCATTAAACTAAAGATTATGTTCAACACTCTGTCCATGTCCATGTATTGATATGCTGTGTGTTTGTTGCAGGCGTTGGGGTGGTGGACGGGGTGCTGTATGCAGTAGGAGGGCACGACGGGCCCTTAGTCAGGAAAAGTGTCGAGTGCTACAACCCAGAGACCAGCAGCTGGTGCCAAGTGGCAGACATGCATCTATGTCGTAGAAACGCAGGTGAGGGCTCCTCAACCTATGCAGTTTTGATATCCTTAATTTTGTATATAAAAGATTGGCATCATTGTATAGTTCTGAATCCATACTATTTATTCAACAAGGTAAACAGTGGTTGATTTTTAGCTATTTTAGTAACATGTTCAAAAATTTGCATGATGTTTAGAAATTGAAGTCATGTTTCATGCCTTGGTATTTAAGAAATATTATGCCTTGAACTTTAGTTATTACCAAGAAAGGTTCTAAAATGTTAATGATATTTTCATTACCTTATCAACAATTTGTCTTATATTTTAAGTTTTGTTGGCAAAAATGCCTTTTGAAAAGTGATAGTAGCCATTAATATCTTATCATTCCCTTTAAATAGTTAAAAGGTTTTACCTTTACCCTCAACAATTTAACTTATATTTCAGGATTAGTTGCAAACAATGGTTTCCTGTATGTAGTGGGAGGGGATAATTGGTGTATTTTCATAAATATGGGCCACCCTCAACCCATAACAATCGTAATTATTAAAAAGTGTCCCAAAATACCGAGAATTTACATTAATATCTTTTGATTCCCTTAAAATGGTTTAAATGTTTTAATTTCACCCTCAACAATTTGACTTATGTTTCAGGAGTGGTTGCAAACAATGGTTTTCTGTATGTAGTTGGAGGGGACGATGGCTCCTCCAATCTGGGCTCTGTGGAAGTCTACAACCCTAAGCTGGACACGTGGACATTACTACCTTGTGCCATGATGACCGGACGAAGTTACGCGGGCGTGGCCATCATTGACAAGCCCCTGTGACAGAGGGAGGAGGCGGACCCTGAGGGACAATCAGAAATATAACCGCCTCGACCTCGACCAATCAAAATTCATTCACTATGGATGGAACATTGCTGGAGAAGAGAGAAATGAAGGTTGATCAGAGATATAGCCGCCTCGAACTCAACCTATCAAAATTTAGTCACGATGGATGGAACATGTCTTGGGCATCGGCAGGAGCCGGCACCTGGGGGCCAATCACAAATATAGCTGCCTCGACCTCGACCAATCAAAATTCATTCGCTATGGATGGAACATTTCTTGGACATGTGCAGGCCAAAGGCCAATCAGAGATAAAGGCACCCCAAGCTTGACCATTATAAATGCAGAGGGAAATGAAGTATGATCAGAAATATAGCCGCTTCATTCTCGTGCAATGAAAATACACAATGGTCAACTTGTCTGGGGAATATAAAAGTGAAATGAAGGGAAATCAAAGATATAGCTGCCTCAACCTTGACCAATATAAACTCCCAGTGGACTATTTATCTGGGGTACACGCAGAGAGAAATGAAGCATTATCAGAACTAAAGACGCTTTGGCCTCAAGCAATGTAAATTCACCATAGACAACATGTAAGGGGCATATACAGAGAAAAGTGAAGACAAGTCAAAGATGTCGCTGCCTTGACAAATGAAAATTCACAGTGGACTTTTTGCATGGTACATATTAAGAGAGAAATGAAGGGGAGTGAAAATATAGTCCCTGGTACCTAGTGTCCTGTGTTTTGTATTGTTCTGAATAGGCAAAACTAGAACAATGTCATTGCTTATGTGCATTCACTCATTTTGCAATTGATATTGATGCAAAATTGCCTATGGTCCTACATAATGGATAGAGTTTTCTCATGACTAGACTGGTAACAATCTTAAGTCTTTCCTCACCACCAAATTGGCTATTTCAGAGAAATATTCTAAAGGAATATCTAGACTGCCATCAGTTTGACTGTTTCTTTAGATAACGCTGTGGACTTCAAGTCAGACATGACAAATTGTCCTTGCCTAAGAATTTCCATATATAAAACAATTGATTCCTTTTAAGCTAAATGGTGTGCAACTTAGTATTATGATACTAAACAATGTATCAACTATACCGAAAGCTATTTGAAAATTTCTTAGAAACTACCAAGTGGTGAGACTTTCTTACTCCCTAATCCATCCTTGTTCTGGTTGCTTATGGGATGGCCTAATGCTTTATCAGTTACCTGAATAACTAATGCTGTGGATATGAATTTTTTAACCCAATTAGGTGTTATTTTCGTGATTTTGCTATGAGTACCCTCTTTATCTATCACCTGTGAAGCTATTTTGGTAATGAATAGGCTACAATACCTCAAAGTAGCTACACCTCTGACTTTGATATACTTGCCTTGAAATGTTTCCTCAATACGCTCTTGTATTTTAAAATGAATGAATTAACAGATGAATATATATATATGTATATATATATATATATATATATATATATATATATATATATATATATATATATATATATATATATATATATATATATATATATATATATATATATATATATGTATATATATATATATATATATATATGTACATATATATATGTCAGGTCTCTTGGGCATTCTTCGCATGTATGAATTAAGCCTGAACATAGTTAAGGCATGTAACATAAAATGTGCATGATTGCATTTGAGGCTTGTAGGAGCTTTTAGAACATTACTTCAGTTGAAAAATCATCAAAGTGCATTTTCAAAAGATCAACATGTGACATTGCAAACTACCAACATTTTATATGCGCATTATCAACTTGTTGCATGGTGTTATTAAAAGGTAATATGGGTATGACTTTCATATTCACATGGTTATCATAGATATATGGATTAAGCCATGACCAAAATGAGCAGTATGGGTGTTATATATGCAGGTGATAATTGGGAATGATTTTCATGTCATATAGGTGTCATAGATATGGAATATGTCATGACCATTTAGTTAAATGTGAATTGTCAAGATGCTGTATGGGTATTATTAGCAGATGATATGGGGATAATTTTCATGTCACATGGTTATCATATATATGGAATATGCCATGACCAACATATAACATTTATTAGTGTATGACACCCTGGTCGGGCCTGCTATCCACCCTAATGGCTTCGCCTCATAGGATGTAGGTAACTAATAGGGTGTACCACATGTATCTCCTGTTTTTCTAGGGTAAGAAAAAATCAGATACATCACATCGCTGGCTAAGAGGTGATATCAATTTATGTAGCCCTAAAGGGTGATACTGAAAGTTTCAATATTAAATCTACATAGTGTGAATGGCTGTATATCTGACACCCATTGACCAATCAGCGGTGAGAATCACAGCAGAAAAGGTGACAGTGGGTTTTCCACAAGTTATGTGGAGCTTATCTATTATAATGTTAAAATGGGATTTTCAACACATAGTATGAAGATTATTACTATGTTTACAGTTGAATGATATTTACCTTGATAGGTAGCTATGATATTATGAAGCGTTCATATAAAAATCTTCCTCTCCTCTCTTTTGGATGTTCTATTTGCTTTAATAATTATGAAATATTAAGGACTGAAAACCATAAATACACATGGGCCCATAAGATGCGATTTGTGTTAAAAGATACATTCAAAATTTCAGTTTTGAGTAGACTGTTCTTTAGTAAAAAAAGATAAGTGTGTGCCTCTTTTAAAGACTGTTTGTATAAAAAATATCAAAATGCATGTAAAGTTGAAGTAATGTCAATGATGATCACTTCAATATCTTTAGATACCTTCGTAAGTTGTTTGCACACTGCATTTTTACAGAAACACTCCATATTTTGTTTAGATATCGGATACCTAAACTAGATCTTTACAAATTGTTTTTTACCTTCAAAAAACTGAATGAATATGATATGATATTTGCCTGGCTTGTTATCAATATAATTTCTCATTGAGGGGATTTTTTGCGAGATATGTGCCAAATATTCCAGTACTGTAAACCTCTTTCTATATGCTTGTCATTGGTATTTGCACAGTTAGCACACGATAGTTGATGTTATAAATTAACATTGATCCAATGATATCATTGACAAATGGATGGGGTCTTTTTTCTTTTTGTCTTATAAGGTGCATGCCATGATTACACTTAGGAAAATCCTGATGTGTGTAATTTAAATACTATTGTAAGTTGATTGAGAGATATTACAAACAAAGAGGGGTTTGGTAATAAAGAGGTTAACAGAATACATTAAGAGGGGAGAGGGGGAATTCAAAAAGGTATTGCCAGGTATTCTGAACTGGTAGTCTCCCTGTTACATGCTGTGCTGGTTCTCAGTAGCAAACGGGAAATGATTCTTGGTAAAAGGCCTGCCTTTTGGTGTCAGGTAGCTTACCTATGGTATTTTAGCTTTTAACACTTCCATACTCGGAGAGCTTTGGTTGATTGACTGGTATGGCGAACGTTTGGTTAACCCTTTTGTGCTTGCAGTTAAATTTGCAAAAAGGCATCTGGCACTCTTGAGAAAAAACTTGGTAATGAAACATAAAATTTGAAAATATCTGTAGGAGATATGTTCATTAGGTTCTGATTAACACAACTTCTTCAGATAATTTCCACAGTAATGCTATTGAGCTGTTATCAGTGCAAGCAGAGGGCCATTTTGGCCACACCGGGCATGAATGTGTTAAATGCTGCAAATCCTATTTATTATGTACATAAACCCACCCCTATCCCGTCCCCTTCCTCAATTTGAGAAGCTTTGTTGTAGATAATATTAGTTGTATAATGATGATGGCATGAGAACTTTGTGTTATGATGAGAGAAAGTTATTTTCATGTCGATTGTTTCATCAACTTTGCTCACACATTAAATATGAATGTATACAATATGTCAGACTGTCACCTGTGACCAACTATGTCAAGTATGTGACACAATATGTCAAATTTATGATGCAATATGTCAAATTTGTAGCACAGTATGTCTAATGTATGGCAGTTTCCCTGACCTGTGACCCAATATGTTAAATTTGTGGCACAGTATGTCAAATGTATGGCACAGTATGTCAGAACTGTGACACACTATGTCAAGTTTATGACACACTATGTCAAATGTGTGGCACAGTATGTCTGACCTGTGACACAATACGTCAAGTTTATGACACAATATGTCAAATGTGTGGCACAGTATGTCTGACCTGTGACACAATACGTCAAGTTTATGACACAATATGTCAAATGTGTGGCACAGTATGTCAAATGTATGGCACAGTATGTCAGATATGTGACACAATATGTCAAGTTTATGACACGCTTTGTCAAATGTGTGGCACAGTATGTCAAATTCATGGCACAGTATGTCAGACCTGTGACACAATATGTCAAGTTTATGACACAACATGTCAAATTTGTGGCACAGTATGTCAAATGTATGGCACAGTATGCCAGACTTGTGACACAATATGGTATAGTCTGTTCAATGTTATTGAATGTGTTTAACTTGATTTGATTATCTAGTCTGTATTGAAGATAGCTGATTCACTGAACTTGGTTAAGATATATAGGTCAAGTAGTCAGTGGCCATTGTAAAAAATGAAAAATGTTTAAAGGTTGTTGGTTAGAGGCTGCTTGACAATTGATAAGTTTTGATCAGCATAGCTTAATTAAAAAGATATAACATGTAGCAGTGTGTTTTATTGCATTTAGATTCCTAAATTTGAAATGGAATCTGTGTATATATGCTGATATTTAATCAGGTCTGCTGCACTTATACCATATACATCATTTATCTCATTATTCAGTTGCTTTCTGATATTTTCCAATACTTTTCGCAATGCATTTAAACAAAGATGATGGATATTGTAAATTTTGCTCAAATAATGTAAATATTACAAATATGCACTGCTCAGACATCACTATTATCATACTTCACTTTTTATGAAAGATGATTTTTTTGTTTTTGACTCAAAGAAATGGGAGCTGTTTCTTTTCACCTTTGCAATGATAAATGCCGAATTAATTCAGTCAAATTCGTGGAAATGTCAATATTGTTTATGGGTAACATTCACTCCTCATGCACAATTTTGATGATTAACTTTAAGCACATAAATATGTTTCTTTTAAAGGAAGAGCAGCAATTGCAGTTCATATCTACACATGTAGGGATATTTGTCAGGTGATGAGAAACATTGTACTCATTTCTTTGGGATTATGTTTTCTAGAAGAAAATTGTGCTTTTCGGTTAAATCATCGGGATCCTTTGTAATACTACCTAAATGGTATAAGAAACTGCCTATTATTTGCCATACTTGGTCAGAGGATTACTTCCAATTTTTTTCTTGCTAGTCCGACAGACTGCCTGCTTCCAGATTCTGTAGGTCCTGCAACTTTTTTGCCAGTCCTGCCAATAAATGACCCCAAGAAGAGGATTTGAAGTACTTGAATCTCTGCCAGCACCTCGAAGGGCTGTTATTAAGATATGTCCATCAGAGGCATAAATTCACCAGTCTGTACTGACAGACAGACAGGACAGTAGACCTCTGTATGGTAGTTCAAACACTTTCCCAACTTTGCTTTTGCATGAAAGATTTCATCAAAATTGTCAGACTATTTTGGCTAATGTAAGCATTAACTGGTTAAATTTTGATAACATTTGTGGTGACTTTTAAGAAACAAACCTTAAAACAACTTAGATATTCCTCAAAGTATCACACTTTGAGTATGGTGGGCTGTGCTGAAACCTTTCACTGCAAGCTTATGTATTTGATGCTGAACTATTTTTCTATAGTTGTTTATATGTCACACTTTCTCACTGCATAGATAATTTTATGTGTGTCAGGGGATCATAGTACGGGATTTTTAGTGATGAAAAGTTTCAGTTTGAGTTCTCCAGGACCTGGCATTACATATCTTTTTGAAGGGATGATTGAGAGTTTGTATGATATCAGTATAATCATTAGTATGTGTTGATTGGTGCTTAGTTAGGGTTTCCACTTTTCTATAGCATATATGCTTCTGTAATGAGTAGAAATGCCCCCAGATGGCACATTTAACCCTTATGCTGCTGGTGGCTAATGCTAAATGATGCAAAAAACATCTAAAAAATGACTGAAACTTTGATACTCATCTGGGAGTACTCAGCAAGAGCTATCCAATGAATACCAACATGACAGGGTTTAGTTGGTTTCAAAAATCTTTGCATCCCTGTGCTTTGGAAGAAAGTAGCCTCAGCATTGGAAGGGTTAAAGGTTCATCCATTCTTATGCAGTAAAGTTGCTCACAATTTCTATCATCTGTTTAATGTTATGGCTATAGTGCTGAATGCATTACAGCTGTATAGAGCAGACTTTGAGGCATGGAATCAAAAAAATTGTGATGGAGGGCTTGATATTGTGTTCTGATTAACAATCCTCCTTACAAGCATTAATAATGATTTTTTTCAGAGTTAGGTCATCAAAATTGTCTAGTCGATTTGGCTCAGCACCGTCATGGATGGGTTAATCAATTAGCATATGAGTGCATAGCTTTTCTACACAAGAGGGAACTACCAGTGTTATCAGTGTTTTACTACTAGTTCTAGCTTTGAATGTAGCCTGTATATATATATATATATATATATATATATATATATATATATATATATATATATATATATATATATATATATATATATATATATATATATATATGTATATGTATATATATATGTATATATATATGTATATATATATGTATATATATATGTATATATATATTTATATATATATATATATATATATTTATATATATATATATATATATATATATATATATATATATATATATATATATATATATATATATATATATATATATATATATATATATATATATATATATATATATAAATATATATATATATATATATGTATATATATATGTATATATATATGTATATATATATGTATATATATATGTATATATATATGTATATATATATGTATATATTTATATATATATATATATATATATATATATATATATATATATATATATATATATATATATATATATATAAATATATATATATATATATATATATATATATATATATATATATATATATATATATATATATATATATATATATATATATATATATATATATATATATATATATATATATATATATATATATATATAGGTATATATACCATCACACTATAGGGAGCATAGGGTTCCTAGAATTGGTCTTTTGATGCTGGTACCATACTGAACACTATCACAGGCAAAACCTTGTGCTGTGTTATCATCGAAACCCTGACACATTGGCCTTGTTTCCTCATCCTGCTGAGTCAGCATAGAAACTTGCAGTGCCAACTCATTGGAATTTATCCAAAATTGACCCTAATTGAGAATAATGCACAACCAACTTTAACCTAATCATACTGTAAGTACCATGCTTCTCTGACATTTATTTCATAAGATATGTCAGAGAGATAGATTTGAAAAATTCAACATTCCATCTAGAATTATTTGAGGTAATCCAATTAATGATCCTCAGCAGATGATTTAGGTTGATTTCCAATTTAATTTCAAAATACTGTTCTTGTTTCATGATGATTTCATGCTCTGGGCATACACAAACTTGTGTTCAAGATTGGCTCATATGCATTATACACTGGTCCCATCTGGTGGTCTGTATTTACACTACTGTCACCTGGTGGTCTGTATTTACAGTACTGGCAGCGGACTACCGTTCATAACATTTTCACACTAGTGTCTGTCTAATGGAATATGTGGAGCCTTATTGGATACCATAAAGTTACATTTACACAAATATTTGACGGAAGTTGGCAGTATTCTGATTACCATTTTCCCTTAGGTATTTTTTCCAACTATGCTTATATGCCTGAATGGTCTCAACAAAAGAGAATTACTAACTCAGCTCTGAGAACTATTCCTCCTTGAAAAGAAAAGCATTTTGTTAGAAATATTAGCAAAATAATGCTGTCTTTTGGGGGTACTGCAATAATGAATTGGTAAAAGTGTATTCACCACCCGCTGCAATTTTTGCTGTATAGCAAGTATGGGAGATCTGCTAGGTTTCAGGGTTTTATTTCAATACATGTAGTACGTGGTATCAACTGGTCATTTTGTAAAACAGTTAAAAGCTTCAAAAGTGTTTTTTCATTTCACCTGTAAATAGATAAATGTATGATCTGTGAGAATATCAAAAAGAGTTTTAGAGTACACTCCATGAATCAAGGTCAAGGTCATTTGATGGTTAGCAGCCTGTGGTAATGGAACTCACTCAGAGGATTGTCTCTTTTGCCTCCGCATATTATACTTTTATTTAGAAATTAGAATGGAAAAACACCTGTAAATATTTGAAAGAAAGTAGTTAATTTCATGGTATTGGACTGATTCTTGTCAATGATGGCCAGTTATTTCCTCTCTTCTAATTTATGACAGTCATTGATCATTTAGCTATTCTGAGAGCCAATAGGTTACAATATTTTTTTATTTCACCAATTCATAATTCTACAATTTCCATGGAAGGAATGCAGCACTAAATAACCTGAGAGTCAAATTTGAGTAGCTGAAAGAAACATTTGACCTTATAAAAATGATTATTTTGATTATATTGTCTTTGGGTACACAATTACGAGTTCTCTTTGTGAGTTGTCATCTTTAATACCAATAAAAATGACAGGAAAGATGTGGAAATTCTCTGAATATAAGGAGGAGATTTGTGGGGTCATATTTCTCCTTCAAATATTTTAAAGAAAGTGCTTAATCCTTATGCTGGTGGTGGCTAATTTGGCCAGTACAAAATGATGCAAAAATCTTGAAAAATGATTGAAACCCTGACACATGGGTACTCATCTGAGAGTACTCAGTGAGAGCTTTCCAATGAATACCAACATGACAGGGTTAAAAAAAAATTTCGAGGAGACCTGTGTCCTTGTGCTTTGGACGAAAATAGCCTCAGCATTAGAAGGGTTAAGTAAGAAGTTTTGAATAATGCAGTCGTGCCATTTTAGCCATTACTGGCACAAATGGGTTAATAGGGGCCATTTGTATTCAAATTGTTGATCTTCAGACCTGTGTGACCTTTATCTATGGAGTGGGTAGTCATAATGGTGCTGTAAATAATGCAGTTATGTGACATAAAAGTATTGACTTCAAGAGTTGACCTGTATTGTGGGAGAAGTCATAGCACATCTCATAGAAATAAAATATATTTCACCAACTTGGATTTCTTTTGTGTTTCTTGTTTGAAGTGAGATAATGATGCTTTGAAGTGGTAAACCCATTTGTCTTGCAGAATTCATTTAATTGGTAATATGTTAAACGTGCTTGAGAATCATGCACTTCTGCCATGTTAGAAACCATCCTTGATAGTCTCATTTATGGTTCAGTAATATTTTTTTTGGCACCCAAAATTATGTATTTATTTGGCAATTTTTTAATCAACACATTTTTACTTCAGAAATTGAATGACCGTTATGTTAGATTTTCTCCTGCTATTTTTACATTTTTGAAAATCGTCACCAATATCTTGAAGATAGTAAGCTTGTCACCCATGTGATCTACATGAACCAAATTTCACTGTTACCTGACATGAAAAAACATTGAAAAAAGTGACCCTTTTGAAAAAGTACTATTACTGAAATAACATTGACATGAAAACCATGTCAAATATTATGTCATTTATTAAGCTGTCCAGAATTTTATTTTTTGGTAACTTATAGAGATCTATTTATTCAGGAAGCTGATTCAAATGTTGATTATTGAACAACATTTTGAATGTGGCCAGGAATTATAATGTTCATTATTTGGCAAATAGAGTAGGGCATGAACATGTTCTTTATTCAAGTGTAAGATTAACAGATCACCTCAATAGCAGAGTTACACAACAATTAGAAATGTAAGATGATGAAAAAATAAATCTCTTTAAGCTTGACCCTGCTTGAGGGTAGTGGAACTGGCCTGAGAAAATCAGCCACTGCGCATGCGCCGTACAATTATCGAATTTTGGCTGGATCTCGGGTAGATTATCATTTGTTATTACTTGGCAAGACATCTATCGGTGGACAGCCTGTTTGCCTACACTCAACACTCAGACGTGACTGTCATGAAACAGCGGGGTATGTGTTTTATGCCACAGATGATAGCTGCTTTAATTTTAAAGCCGGTCCCACTTGACAGCTGACAGCTCAACAACATGAACATGCCATTTCGATATCAATGTGTTGTCATATGTCTGGAAAGGACTATGAGTTCACCTATTATCGCCCATATGCAAAATACATGATTTTCTGAATTTCATATTTGCGGTGATTTTTTGAAAGTGGCAAGTGTCTAAAACATTCACAAATTGTATTGTCAATATGCACTTCCTACATAGTCTAATTATTTAAAATATTCTTTTCATGTTTTTCCCTCATACTAAATGCACAATCCCTGTGTCTGTGAGGGGGTGGGGAAGGGGCAGACATCATCACACAGTGAAAACACAGGGGCTGATTAAGGATTTCAGGTAGGGGCCCAATAAGGGGGTTGGGGGGGGTGTCAAATTTAGACGGACGAAGTCTGTGAGTGCCATAGCACAACGCCACATCTGGGGGGGGGGGGGGGGGGGGGGGGGGTGGCTCTGGATACGCACTCTGTTCTGTCTGTTTTTTTTTCTGTTTTCCGGGTGCCCCCCCACTTTGTAACCCCCCCACCCCCTGCATCCGCCTATGAAACATGATAATTAATGGAGTGCGAGGGAAGGAAAGACCCAAGGGATATGTTAAAATTACTTGGGGCGAAATGTCGGATGGGGATTGTGTGAAGCATTAGAAGAGAAAAAAACGGGTTCTTCTATTAACAGGATTGATTAGAGATTGAACCCTGCACAGAGCTGCATGGCTTCAATCATGGGAGAGGCTAAATAGGGAAAATGAAACTGTTAAGGGGTGAAAAAATGAAGATAAATAAATAATTCAACTTATTTAAAGAATTCTAAATTAAGCAGGGAAGGGGGTGGAATAGGGGGTAGCCCGGGTAGGGACAGGGATTGGAGGTTTTTAGGAAAACATAACCAAAGGAGAGGAGGAGGGGGTAGGGGTTAGATGGCAAGGGTGGGAGTGGACACTGTTTATCCCTCTACTGGAGGTTGATCCCACAAGAATTTGGAATTTTGGTTTTTCGTCACTTTTCTGGCATATTACGGCTCAGTTGTCACTAGCCAGTTGTAAGTGGTGGAGAAAACAAGAGTTCCTTGCATAAACCACTGCCTAACCCCAAGGCACTCGCAACTTTCTCACATGTCCCAGACCCAATTCGAACACGGGCAGTGGTGAGAGACAGCTAGCAGTCAGTAGCAACGCCTTAAGACCACACGGCGGGACAAAGCAGTTGCTGATCAATATCAATCAATCAATGATGCCCATAACGCTCCAAATCCCATCGCGCCCCAGATTTGAATTGCTGGTGATGAGCAGCCGGCCTGTGAAACGCACGTCAGGCGGCAGTCGTAGACCAAATCCCTCAGCATTTTTAGCCTCTCTCAGATTAAATGGTGAAATGCATTTGCAACTTGTATAAACACATCCTCTCTCTGAGCGCCTGTTGAATTTGCAACTTGAAAATAGAGTTTCTCTCTTTCCGTCCCTCTATCGAAATCAAGTCAAATCATACCCAAGCTCAATCACTCTTGCATCTGATCTTGTGAGAATAAGCCTGATCAAAAAATGGATTTGTCTTGCTGCACCATGAAGATTATCTCTATGTTGAAAGAGATAACAAAGAAGAAAGGGAGGTAGAAGAAGGAAGAAACTTCGGTGACTAAGTTGGGGGGGGGGGGGGGGGGGGGGTTGGGGGGTGGGATAATAAGATTTGGGGTGTAACGGACTGTATTTCGTCGAACTCTGACTCAATCCCTGCACTTTCCCTGCCCCTTGGGGCACTGTTTTTGTGCATGCTAATCCCCACTCCCTGCTCATGAGCACTCTTGGGCTGCTGACCATAATACTGGCTTGGCCGGTAAGGGGACGACCTCCACCATATTCTGATGGGGGTTTCTCTTTTAGTAGAAAAAATCGGGACCTGAAAATAGAGAAAAAAAAAGATATGGCAAAACATTCTGTTCCTGAAAATTGAGAATTTCTGGAGGCTTTTTTTCTGACCAGGTTAAAAAAGAATAACAAACTAATATTGCAATGTGCATAATAATTCTTATTTCGAATTGCACTTCCTTTTGTAGCACAACTTAACTGCATGTGAAGCCAGTTCAATTACATTTCTAACTATCTGCATCAATCACCATGGACATAATGAATTTTTTCTTGCATAAAAAAGAATTGTAGTCTAATCTTTATTATTGCCACTAGAACCTTCTTAAAGGGCAAATGCACCATCATGATGATTTAGGTTCAAAATGTGCCTATATGTGTCACCTTCCAAATAAGACCACCCGCAAGTCTGTCCTCCTCAGCACTCCTCAGATATGGCTTATGAAAGTTAGTAAAAAACTAGCCTGAGTCTGGGCATGGAGGCTGACATTGCAGGCCAATTAAGCCCAATTAAGCACAATCAGTGGTATGAAGTGACTGCCAGTCCTGCTTCTGATTTGTTGAGAGATATCAGTGGCTGGAAGTGACTGCCACTGATATCTCTCGCCCAATCAAAATTGGCTTAAATTTGTGCCCTGGCCTGTAATGTCAGCCTCTATGCCCAGACTCAGGCTAGTTTTTTACTAACTTTCATAAGCCATATCTGAGGAGGACAGACTTGCGGGTGGTCTTATTTGAAAGGTGACACATATAGGCACATTTTGAACCTAAATCATCATGATGGTGCATTTGCCCTTTAAGTTCCTTCTTCCGAAATACTCTACTGGTTAAGGGCCTAGTTATGCTATATGAATGTGCGTTATAGACCATAGGCCCTTTATGGCTCTATTTATTCGTTTTGCTCCTAGATACTTTGTACTAATAGCAGGGCAACATGTTTAGCTGATCGGCCTGTTTGATTGGACGCTGAGACTCGTAAGGCTGTGAAGATGGCATTTCTCAAGAATTTCATTGGTGGAATAATCAGTGCTGTCACCTCCACAGACTCCCCCTACTCTGTCCAAGAGGTCAACTCAGCACTTCTCGCCAAGTAAGTCTTGATATCCATCGTTGTCGGACACATAATGATATTGAAATTTCTTGATAACAAAGCAATGAAATGTATTAGGAGTAATTTTTTCGTGGAAGTTGTTTTATGTGTTAGGTTTGACAATTCCCTTATTAAGAAAGTTACTTTCAATGTTGCCTGACAATTTATGCCATCCAGATGTAAGTGGATCAATTCTTTGGTTAAAGGTACCTGTAATTTCCAAGTTTGTGTGTTTTAAAGTATTAATGTTTAACCCCTTTTGTCCCTCCAGCCCATCATAGAAGTACTATGATTGATGCAGTTAGGGATAATGATTGTCTATTATCCAATATGAAAGAAAATTTGATCTTGTAACACATTTGTGACACAATTTTGAAACTATGTTGCAAATTCTGGATAATATATTGTAACTCTTTTGTGACAGAATTTTGAAATCAAGTTGCAAATTTTGAATATTATGTTTTTATAATAAATATATGTTACAGATTTAACAATTTAATCTTATAACGTTTAACTCTCCTTCCCTTACCATATTGTCAAATTATAAGGGACAATTTGAAATTTAGATAAAAAGTATATAGGAATATAGGAGGGAATCATGATATAAAGATAAAATAATATAGATAAAAAGTAGTTGGTTTTCAAGTATTATATAGATAGCAGTGTGAATGCATGTTCTCTCCTTATTGTTTTTTCTTTTTTTTTTGGGGGGGGGGGGTGGGCAGGGGTTGGAAATCTCTTATCATTATTGTATGCTTAACTTGAATATTAGCAATATGTTTTAACCTCTGTTGTAGGTGTGAGGTGGTGTGTCGAGATGATGGGTATATGAATGTCTACAAAGATGGCCAGACATTCTTCTTAGTTCTTTATCACCCAGATGTATGCAAGACCGCCTATAGGTAAGCGGTGTTACATGGTGGTCGTTGAGGCTGGAAATACATCGCTGTATTCACCATATACTACTTAATGCCTGGAGATGACGGGAAAACGGGAAAATACAACTTACAGAAAAATTAGCCATTCTACAGTAGCCCATTACCTGATAGTCCAAATTGCCAAGGACCCATACCAGGCAACTTTAAACCATGCTATAAACTTGCCCACCTGGACTCCTTAATTATGAGGGCATGAGTGGCACAATTAGACAAGAGAAGATAGAAAATGAATCACCACTAACATCAGGCTGCATAAGGCAAATTAGAATGCACCATCTACTTGAAAAAGATTCAACAAAAAAAGTTAGTAAACGTATATGGTCTTACATTGGCAGGGGAGTTCCTGATTAGCTGGTGGGCAAACTGATTTTGGGTTAAACTTGCTCTACTGGATAATCTCATAATCCAGGTGTCTGTTTGGCCCTGATTAGTCAGGGACCCAATCTCGGAAAAATGCTTAAAAAAGGGGTTGACCTTGAACCATGAGATATAAAATTCTAACTTTAATTTTTAGGTTTTGACTTTGCCCTACAAGGAACTGCTTGTTGGACTTTCTGCATTCATTGCAAAAGTGCATTTTTCGGGCATTTTAATTTTAAATTAAAAAAAAATTCCCTGTATTATTTCAGCTTATTTAGAGTGAGCAGTGAGGGAGAGGCTGTGGCCTCGTTTACCAAGGAACTGAATGAACTTTCAGCATTCATTGTGGAAGTGCATTTTTGGGGAATTTTCTTTTTAATCTCTTCTTTCAATTTTCAATTTTAATTTTTCCTTGTATTATTTCAGCCTATTTCGCGTGAGCAGTGAGGGTGAGGCTGTGGCCTCGTTTACGAACTACAGCACCAAGCTGACGCCGGTGTGCAGTAGCAGTAAGAGGATCTATAACAAGGAGCTGCTGCAGCAGGCCTGCGAGGCCATCAGGAACCACCACACCTGGACCAGCGCACATCTCGCCGCCTACCTCGGACTCACAGAGTGCTTCAGGCATAATATCATCACTAGGTAAGCAGTTCTCTTAATAGCGAAAAGATGCAAAAGAAATGGGATTTGCCATTTTCTTGGGGTAAGAACGCATGGCTCCCAAGCATGAGGATTCAGTTGTCTCTGCTGGATGCACAACTTGCCGCTTACCTTAGACTCACAGAGTGCTTCATGCATAACATCATCACTAGGTAAGCAGTTCTCTTAACCCTTCCAATGCTGAGGCTACTTTTGTCCTAAGTACAAGGACGCAAAGATTATTGAAAACCATCTGAAACCTGTCATGTTGGTATTCATTGGATAGCGCTTGCTGAGACCTCTCATATAAGTACCCATATGCCAGGGTTTCAATCCTATTTCAGTTTTTTGCATCATTTTGAATTGGCCAAATTAACCACAACCAGCATAAAGGTTAATAGCCAAAAATGATGCAAAAAGAGTGGATCTGCCATTGTATAGTGGTAAGAACGCGTGGCTCCCAAACATGAGGTTTCAGGTGTCTCTGCTGGATGCTCATCTCGCCGCTTACCTCGGACTCACAGAGTGCTTCAGTCATAATATCGTTACTAGGTAAGCAGTTCTGCTGGTGGCGGATTTGGCCAATATGAAAGTATGCAAAAAAACTGAGAAATCACTAAAACCCTGGCAAATGGGTATTCATCTCAGAGTACTCAACAAGAGCTTTGCAATGAATACCAACTTGACAGGGTTTAGATGGTTTTCAAAAATCTTTGCGTCCTTGTGCTTTGGACGCAAGTAGCCTCAGCATCGGAAGGGTTAATAGCAAAAAAGATGCAAAAATATGGGATTTGCCATTCTCTAGTGGGAAGAACACATGGCTCCCAAGAATGAGGTTTCAGGTGTCTTAACTTGCTGGATGCACATCTCGCCGCTTCCATCGGACTTGCTGAGTGCTTCAGGCATAACATCATCACTAGGTAAGCTGTTCTCTTAACGGTTATGTTGCTGGTGGCTGATTTGGCCAATACGAAATTATGCAAAAAAAACTGAGAAATGACTGAAACCTTGGCAAATGGGTACTCATTTGATTGAACTCAGCGAGAGCTATCCATGAGATGCACGAAAGGGATAATTGTGACTTTTTTAATCTGTGAAGTGTGAACCCATACTTTAATTTCACGTCATGAACTATTCCCTATCTTTTTGATCTTGTAGTCAACTGAATGAAGTGTGCACCGAAGATGGCCGAGCACCTATTCACATTGCGGTGGAGGTGGGTAACGTTGAGTGTGTCCAGGAACTGCTCATCCATAAAGTCCGCCTGGATATCAAGGATGTCATTGGCGACACTGTGTTCCACTACGCCGCCAGGGTATCTGAACCTAAGATCATACAGGTAAGCTCAATTCTCACATTGCAGGGACTTTTTTTATCTATCCACTTGTCATTTCGGTTACTGTAAATTCTCGGTAATTTTGGACACTTTTTAATGATTACAATTTTTATGAGTTGAGGGTGGCCAAATTGTAGCCAGGGTATCTGACTCTAAGATCATACAGGGGAGCCCATTTCTCACCTTGGAGGGACTCTTAAGGACTTTTTTATCTATTCACTTGTCATTTCCTTTCAATTATCGTAAATTCTCTGTAATTTGGGACATTTTTTGATGATTACAATTTTTATGGGTTGAGGGTGGCCCAATTGTCGCCAGGGTATCTAACTCTAAGATCATACAGGTAAGCTCAATTCTTACCTTGGAGGGACTCTTGAGGACTTTCTTATCTATACGCTTGTCATTATAGTTAACCTAAATTCTCGGTAATTTGGGAATATTTTTTAATCATTACGATTTTTATGGGTTGAGGGTGGCCCAATTGTCGCTAGGGTATTTGAAACTAAGATCATACAGGTATAATATAAGCTCAATTCTCACCTTAGAGGGACTCTTAAGGACTTTTTTTTATCTATACACCTGTCATTGTCGGTAATTTGGGACATATTTTAATGAGTACAATTTTTATGGGTTGAGGGTGGCCCAATTGTCGCCAGGTTATCTAAACCTAAGATCATAAAAGTGGAATTGGCATGACTTGGTTGATTTTACTAATTGGAGTACTCTTATATGTTCATAGTTGCTGGCAGCCGCGGCCTCTGTAGATAACATCATCAACCAGGTGAATGCACAGGGAGAAAGCCCTCTGCATGTGGCCTGTCTCTCCGACAAACCCGAGTGTGTGGACGCCCTCCTGCGCTGCAGTGCCGATCCCTGTATAGCCACTTCTACCCGCTACCCTTCCCACTGTGCCATGAAGGTCGGCAGTGTCAGGCAAGTAACTTCATCCTTTACACTCTGCTCAATGTTCCTACTAGAAAACTTTTTATTTTATTTTATTGTTTAAAGGGTTCGCAACTCCTTTTTTAAGGGTGGCTCAGACATATAGAAGGAGAGCTTTTTTATGTATAGGCAGACACAGATGATATGAAATATTTATGAAATACTTCAAAGTAATCTCTCCCTAAAATTTGGCCGAAAGATGATAATGAGTAAGAAATTGAGGTTTTCGGTGATTTCCCCAGTCTATAGAGGAATCAAACCCCTAATAACCCCTGCATTGAATTGAGCTCTGGACCCATGCCTCCCATCAGTCCCTGCTAGAAAACATGGCATAAGGGTCAGGTTGCGAATGACTGTCAGGAAAAAGTGACGATAAATAGAATTTGCAAGTCCAAGAAAATATTGTCTTGAGCACAGGTACTAATAAGAATAATTTTTGAAAAATCCAGGTTTAGGAAAAATAAGTGGTAAGTTGTTTAGATAAACATTTCTAACACAAATATGTGGTTTGGAAAATGTGAATTATATGTTGATTACATTTAGTATATATCATATTTGAAATATAGTTTGATATTTCAAATAGTTATGCCTTGAACGAGAATGTGGTTAGGAAGATATTAGTAATGGTGAGATTTTACAATTTATGTAGATAGATATCTAGAAAGAATGTTTGGATTGGAAATAGTTTATTATGATAAGTTCATCTGTTTTATTTAGGTGTCTGCATAGAAGGGGTACTTGATTATGCTATTTGTTTATGGTGAATGTTAAAGTTTTAATATGTATGTGCCAGTACAAATATATGGTTGGGAAAATCTTAATTATGATAGGATTATCAGTTATATAGATGCAGATTACTGGTAGCTTAGAACATGTTTATGATATAGGTTTGATTATTTATTCATTTAGATTTATTTTAGCTTTGAAGGTATCATTTAAGGATATGTATGTTTTCCTTATTCAGATGCTTAGAGAGGCTGCATAGATGGCACCCAGAACAGGTTCACATGATAGATGGTACCCATGGGGGGACAGCACTACACTGGGCCAGGAACAAGGAGGTGAGTTTCAGTAATAACCCTTATGCTGATGGTGGTTCATTTGGCCATTACAAAATGAAGAAAAAAACCTGATAAATGATTGAAACCCTGACACATGGGTACTCAACCGAGAGTACTCAGCGAGAGCTATCCAATGAATGCCAACACAACATAGGGTTTAGACGGTTTTCAAAAATCTTTGCGTCCTTGTGCTTTGGATGAAAGTAGCCTTAGCATCGGAAGGTATTAATGCTTTGGGTGTTGACTTTCAATGCTAGGGACCCAGATATAGTCTTTGGAGATATTTAAGACAGTAATCCTCAGGTATTTAATCTGTTTTATCAAAAGTTGATAACATAAAAGTGTCCAACTCCAGTAAGTTTTTCCTCCACTGTGTGGCTGGTAAGATCTATAAATAGAACCACTCTTACCCACATGCGACATGCTTAGCCGCTTATCAGATGTTTTTCTCATTAATAGTGCCGGTGCTGCATCGCACCCCATATTCGATACTGATAATACAAGTGGCTAATGTCGTTAAAAGACAATAAAAGTCATGGACGGTCGGGCTGGGGTGTTCTTTATTTATCTCTTAAAAGAATTTGCTTGTGGATATAGGGAATGATAGCCATTTCCCTGGAGTTGGACACTTTTATGTTATCAACTTTTGGTTTTATCTATTTTGTACAATGAAAAAACAACCCATGCTTTCAGTAATATGATGACTATATCAAAAAATTTGAATATCAATAGTTTTTGGATACAAAACTATTCTATGTTCCGCTAACCAATCTCAGTGAATACCCTAATTACTAGATTATTACTTGAGATGTTATTTATTACTTGAGATGTTATCTCAAAATATGTGCTAAATTATGATTTACAGAATGAGCTATCACTATATTGTCAACCTCATCTTTTCAGAGTGTGGATCTTTGCATGGAGTTTGGCTGTGAGGTGGATGCGGTGAGTAGGTCGGGCGATACCCCACTCAGCATTATGATACAGAAGGATCGTCTCGAGTGCGTAATGACCCTACTTTCTCGCAATGCTAGCACACTCAAGGCTGGAAAAGATGGCAACACACCGCTTCATTTGGCTATTGCTGTGAGTAGTGATATCATTTCAAATTGTTTAACCCTGACACTGCCAGTGGCTAATTTGGGCTATGCAAAATGATGCAAAAATCCTCAAATATGACTGAAACCCTGGCATGTGGGTACTCGTCTGAGAGCTTTCAGTGAGAGCTATCCAATGAATACCAATATGACATGGTTTAGGTGGTTTTCAAAAATCTTTGCATCCTTGTCCGTTGGACGAAAGTAGCCTCAGCATTGTAAGGGTTAACTCATAATTGATTTGGTTGCATCAGTTTTCATTTGTAGATCTGCAAGAGCTTTGTGAACAGCTTTTAGTGTCACATGGCTTGAAATAAAATAGGTGCAGACACAGGATCCATTACTGTAAATGAGGGCTAATCTTAACTAAAACTAAAGAAAAAAGATGTTTTATCATTTTATTCATATTTTATTAGGGGAATTTCATTGCGAAGTGACATGTTTGTCATTATCACCATATTTCTATCATATTTACAGAGATTCCTTTAACCCTCTTGGTATCTGCAACTGAAATTTGCACAGTTATGCTGTCATTTAGATAATTAATTGTATAGTTACAATATTACTACTCTTCTGAATTATGAATTCACCTGTCCTTGTTGAACTTGAAAATTGTACAAGCCTGAATGTTAATATATATGTTTGACTAGACATAGTTGCATGGCTTAAGTATTCTTTTGAAATTCGGCTTCGTTATTTTGCCTTGCTTCTTTGCGTTTGCTTCAGACTGACCAGATAGACCTTGTGCGTATCATGGTTGTGTTTGGTGCTGACGTGAATGCCTTGAACAGTGAGGCTAAGAGTCCCAGACACTGTGCTGCAACCAGCAAGGGCACAAACAGGTATGCATAACTAGTACTATTGCATGGATTTAATATAATCATTATCATTATTATTATTATTATTGTTATCATTATTATTATTATTATTATTATTACTATTACTATTGTTATGATTATTGTTATTATTATCATTATCATTATTATTATTTTTATTGTTATTATTATTATTATTATTATTATTATTACTATCATTATCATTATTATCATCATTATTATTATTATTACTATTAATATTATTATTATATTGTTATTATTGTTTTTATTAATATTATTTTTATTGTTATTATCATTATTATTATTATTATTATTTATTTGGTTATTATTATTATTATTATTATTATTATTATTATTATTATTATTATTATTATTATTATTATTAGTATTATTATTATTACTACTACTATTATTATTATTATTATCATTATTATTGTTATATCGTTATTTTGTCATTTTCATCATCGGTGTCAACATCATCATCTTCATCATCCTGTCTCCCCACCTTTGGATAGGAGATGATGTTTTTGACACATTTTCTTAAGCATTGGAACAACATCTAAGTAGCTTGTCAATCTGCAAGCCGTCTCAATCTTTGCCTCAACTATCCAGCATGATAATTACCTGCTTTGTTTACTGTCTGTTTACTGTAGAGACATCCACCTGTACACGTTGCACATGGTGGGTGCCCGTCGCTGCAGAGTAGGTGTACAGGGTTGTAACGAGGGCTGTATCATGGACGGAAGCTTCAATGGAACACCTCAAGGAAGCCCATATTACTCCTTAGATCCTAGTAAAAAATGTAGGTCAAAAATATCATTACTTACTTACTACATAGTCCTATTTCTATTGGTGGTTTATCATGAATAGCCTTAATTCTTTCTTTGATAATCATTGATATTATTTGAAGGATAAATGTAGGTTGAGTCCTGCTTCCACCTCAAATGTTTTCTAAGAAAAGGCATTTGTTAAAAAGGTATCATTGAAAGAGTCTGCTGGCTTTTGGACTCAACAAGCATGATTTGATTGATAAGGTTTTCTTTTGGCTTTAAATGATCATACATTTACTGATGTCTAGGATGATATTTCAATATTCAGAAAATATGAGAATGAATGTGTTGTAACTACAGCAGCAATTTCAATTACACATTTAATTGATATAGTCCTACTGGTTAAATGAGAGACCATCATCATATAATTTCAATCGTGTAAGTTTTTTTTCATCGACAAGTATCATCCAGTACTGTTTGCTGTTTGTTTCAGTCTATGATGATATGATAGCAGCTGCTGCAGTCAGTGCGGCTATGGCGGACATGGCTGGCTTTGTGGGGGGTCAAGATGGTGTGGACAGCGCAGTAAATCATGGCTATAAGGTAATATCACTGCAAAGTCAATTCCTCTACAGCACTAGCTTTAAAGCCTACCTGCTTTATATGTGACCCTTTTCCTGATAAATTGTTGAATGGAACCTCCCCTGACAACTGCATTATTTTAGTCCCTGGAGACAAAATTGACCATTGTAGGTTTTAAGGACACAACATGAATTTTGAGGATTTACCCTCAACTTGCCATATACAGGTGAACTTGGATATGACGGACTCAATGGGACCAGGAAAATTGGTCTGTCATATGCGAAATCCATCGTATACATATGACGAATACATGATATGCATCGGACTGGGACCAAGCATATCGTCCGTCATATGCAAAAATCTGTCGTACAGTGGTCCGTCATATCCAAGTTCACCTGTATTAATATGAAGGTCTAAGGTGCTGTTATAAGAACTGTTATTGATTGGTCACTTACTGTAAATGATGCGTTTATTCACCAGTTGCTCTGTCTGGATGCAGGAGCTATTTGTTGCTTGGTCTTCCTAGGTATTATTGTATACTTACCATGTGGTCCGTAGAATGTTAGTGTAACCAACTTGGTATTAAGTGTAAAAAGTTGTATTTTCAACATTAGTTGCTGTGTCTCGACGGAGGCGGTATCCGTGGCTTGGTGCTCATACAGCTGTTACTAGCCATAGAGAAGGTGGTTGGCCGACCCATCAAGGAATGCTTTGACTGGATCGGAGGCACCAGCACAGGAGGGATTCTAGCACTGGCAATCGTGCATGGTAAGGAATTTGGAATTTTGTTTTTCGTCACTTTTTCTGCCATATTGAGGCTAAGTTATGACTGGTGGAGGAAACCGGAGTACCAGGCGTAAACCAACGCCTAACCCCAAGTCACTGGCAACTTCCTCACATGCCCCAGGTGGGATTCGAACCCATACAGAGGTGAGAGACAGCTAGCAGTCAGTGGCAACGCCTTAGACCACACAGCCATCAGGGTAGGCTGCATGGTAAGACCTATAGGATATAACTCATTTCAGAAATGATTTATGCAGTGAAGAAATAAAGTGGTTCCTGACTTTCTCTTGGCGACCTTAGACAATTTTAGGCAATCTTTAATTGATTAAAGTTAAGTGGCCAGAGATGTGATTGAGTTATATAGGCAGATAACCTGTAAAAGCATTTTGTGTCATTTTGTTAAAAAGATGTGTGTAGACTTCTAGATAGAATCATGATAACATTAAGCAGCATGCAATTTGTGATTACTTTGTCATTAAGTATACATTTTCATTTCTTTGGTTTTGTCTACGTTATTCTCTCTAAATCCTCTATATATCAACCAAAGATAAGGAGTTTTAGTATTACTTATATTTAATTGGAATAAACTTACATGACTCTCTCTGCTATAGATTTTCCAATTTCTATTTTTCTCAAGGCAAGAGTGTCAGGTATGCCCAGGGATTGTACTTCCGCTTAAAGAATGAAGTGTTCACTGGAAAGCGCCCGTACGATTCTGAGCCGTTAGAATGGTTTCTGAAGAAGGAATTTGGAGAGACCACCAGGATGACAGAGGTGGAACACCCCAAGTAAGTCCTGGACAATAATTATGCTGAAGATTCCAGTGATTAGAGTAACTTTGAGCATGCAGTGCTCTTTGATCCAGAACATTCCTGAACCCAACTGCATCTTGGGTGCACATATGGTCTAACAATGCAAAACATATTTCGTCAAATCGAGTATTTGTAGATATTTGAGGAGGGTTTGGTAAACCCACGATGAACATGCAGTATTCTTTGTACTCCCCTACAGCACTACTAAACTCATTTGCATCTGGTGATTATAGGCACTGTATGACAGATTTTAACATTTCTCATAAAATTGAGTAGTATTTGAGAATTATTTGAAGAGTATTGTTTAGCCCAACAGGACAAAAGCTTTTAGTCAAATAGTCATTAAATATGCTTTTAAATGATATATTTGTATTTGTGTTAGACCATCTGAATCCTATAGATGTAAATGGATAAATGGAAACTCAAGATTTGTTTCGTATTTTTAACATACCCCGAGTAAACTGAATGTTATTGGGTATTCCCTAACATACTGAACTAACAAACTAAATTATTTAAATACTTACACATGTTACTGGCTAAGCTTTTTGAAAACTACTTCACATATTATACCTCTATGAGGATCATAATGGCAACTAAAATATATTCTGTGCAGGCAAAGTTTATGTGAAGAAAATGTGTCCCTTACATGAAAACCAACTTTTTCTAGTTATAAGTGTTTTTTTCACAATTTCCTTATAGCGATAGGAGATATGGCCAATGTAGTTGTATGTGAGCCCTATGCCTGTATGGGCTGAAAACAATTAAATATTCTATCTGAGCAAATTAATCATCTGCTGTCAAAAATGTCATATTTCACCTTGTGTCCAGAATAGTTAATCCCAACCATGAGGGAGGTTATGTGTAGATTTTGAAATTGTCTATTTGTAGAGTGATAGTCACTGGTGTTCTCGCTGATCGCCATCCAGCCCAAATTCATTTCTTCCGAAACTTCAACTCGCCACAGGATGAGTTTCAAAGGAGTCCTGTTATTGAAAAACCTCCAGAAAATCCCAACTTTCACAAGCCGACTAACCCAAATGGTGAGTGTTTTAGGGGGAGGAATTGGCGGTTCAACTTTATTATCACTAAAAGTTTATGCAACTTTTAAGAATTAAGTGATCTGAAATGCCATTCTAAAAAAATATTACTCCCAGGGAACACAAAATTCCCGTTCACGTCATTAGTGTCTAGAACTAAAAAAAATCCTGCAAATTTTTGGATTCTCTTTTTGATGTGAGAACTATCAGGAAATAATTTTGAAGGAGACATTGCTGGTAGTCCTAAAAAGTGATGATGAATTGTGAAAAATGAGATATTTAATGTATTAATTGAAACATGGTAAATTTATAAGCTATTTCATCAGTTAATTTAGTTTATCTTGTTTGATGGTGATTGATTTCTGATCAAAATTTGCATGTACAAATCAATTAACTTTTCCCAAGTTATTTATTAACATGGTGTTATAGTCTGGCGGCCAAATCCAAAAATGTGACTTTTGATGGCAAAATTTGTTACAAGCTGCCATCCATGCTAAATCATATCTTCATAAGGTGGGCAATATGGTATGGGTGGATGGCGGGATTTCTTTTATTGTTTAAGGTGTTTTTGGGGCAAAAAATGCAAAAAATGAACTAAAATGAGTGATTTTTGTAATTTACGTCGAAAAAATATTTATTGTCGACCTAAGCTCATAAAAGCTTGTACATATATGCTTGAGAACACACCCTTTGAGATGGTGGAATTAGATTTAACAGAATATTAAGCGTTAACCTAAAAACTGATATAATATGGCAAAAAATGGCTGAAAACAGTCTTTTTTCAAGATTTACGTTAAAGAAAAACGTCCATAAAATTCCCTTGGAAAGAGCTAGGATTATGAAACTTGGCCAAAAATATCCCTGATGTGTTCCAATCAGAATATGATATTGGTATACTGTGTATGTGATCTAATGATTCTGTAGTGGGGTTGTTGAATTTGAGATATACACAATTAATGAACATTGGCGCCATACCGTATATTACACTTATTACAATAGTATGTCATAGTACATGACCCTCATTGATAGAGAACTTGTAATATAAGGTTGGCAGCAATGTTTCATATATTGTATGGGTGGATGGCAGGATTTATTTTGTCGTTTAAGGTGTTTTGGGGGCAAAAATTAGATAAATTGAGTGAAAAAAGTAATTTATGTCAAAGAAACATTTGTTGTCCACCTAGGCTCATGACAGTTTGTACATTTATACTAGAGAATATGCTATTTAAGATACTTGGGTTAGGTTCAACAAAATCTAATTTTTCATCCTAAAAATGGCTAAATTCTGTCCGAAAAATGGATAAAAATGGTCTGAAGGGTTCCAAAAGAGATGCTTTATAACGTGTGTGCTTATTTCACCCAATAATTATGCTGAAGTTTGTTTAACTTGGAAGATGCAAAAATAAGCATGTGTAGCTTATGTTAAACATACTGTTTGCTATTGATACTGAATGATCATTTTATTGATTGGACATTGTCCTCATTGAATATCAGGCCTAGTCTGATAAATTTGGTGATGGCAGCAGTAGTGTCTAAGTATAGATGGCAGCACCAAGATTTTTGATTTTGTTAGCTTCAAGACAGAGGGCCTGAGAGGGGGCTACTGCACATATTGTGGAAGTTTATAATATCTAGGGCTTGCTCTTGAACCCAAAGGGGAGGCTCTGTTTTAAATTACCTCAGAGATCTGATGGACTTTCACTCTCAAGGTTTAGCTAACTCTAAGTACCACCTCAGTGACAGGGCAATGAACTTGGTTGTATGGTGAGAATTCTTTAAAGGGCAAATGCACCATCATGATGATTTAGGTTCAAAATGTGCCTATATGTGTCACATTTCAAATAAGACCACCTGCAAGTCTGTCCTCCTCACCACTCCTCATAGTCAGGGAGCCAAACTGAAAAAAGGGCCTTTAATTTAGAGTTGGTGGCACCCGAGAGGGTAAAAGCAATGGACCCTTCCAACATTTAGTACATCCCTCCAGTATTAAAAAACACCTGTCTGCCGGACTGAAAAAGTGACGGTATATGATTTAGAGGTCATTTGAAGGTCAAACTCTAAAAAAATAGGCTTTTTTTCTCAGTAAATGTACTTAAATTCAATGTTTCTTTGCTGCAATTACAAACATTCTTATTTCATATGTATAGAAATATCAATATTGACCTTGTGGTTACATATTTTTATGTTTGTGTGATATTCAAGGTCATCTCAAGGTCAAATAGGGGTCAAATTATTGAAAAATGGGCTTTTTCTGAGTAAAAGTACTAAATTTCTAATCTATTTCTATGACAATTCTATGCATTCTTCATTTTTCGGTATTGGACTATTAGTATTGATCTTGTAGTAGTTTGGTTTCTCTTTTGGGAGATGTTCAAGGTCATTTCAAGGTCAAAAATAGGTCAAAACGATGAAAAATGAACTCTTTTCTGAGCATGAGTACTAAGTTTTTAACATATTTTTAGGGCAATCACATGCATTCTTCTTCTTATGGTATTGGACTATTGAAATCGATCTTGTAGTTATTTGATTTCTATTTTGGTTGATATTCAAGGTCATCTCAAGGTCAATAAGGGCAAAAAAAAGTTGAAAAAATGGGTAAAAGTACTAGTTTTTCAATCTTATTTATAGTAATCACATGCATTCTTCTTTCTTATGGTATTGGACTATTGATAATGATCCGAGAGGTTAAACGCAATGGAACCTTCCAACATTTAGTATATCCCTCAAGTATTAAAAAGCACTTGTCTGCCGGACTGAAAAAGTGACGGTGTATGATTAAAGGTCATTTGAAGGTCAAACACTTAAAAATAGGCTTTTTTTTAGTAAATGTACTTAGATTCAATGTTTCTTTGCTGCAATCACAGACGTTCTGATTTCATATGTATAGAAATATCAATACTGACCTTGTGGTAAAGTATTTTTTTGTTTGTGTGATATTCAGGATCATTTCAAGGACAAATAGGGGTCAAATAATTGAAAAATGGGCTTTTTCTGAGTATAAGTACCAATTTTTTCATCTATTTCTATGAGAATCATATGCATACTTCTTTTTATTGGTATTGGACTATTGGTATTGATCTTCCAATATCATGTTTTCCATTTTGTGTCATACTCAAGGTCATTTTTAAGGTAAAAAAAATATCCAAAAGTTGAAAAATGGGCTTTTTTCTAAGTAAAAGTACTAAGTTTATAACATATTTTTATAGCAATCACTTGCATTCTTTTTTTTTTTAGTACTAGACAAATGATGTTGGTCTTGTAGTAATCTGCTATCTACTTTGTGGGGTATTCAAAGTTATTTGAAGGTCCTGAAAGAGTCCAAAAGTTGAAATATGAGCTTTTTTCTGAGTAAAAGTACTAGGTTTTTGATATATATCTTATGACAATCACATACATTCTTCTTTTATCGGTATTGGACAATTAGTTTTGGTCTAGTAGTAATCTGCTATCTATTTTGTGAGATACTCAAGGTCATTTCAAGGATGAAAAGGGTTCGAAAAGTTGAAAATAGGCTTTTTCTGTACTAAGTTCTTAATATATTTCAAATAGCAATGACATGCATTCTTCTTTTATTGGTATTGGACTATTGAAAGTGATTTTTCAGTAATCTGATTTCTGTTTTTTGTGGAATTCAAGGTCATTTCCTGGTCAAAAAGTTGAATTTTTTTTGCTTTTTCTAAGTAAAAGTAATCTTTTTTTCTATGGCGATCACATGCTTTCCTTCTTATTCTATTTTAATAGAAATAGCGCTTTATAAGTGACAATTTTGATAATAACTCTGGTGCTGAATTGGTACTTCAACTCAGAAAAAGCCCATTTTTCAGTTATTTGACACCTATTTGACCTTGAGATGACATTGAATATCACACAAACATAAAAATATGTAACCACAAAGTAAGTATTGTTATTTCTATACATATGAAATACGAATGTCTATGATTGCAGCAAAGAAACATTGAATCAAAGTACATTTACTAAAAAAAAGCCTATTTTTAATTGTTTGACCTTCAAATGACCTTATATCATATACCGTCACTTTTTCCGTCCGGCAGACAAGTTCTTTTTAATACTGGAGGTATGTACTAAATGTTGGAAGGTTCCATTGCTTTTACTCTCTTGGATCATTATCAATAGTCCAATACCATAAGAAAGAAGAATGCATGTGAATACTATAAATAAGATTGAAAAACTAGTACTTTTACCCATTTTTTCAACTTTTTTTTGCCCTTATTGACATTGAATATCAACCAAAATAGAAATCAAATAACTACAAGATCGATTTCAATAGTCCAATACCATAAGAAGAAGAATGCATGTGATTGCCCTAAAAATATGTTAAAAACTTAGTACTTATGCTCAGAAAAGAGTTCATTTTTCATCATTTTGACCTATTTTTGACCTTGAAATGACCTTGAACATCTCCCAAAAGAGAAACCAAACTACTACAAGATCAATACTAATAGTCCAATACCAAAAAATGAAGAATGCATAGAATTGTCATAGAAATAGATTAGAAATTTAGTACTTTTACTCAGAAAAAGCCCATTTTTCAATAATTTGACCCCTATTTGACCTTGAGATGACCTTGAATATCACACAAACATAAAAATATGTAACCACAAGGTCAATATTGATATTTCTATACATATGAAATAAGAATGTTTGTGATTGCAGCAAAGAAACATTGAATTTAAGTACATTTACTGAGAAAAAAGCCTATTTTTTTAGAGTTTGACCTTCAAATGACCTCTAAATCATATACCGTCACTTTTTCAGTCCGGCAGACAGGTGTTTTTTAATACTGGAGGGATGTACTAAATGTTGGAAGGGTCCATTGCTTTTACCCTCTCGGGTGCCACGGAATTTTAAAAAATGGGGTTTGGCTCCCTGACTATCAGATATGGCTTATGAAAGTGAGTAAAAAACAGGCCTGAGTCTGGGCATGGAGGCTGACATTATTAGGGCAGGGCACATTTTAAGCACCCCTTCTGATTGGCCGAGAGATATCAGAGGCAGGAAGTGACTACAGGGGTTCCTTATCTTCCTTGACTACACGGATTTGACAAGGCAAATTCATGTTTGGATTATCAGCTGATAAAGAAAAAGTCATTTTCAGGGCTTTTTACTTATCAGCTGATGATCAGCCTCCATGCCTTTTACTCAGGCCTGTTTTTTACTCAATTTCTTAAGCCATATCTGAAGAATGCTGATGAGGAGAGACTTGCGGGTGGTCTTATTTGAAAGGTGACACGTATAGGCACATATTGAACCTAAATCACCATGATGGTGCATTTGACCTTTAAGGCTGGATAGAAACACCGAGTTAGGTGTGAAAGAAGCCGATTGATTCTTATCTAATAGGAGGAATGGGAGGAAGGGAACTCCCCCATTCTCCCACCATAGATGACCAATGTCCAATTTGCTAAATACTTATAAAATAACTATGTAATAATTCTTTTTCATCATGCATTTGTGATCTTATTGACTGTTAGATATTTTTATTGGAGCATATCAAACATGTCTATAAGATGAATGAAGAATCCCTGGAAATTTAGTTTATGAAATTATTTTACCTGTAATATATCATTTAGATGACTGGCTTTGTATAGAACAGTCTCATAAGTCTTCATATGACTATATTCAATCTTTGAGTGATGTAACAAAATTTTGTTCTCTGAGAAATGTCTTATGTATTAAATCCTTCCCCTTCTCCACTTATGACAAAAGTTTCCTGTCTGCAACAGTGTATAAGTTCCATCTGAAACGCTGAATAAATTCCTCCAAAATTTTATGAAGGTGATCAAATTTTGAAATATATGTATGAATAGAGACTTCGGGACCTGGGCTACATCGACCATATGCTACACTTCAATTTTCTTCTTTACTTGAAGAAGGATTTATGTTTCTGTGAAGGTATCTAACAGCTCTGTTGAAGAGGTTTCCTGTCCACCACAGATATAAATTCTTTAAAATCTACTATTTTACAAAAGTCTGGAAACACCTTGCAGTAAAATGTTTTATAACCTTTTCATAAATGAGGGTACAGTAAATCTGACCAAAGATCCAAGAACTTCAGACTTCTAGCTTTCCAAATATGTAAGATACATATTTCTACCATAAAGTATATTTTTTGTCTTAGATGCTAACTACTACTTGACCTAGCCCATATGCTATACATCCTGACTTTTGTAACTTCGAAGTTGAACAAACTTCTGCATAAATATTTGGTGAAATATAGACACATCCTATAAAATACCTTTTTTTGAAACCCTTCAGGAATATTTTGGACCTAGTTCCATGTTCCTAGCTCTTTGCATGATGATTAAATTAACGTTTTTTCTGTATACAAAAATATTGAAATTAACCGTTTTTAGTCATTTCTTTGGCCAGATTCCATCCATTTTAGGATAACGCTTCAGTTTTTGTTAAAGCTAACGCAAGTTTATTAAAGAACATTTTCTTTACGATATATGTACAAATTGTCATGAGCGTAGGTGGACAACAAGTATTTTTTTGACATAAATTACTTTTTTCACTCAATTTATCTAATTCTTGCCCCCAAAACACCTTAAATGGCAAAATAAATACAGCCATCCACCCATACAATATATGAAACATTGCTGCTAACCTTATATTACAAGTTCTCTATCAATGAGCGTCATGTACTATGACATACTATTGTAATAAGTGTAATATACGGTATGCATCAATGTTCATTTATTGTGTATATCTCAAATTCAACAACCCCACTACAGGATCATTAGATCACATACACAGTATACCAATATCATATTCTTATTGGGACACATCAGGGATACTTTTGGCTAAGTTTCATAATCCTAGCTCTTTCCAAGGGAATTTTATGGACGTTTTTCTTTAACGTAAATCTTGAAAAAAGACTGTTTTCAGCCATCTTTTGCCATATTATATCAGTTTTTAGGTTAACGCTTCATATTTTGTTAAATCTAATTCCACCATCTCAAGGAGTATGTCCTCATGCATATATGTACAAACTTTCATGAGCGTAGGTCGACAATAAATATTTTTTTGAAGTAAATTACAAAAATCACTCATTTTAGTTCATTTTTTGCAAGTTTTGCCCCGAAAACACCTTAATCGACAAAAAAAATCCCGCCATCCACCCATACCATATGGCCCATCCTCTGAAGATATGATTTAGCATGGATGGCAGCTTGTAACAAATTTTGCCATCAAAACCATTTTCTAGAGGCTTTTTTGGATTTGGCCGCCAGACTATTATAACATTTTTCTATGTTTGACTGGAAAAGGAATCCCATTTGGTATGAAGATTTCTGGTATTATTAGTTGTCTCATTGTGACCAATAAAATTCTCTTTAACCCATTCATGCCTGCAGAAAACAGATGAAATATTAGTTTAACCCATTAATGCCTAGGAGTTCCTACGGCAATATTTGTCTGGATCTTAGATACATTTGACAAGAACTTTGGAATTGAGAAAGATTTTACAAAATATTTGAAGGGGAGTTGTTGGTAATATTCTGATCAACGTCTTTCCTTCAACTATTTTCCTAAAGTCCTTTTACTTGAAAGATTTCATCAAAATTGTGAGGCTGCATTTAGCCTCTGTGAGCATTAATAGGTTAAGGTGATGGGTACCATTGCAAGCCAGTTAAAAGCCCTGTCCCAAAACACACCTTAACGCAGCATAATCCTATAACTTGGTGTATCTCCCGGTTCCTGAGTGTTATCAGGTAGAGAATATCATCGCCACCTGTCATTATTCAATCCATATTCTGTTTTATTTCAAAATTTACAACTTTTTTTTCAAATGACATATTCTCATTAATTACGCAGGTGATGGTTACTGCAGGTTCAGAGTTACTTTAGGGATATTATTGACTATGCCCAATAAAAAGTATTTTTTCGATTTTTTACTGCTGAAGATTTTTACAGGCCATAACGTTGAAAATTCTAGTTAGAAATCTCCACACCAACTAAACTTGGTGACCTCACATGCTCAAAGCTAGCACGTATTTATAGCATCCTGACCACAAGCCATTGTCTTGAGATCGTCGATGTGTATCTTTGTGCGACTCTCTTTTGTTCCCAGTGCTCAGAAGTGATCAGCGAGGTATGTCCACTACTATCAAAGGGGTCCCTATGCCTCCACACACGAGAAACCTCACTAAAATTTTCAATGTTATGGCCTGTAAAAGTCTTCAGCAGTAAAAAATCAAAAAAATACTTTTTATTGGGCATAGTCAATGACATCCCTAAGGTATCTGTGAACCTACAGTAACCATCAACTGCGTAATTAATGAGAATATGTCATTCGAAAAAAAAGTTGTAAATTTTGAAATAAAACAGAATATGGATTGAATAATGACAGGTGGCGATGATATTCTCCACCTGATAACACTCAGGAACCTGGAGATACACCTAGTTATAGGATTATGCTGCTTTTAGGTGTGTTTTGGGACAGGGCTTTGAACTGGCTTGCAATGGTACCCATCACCTTAAGTGACATCTCTCCACCAAAATCATCTAATTGCAAATATATTTAAAAGGAAAAGGTTAATCAAAACCAAGTAAACATCAAGTGTCATAGGGGTTTATGCTTTATTCTTGAGTTATTTATCAAAATATCATTATAGACCAGACACTTCAGACTCTAGGCATGAAAAGGTTAATCCACCCTCTCTAATCATAGCATGCACCTAGGAACTCTGAGTCATAAATGATCGAGTATCCTTAATACCCTTTTTCTTTTGAGCAAATAGATAGTTTGTGTTTCTTGTTAAAAAGTATCTTTAGCATTTTTTATTTTCTGTTGAATTTATCCTATAACTAAAAGTTATTTGACCATATGTAATGTTCATTTTGAAAATTGATACACATTTACTAATACAGACTCTTGTATTAGAATACAATCCTGTGCTGTATTCTGTGCAGTTACTAGTCAGTTCTCTTTATTAAGTGACATAGAACAATGTTATAGATGTTTTATCACAAAGTTCTCTCCTCATTATCATTGTGATCATCACGATCATCATAGTTATCATCATCAATGTTGTCATTATCAAAATCATCATCATCATCATTATCATCATCATCATCATTATCGTCATCATTATCATCATCATCATCGTGGTTGTCTTTGCCTCATTGAGTCTTAAAGTTTGTGATATGGAAGGAATTCATTGACTCAGTGTGGGCTTGTGTTTTAAGTGCATTTAGGTTACTCCATTGCTAGAAACAGCATGTTATAGTTTATACACTCAATGATTTTGACAGTCATTAGCCATCAGTGGTAACTGTGCTGAGTCTAAAAGTAAAAATGTTTAAGTACTTCATTGTTGGAATGGTCACGTTTTGCTTTCTTGGCCTGCAGATCAGTATGTATGGCGTGCAGCACGTTGCAGCGGGGCAGCTCCGACCTATTTCCGCGCTTGTGGCCGATTCCTGGACGGAGGTCTTATCGCTAACAACCCAACACTGGACATCATGACTGAAGTTCACGAATACAACCTAGCTCTCAAGGCTCTGGTAAGAAATGTTCAAACTTTGTTCCATTGACTCCTTGGTGTGATAAGCTGTGATAAGACGATCAGCATTGTCATCCTTGAAATACGGTTTATTAGGTTGTGGCTTATTCTAATCACAGATTGCAGGTGCATTTACCTCCATTTTTTGCTTGTACCAACATTGTATGTCATGACTCAGGCACATGACTTCAACCGTGCTTGAAAGGCTCTTGTAAGAATATATTCCAAAAAGACAATAAAACTACTGTAGGAGACGTTACACATAGTGTTAGCGGTTTGACCCTCACTCTATGAGCTATTTTGCCTATTATAAAAGTTTATGGAAGGTTACATAATTATATACTAGTATATATTCAGGTGATAAATTGTTTTAATGCAAGTTTTATTGCATTATAACCATATTATAATCATATTATTGGTATCAATACTGAACAGAAGATGTTCGGTAATTGATAACACAAATGTCAATCCACCGGATACGCAACTGGCGGACTTCCTGAACAACCTGGCTGTGGCGAATAGCCCAAAAGTTGCATTCTGCACATATTTGTGTGTAACTTTCTCTGTAATAGATAAGAGAGCTTTCATCAGTCTTTTTCTCCTATGACATCACATTGAGGGGAGGTTTGGCAAGATTCGAGACCCCTGGGATAGCCAGGTCTTCACTCTAGCGCATATGGTAATTGATCTCTCACTACCTATCCATTGTTTTATTCATCTTAGTTGATAAGAAGAAATTGCTATTTCAGGGTAGAGGTCATCAGGTGCGCCCTATAGGTCTGGTGGTGTCGCTTGGTACGGGTAAGCCGCCGGTGGTGGAGATGAAGAGTGTGGATGTGTACAGACCCTCGGGCATCATGGACACGGTCAGGTCAGCTATAGGTGTACACACCCTGGGAACACTGCTTGTAGATCAGGTAAGGCAGGGAGCAATACTGGACCAGTACCGTAAATTTTCAGTAATTTGGGACATTTTTTAATAATTACGATTTTTATGGGATCAGGTTGCCTCATGTTTTCTGAAATACCTTCTTGTTGTATCATCAAAATTTACAGCTAGGTCCGAGGGTTGCCCAGATTTTCCATCAGTTCTTTTTTTCAAAATGATTACAGTGGCCCAAATTCTTAGTGGTCTAAATTTCAGAGAATTTATGGTAATCATAATAGCCAGCATGGTGTAGAAGACTGCTAGGGGTCAGTTACATTTTCAAACCTTTGACAATCACACATAAGTACTCAATTGTTTTGATCCAACAATTCTAATTCCTCTATGTAAGCCTGAGCTCATGCAGTCAACACAAGTGCTGCTTATTTATAAATAGCATCTTATCAATTGGGGGCCACCAAAAACTAGAAAGAGCAAACCAAGACTTTCATAAATCTACAATAAGAATTCATCATATATCAAAGATCAGTTGTAAATTTCATCATAAATCAGTTTTCCATTGATGATAATTTAAGTATGTTTTACTATACGTAGAAGGACAGTTTTCGACTCATTGGCCTGAAGCATGAAAGGTATAATCATTTAATCCGAGGGCCACAGCAAAAATCAAATCCTGTATTTGACTGTGTTACCCTTGTGAAATAAAGATTGTAATTATTATTATTATTATTATTATTATTATTATTATTATTATTATTATTATTATTATTATTATCATTATTATTATCTTTATTATCATTATTTTTTTTTTTCAGGCCACTCAAGCTGAAGGTCGGCCAGTTGATCGTGCGCAGGCCTGGTGCAGTATGATCAACGTGCCCTTCTACCGCTTCAGTCCCCAGCTGTCGGAGGACATCCCCCTGGACTGCAAGGACGATGCCACCCTGGCCAGGATGCTGTGGGAGACCCAGGCCTACATCCACGGCAACATGGACAAGATACAACAACTGGCTGTGCTCCTGTCAAATTAATCCTACAAGAGCATGATCTGTGTAGCGTAGGATGTAATACTGTAGATTCACAAAAGATTGTGTAGAGTAAATTTTGCGAATTTGCAGAAGATCGATTTTTACGTTTTTTAACTTTGCGAACATGGAGTGCCAGCTATACACTTTAAGTGGCAGTGCTAATCATTGCAAATTTAAATTTTGCGTCCGTAGCTAAATGCAAATAAACCACAATCTTTTCCGAATTTACAGTATCTGACTGGTTGTACTGCTGAGGAATCGACCCTTAACCCTTCAAATGCCAAGGCTACTTTTGTCCAAAGCACAAGAATGTAAAGGTTTTTGATAACCATCTAAACCCTGTCATGTTGGTATTCATTAGATACCTCTCACTGAGTACTCTCAGATGAGTACCCACATGCCAGGGTTTTAGTCATCTTTTAGGTTTTTTGCATCATTTTGTATTGGCAAAATTAGCCACCACCAGCATAAGGGTTAATCCTACAAGAGCATGGTCTGTGCAGCGTAGGATATGATATCTGGCTGGCTGTATACTGCTGAGAATTCGACCCTTAACCCTTGAGCTGCTGATGGCCAATTTGGTCAAAGAAAAATGATGCGAAAAAAAACTGTAAAATGACCGAAACCCTGGCAAATTTAAATTTTGCGTCCGTAGCTAAATGCAAATAAACCGCAATCTTTTCCGAATTTACAGTGTCTGACTGGTTGTACTGCTGAGGAATCGACCCTTAACCCTTCAAATGACAAGGCTACTTTCGTCTAAAGCACAAGAATGTAAAGGTTTTTGATAACCATCTAAACCCTGTCATGTTGGTATTCATTAGATACCTCTCACTGAGTACTCTCAGATGAGTACCCACATGCCAGGGTTTTAGTCATCTTTTAGGTTTTTTGCATCATTTTGTATTGGCAAAATTAGCCACCACCAGCATAAGGGTTAATCCTACAAGAGCATGGTCTGTGCAGCGTAGGATATGATATCTGGCTGGCTGTATACTGCTGAGAATTCGACCCTTAACCCTTGAGCTGCTGATGGCCAATTTGGTCAAAGAAAAATGATGCGAAAAAAAACTGTAAAATGACTGAAACCCTGGCAAATGGGTACTCATCTGATAGGACTCAGCTAGAGCTTTCCAATGCATACCAATATGGCAGGATTAAAAAGAAATTACAAAAGATTCCTGCGTTCTTGTGCCTTTGTTGAAAATAGCCTCAGCATCAAAAGGGTTAATCCATTCACTTCTAGAGTGTGCAAATGGTCTGACATATTAGGAGATATCTTGATAAGTAAGCAACTTTTTAATAAATCTTTGACTGCAAATTGTGGTTCCAGTTAGGTTTAAAAATCCCTCCTCTAATATTTCTAGCGGCCACTCTATTTGATGAGTTCTGTTCAAAGTTGTCTAACCATGTGCACACTCCAGGTGCAAATGACTTTATCTGTGTTACCTGAAAATGTCACGCAAGTATGCATGGATTTCCTTTAGCCAATGGTTTTGCAATATATTAGTAACTTGAGGCATTTTTCTGTTATCTAACTCGTCACAAACCCTTTCCCAAATTCTAAGCTGGTACTGTTCTTCTGATGTATCAAAACTTCAACTTCGACTCCAATATCTGTATCGGTGTAGACTTTGTCTCTTAACTCCCTTTGTCGCACATTTACCCTCAGTAACATGGATGTCCTATAAAATGCTCACTGCTGAAGAATTAACCCTTTGACAGCTATGTCTGCTCCTGCACATTCCTTGTAACTTACATGTTGCACATATATTAAGGATAACAGGTAGTATTTCTGATATGGAATTTGCCCTTTAACTGCTATTTCAGTATTGTACACAACATGCAACTTACTTGTGGCCAATTTACTAATGATAACATACACATGTAACAGCCAGCAATTCTGATAATGAATTCAACCTTTGGCTCCTATTTCTGTTTTGTGCACATTATGTGTGTTCTACTTGTTGCACATATATACATAAATATCCTTGCACCTGTGTACCAATGATAACATCAATATTTAACAGCTTGCAGTTCCTTTGGTAGCAACATTTGTGGCACAGTGAGCATGTAACTATATCGAACCTGCAAAATCATGCTTGAGAGTCAGGCATTGTAACCACTACGCTAATTTGGTGGATGCCTCTGCCAAGTCAAATGGTGTTGGCCTGACTGTCATGCAACCTCAAGTAACAATTATGTCTTATATTTTAATGCAGTAAAATGTGCATAATCAGTTGTGTTAAGGCTTATTATATAACCAAATAAAGTGGAAAGGTATCCTATGTATGAGGGTGTGCTGCAGTAGAATAAACCCTTTACCTGCACGACATGTGACCTTCTGTACATGAAGCGAATGTGTCCACATGGATGTGGTTTTGGACTCCTCTTTACTGGAAAGAGTTAATGGGTTTGTGCTTTAGACTTGGAGAAGATGCAAAGAGATGACACTTTCATTTTATATCACAACATGTGCTGCATAATCGAAAGACTTCATTTGAGATTCAATTCATTTCTGCTTCCTTAATAATGATAGGGCAGTTATGGTACAGTAACTGAAGAATTTTCTATCTGCTTTATATAATGCCTTCTTTCTTTTGTGGCCACTTGAGAAAATGCAGCACTGTAAGATTTCCATTCATCCTGTGTTCTTAAATGTTTGAAATTGTATGTCTTTTTCTCCTTTCCTTTAGAATTTCCTTCATTAATACGTTCTTTCCCTTATAACCAGCTTCACTACTCTCCAATACTGTTAGTGGCTTTTTGATTGGTATGGTTGCCTCCGGGAGGGAGGGAGAGGTATATTTGTGTATAGTTATACACTAATATAGATAATTGCACAAAGTTTCATTCTTGAAAATATTATTCTATACATAATATATATTTTTTTTTATTTTTTCACAAGTGTTATATTCAGATACCAAGGTTGCACAAAGTTTCATTTTTGGAATTATGTTTTTTACTTATTCATTGTTATCATTCTTTTGCTCTTGGTCGGTCATTAGCATATTTTACTGATCACATGTCTCATTGTAATGTGAATATTATCATCTAATCATGTAGCTTGCATTGTTGAGAAAGGTGTAATTTGTATTAGCCCATTCAGATTTCAAGCGTTCAACTGGTCAACAAATGTAGAAATACCTAGATAACAAAGCAGTATTTTGAAAAATATTCGACTGTAGTTATTCTTGTTGGTTTAAATAATCCCACTTCAAATATCATTCTCTCTGATTAGTTATGTTCATACTATCAGAGCACATGCTTGTTTTAGATGCAGATGGTGAGCAGAGGTACTAGATATGTAGGGAAAGGATCAATCAGATATCTTAGTAAAATATTTTCTTATAATAATTTACATTGTCTACCTTAGTTTTGGGTCAATGAAAAATCGAGCATCATATCAAATACCTACTATGCAAATTGAACTAGTAAATTATAGTGTTTACAACAAACTGTTATTTCCCCGTATCAACTTTAGAGATTCAGAGCTAGTATATAGGTCTATGTACTATATGCATGATTACTGTATGTCAGAAAATATTGGATACAGGTAAATTGATTCAAAGGACAATGGATCCTCATTTATACTAAAACAGGTTTGGTAAACCATACCCAGACTCTGTCATGTTTATGATAGCAATGCCACATTCTATTTTGGTTGAAAATGAAAGGCCTCTGAAATAGATATCCAATTATTTATCTGACTTATTTATGACTTGCGGTCTAGGACAAAAGAGCAGTTTTCAAGCTAGTGAATGACTCTCTTTCTATAGAAGTGCATGGTATATATCAAAGTAATAAATATGTTAACTATACACCCCTACATGCAGTGGTTATATACATAAATGTTGTTGATTGCCATAATACAGATGGGAACAGAAATTGAGTATGAATGAGGCAGTCATGATGGTTTTTGATGTGTTAACACTTTGAAAGGGTATTTTACCTTTACTAGTTATGAGACTCTAACCACTTAACCCTTCCATGCTTGTAGTGCCCAAAAGGTTGTCTAATTAGGTTTTATCTTTTTGACCAGTGCCATATGTTTAGAACAGATTTGAAGTAGAAAAGATGATTTAAGTGAAAGATATTTTGAAAAGATTTATGGAACCTTGCGCTTTATAGGCATGAGTGGCTTGGGAATCTTTGTGTCTACTGAATATTTCTTCTTGATGATCAATTAGTCTGATGATCAATTAGAGTAGAATTGTTAGATTTCTAATGTCAAACATGCAACAACATAATTGCGAATGATTTCTCATCTTTTCTCCTCCATAAGCACTACTTCATTAGACTTCTTCATTTATTTATTCATATTCTAGTTATAAACAATGTTTATATCCAACTTGTGTAAACAATGTGACTCAGATGGGTTTGATTGTATTCTGAAACGTTCATCTGAAGCTTATTATTTCACCTCACTATCATTCAATGGTGTAGTTTGATTCATTTTTCTCATTATCAGAAGCTTTATATATGTACAGAACAAGCTGAATTTTGAATGGTTTTATTCAGATTATGTAATGTTTATACAATGTATAACTTGTATACCCACATGTATACATCTTTGATTATTTATATTTACTTAAATATCATTTCAAATGCCTAATGAATACCACTTAATTATTTACTTGCACTTGTTAAAAAAATATTCTTATATCATTGATGATGAGTTGATGCCATACTTTATCTCTACGCAAAGAAAACCAAAAGCTGGTACATGTGTTGAAGTATTGTTACGAAAAAAATGTTTACAGACATGTTATTATGTCACCTTTTTAATATCATGTGCTACTGGATATCGCCATTCTTTCAATGCTCTGTCAAAATGTTGCATGTGAGAAAATAATCACTCAAGCATTAGGATATATGATAAAGGCTAGGGGTACATTCGGCAAAGGTTGTGTATGTTTGAAATATGAACCTGAATCTAGCAAATTACGCCATATTAAGAAGGTGATAAAATTGATCATGTTTGAAATGTTTATGCTGATTCAAAAGTTTTGATCATAGGCTAAATAATTAAACATAGATTTTCTCCAAAAGCAACATAATGACCCCTACACATGGAACATAGCTAAAAAAAGGTGTTGTTTATGGAGTTTTGTTGGGTTAAATCTTTGATATAAAAACCAACCTAGTATGTAGGTAACTTGTAGTGTTCTAACATACCATGAACATTTTGGCATTTCATAAATGAAACCTCATGGCCCAATAAAGGAAAGCTCGTCTCAGAGTACCTTAAGCTTATGAAACTTAACATAATTGCTACAACTTACATTCCATATAACACTTACAGGTGATGTTAATTAAGAGATTCGGGAACAGGTGTATTGTTCATGTATAATCCCATTGTATGGTTTAAGACTGCTGAAGTATTTTTAAATCTGTTCAACTGCTGATTTAGGAAGATGAATTTACATTTAGTCATCTCTAATGTTGGGTCTACAGCATGTGGCTCCAGATGCTCAGAAATAGGACAAAGATAAAAAAAATGATGACTGCAATATATATCCTTTGACTTTATGTTGTGCCAACTGATTGGAATCTGTGCTATTTTTGTTACTATTAACACAGCAATCTCTTGGTGGCCACTGGGGGACAATCAGTTAAAATATTGTCACCTGGTGACTCTACAAGATAAGCCACTGCAGCAATGATAAAGACCAGAATCAAACAATGGGAAATATCAATAAATTAAGTCTAAATTCTTAAATAAAATTTGTATCAAGATAGTACATAGGTGCAATATCTGGTAGGCTCAGCTGGTCATGGTTCTCAGAGATTTGCTGATGTAAAGAGTGTTTTAAGGCTTTATATAAAAGGACTTAAACAAGAAATATTCTAAAATCTTAGCAGACACTGTGTTCTAAATTTTAGAATTATGAACACTACATCAAGAAATGTAAGGGGCATAATTGCTAGTTAGGTGCCTCAGGGGTTGTATATGTAACTGGATAATGAAGCTTGAACAGTAAACCTGTTCATCTTCAAATTATTAATGATGTCCTTGGGGAAAAAAATTAGATTTATTTTTGCACGAAAGCTTCATTTTTATCTGGCACCCTGGACATGAACAGGTTAATAAATATTATGTAGTGAGCAAAGTCATCCACAAGTCGGGCAGTTAGAATCAGGAGATTCATTGTCACACTCAGTTTATTATCTATTTATTAACAATGGTTTGACCAAAGATGTAAGACCTTGGTTGGATGAGTCGCTATAATGAATTAAGTTGACTGATTCTGTGAGTAATGTGCTTTAAATACAGGTATGCAACTACACGCTGGCTTATGGTCAGTGCTCTTATTTGTGTCAATAAATATCGCAATCCTCAATGTACTGTGAAGTGTTATTGTTGAATTAACAACCCCCTAATATCACCCCCACGTGATAATCCTTCCAATGCTGAGGCTACTCTAGTCCAACGCATGAGGATGCAAAGCTTTTTTGAAAACCGTCTAAACCCTAACATGTTGGTATCCATTGGTTAGCTCTTGTTGAGTACCAGGTTTTTTGTATCATTGAATGCATCAATGCTAACCCATTCATGCCTATAACTTCTTTTAGTCATTCTCTTTGGAGCTGAACGTTTTTATGGAAAATATTTTATGAAGAATTATTAAAATCCATCCAATGGTTAACTTTTTGTAAATTTATGCTTGTTTCCCTACTTTCATGCATTTTGCATTTTTGATGGAGATTATGTGCATTAAGGTGCCCAAGCATGAGAAGGTTAATAACCATTCCATTATGGTCTTAGTAAAATACTGCGCTCTTTCTTGCACCCTGAAGGATTTATTGTATTTCCTAATAAGAAAGGGCCATGTGGATTAATCAACATCAATCAATGTGATGAATAAATTAAAGGCCTTTAAGAAAACCTGGTATAATTGGGTAGACTCACAAGTAGAGCAAAATGCATATGTGATTTAAATTTGATATAGTATAGAAAGTCACCCCACCACAACTAAGGGTCAAAATATCAACAATAGCCAAGTTCATATCACAGAAATTTTTTATTTCAATTTCATTCCAATAGAATCTAGGATTACATCCAGTTATGATACATGAGCATGAGCAGATTTAATCTGTGCACAGTAGCAGCATAAATTCAGAGCTGTTCACAACTAAGTTGTAAAATTAATGTTCTGTGTCTGTGACATCACAAAAAGAACAGCCTTTTTTATTTGATTTTCTTTCAGATCCGATATTTCCAGCAACAATAGAAAACAATATTCCTTGTGATATAAACTTGAATTAATTCCCATCACAATATTTGATACTAAAAATTTGCATGCTTGCATTCCTTTGATGTGATATACTGAAACATTAGCACTACGCACTACAGTAAACCTTTTGAATAACCTTAATTATTTATCTTGCAAGTAATAAAAGCATTCTTACAACAGGTAGCAATGGGAATTCAACAGGTCAGCTGTGATGCCAAGAACCAATACTTGTATATCTCAATTACAAGTCAGCTATTCACATACCAGTCAAGTAAGGTATGTGAAATTTTAACTGGAGTAGGAGAAAATTTTGACCTAAATTATATCTGCTTGATGTGAGAAAACTATCGATTATAAAGTCATTATTATATATAAACAAACAAACAATTAAAAAATGGGGTAGAACTCTAGGCACAGATAGGTAAATAAGCCTAAGGTACCCTAGAAATGCCCCGGGTGTGATGAGATATAACCTAATGCCTGGGGATCCCTGCCAAAAGTCATCAGGACCTAAAATACTTTTAAGAATAACTTTGGAATCAAGCATACATATGAATAGTATTAGGAAAGAGTTGCTAGGAAGACATTTCTCTGTATATCTTTTCTGAAAAATGCATATGTTATAGAAACATGGTATTTTGGGGAGCTCCAGGAATGAATGGGTAAAATGAATATGAACAATGAACTGCCGAAAAAAGGTGATCAGATATTATCCTCTTCTAATGAGAGCTATACAATAACAAATGTCAATACAAAAAGACAGTATGACGTGATTGAATCCTCAGGCCAAATATTTCAAAAAGATGTGGTATGCAAAAACGACATTACAAAAATAGTTGGACAACCATTGTTCCTTAGTAAAAAAAACTTTAAACTTGTTTCTTATTAGTTTTCATAGATATTTACAAACTATTTTGGAAGGGAGGAAGCAAGGAAAAGACTTGTAATATACATGAAATATACATTTTTGCACTTTTGCAGATATCCTGTTCTAGTAATAACTATTTGTGAGCATAAAAACATGATGAAAATAGTTGTGTGTGTACCCCTTCTGGAATACAAATTAAATTCACTGCTTGGTACAAAGAAGTACAGGCATGAATGAGCTAATTGGACATACAACACGTTATGTTATTTGAGTAGGGCTAACAGAGATATCAGTGGTAAAAGGAGGTTAGAAATAGCTCTACAAGCTTTTTCAGGAATAGATACAGGAATACACTGTAGGATTTCATTATCAAGAAAGGACAATTTTTCTAGACAAGATCAGAGATAAAAAGCATATTGACTATTGAAATGGGAGGTTTTACATAAGAAAAGTGTTTAAATAAACCTCTTGAATCCCCATTCAATTACCCTTCCCCTGAACCAACTTATCAAACCCTAGATGGGTGTTATTTGTGAGTGATATGGTAAATTGAATAAATATGTTTTGTTTTTCACAATGGAGGACGTCATTGTTATATGGGCAAATCTCGCTTCCTCTCCGTTATTGACCAGTAATAGAGATCCCTCAAATTGTAGTCCAGGAACAAAAATACCAGAGATCTGTCACACTGCATATTTGGTAATTGGTTCCTTAAATTCAGTGAATACTGGCAAAATGAAAGTTGACAAATTCATTTCATTTACATGGTTGTACATTTATAGCCCATACAGTACATGAAGACACCTTTGTGAAAGTTTTGTAACTCTATGCAGGCTTCACGTTAAAGAAAAGTTTCTTGCGTAAAGTGAAGACCGGTTGAGGCACCTGTTTGAAGTTGCTTCCATATGCTCTCGCAACACGATTGTTTACCTGAAGTGAAATAAAATAAAGAATAGAATAGATATTTAACCTTTCATGCCCAAAAGTACCTGAGAAAAAAGCATCGTCTGAATCTATGATAAGTGAATAATCTATGATGTTAAATAGCTCACTAACATGCCAAAAGCATAGAAATCATTTGAAGGAGATATAAACTGATATAACACCTAAAATTCTCATCTATGAAAAGGCTTTTGCTTATGAACCCAGTTAGAAATATGCCAGAGATGAAAAATACCTTGGTACTTTACTCTATTTTAAGGAGCACTTTTAGATTAAGTTTGAATAGTGGTCTTTTTAGCCAGTAAGACCCTATCTGAAACAACTCTTCCAAATATGTTGAAGTGATCCCAAAATTTGTTCAAAAAAATACTCCAACCATAACATAATAAAAGCAACCTTATTGGTTCAGAATGGGTAAGCTTACCATTGTCAGCATACTAAGGGCATCTTCACGGTGTGCATTCTCGCTTATGACCTGACAGAGAGCTTGAATAAACCAACTGCCTCTCTCAGAGTTCCTCCACGATACATACCCTAAAACACAACATAGAAAAATGCTTATAACCTGACAGAGAGCTTGAATAAACCAACTGCCTCTCTCAGAGTTCCTCCACGATACATACCCTAAAACACAACATAGAGAAAACGCTTATAACCTGACAGAGAGCTTGAATAAACCAGCTGCCTCTCTCAGAGTTCCTCCACGATACATACCCTAAAACACAACATAGAGAAAACGCTTATAACCTGACAGAGAGCATGAATAAACCAGCTGCCTCTCTCAGAGTTCCTCCACGATACATACCCTAAAACACAACATAGAAAAAACACTTATAACCTGACAGAGAGCTTGAATAAACCAACTGCCTCTCTCAGAGTTCCTCCACGATACATACCCTAAAACATGACATAGAGAAAACACTCAAAAACTGACAAAACCCTGAATAAAACAGCCGCCTCTCTTAGAGTTTCTCCAAGGTACATTCCCTAAAACACAACATGGAAAAACACAATAGAGAATCAACAACTTGCAGTACAAATGCAGTATGAAGATTATCTCTTCCAGTTCTTCCTAGATACATACCCTAAAACACAACATAGGAACAATCACCTATTAACAAATGTCCTTATAACTCACCTGGTCCACGATGAAACTGATTCTGGGGGCAACAGAAAAATCATTTCCTGCATTTGACTGCGTTGCTCTCATGAAATAAAGATTCTTCTTATTATTATCATTCTTGTTGTTGTAAGTGTTGTTGTTATTATCATTTGTGTTATTGTTCTTCTTTTTCTTCTTTTTCTTCTTCTTCTTCCTCTTCTTCTTCTTCTTCTTCGGCTTCTTATTATTATTATCATTATTAATATCATCATTATTATCATCATCATTATCATTATTGTTGTGATTAGTATTATAATAATTGTTACTATTATCATCATTATTATTATCATTATTATTATTATTATTATTATTATTATTATTATTATTATTATTATTATTATTATTATCATTATTATAATTATTATTATTATCATTATTATTATTATTATTATATTTATTATTATTATCATTATTATCATATTCCTACTCACCAGGCACAGTTGCGTAGGCTATCAGCATGTCAGACTCTGTGGGGTGACGCGAAAGACGCTGAAGCTGCTGTGCATTCTCATTCAAACTCAGCTGCTGCAGTCGATTCAGTACATCTCTAGACAAGGCTGCATCGGGGCAGTCAAACCCTGTGTCAAACTTCTCTGCAAGTGTCGAAATAGATGAATAAATATAGGCAGTTGAGAAAAATCATTCTGTTTAGTAAGAATTTACTACTTTACCCAGTCGATTCAGTACATCTCTAGACAAGGCTGCATCGCGGCAGTCACAACCTGTGTCAAACTTCTCTGCAAGTGTCGAAATAGATGAATAAATATAGGCACTTCAGAACAATCATTCTGTTTAGTATGGCTTCACTGCTTTACCCATACACATCTGGAGTGCAAACATGGTCCATAGCATATGGAGGTATCTTTACAATAAAGAGCACTTTGAGAAAAACTTGAACTGAAATTTGTTGTTCCTGTTACTTAAAAAGTCATCTATTTAAAGAGTTTTACAATATTGCTGTATTTGAAGAGTAAAAGTATCCAAATATGAAATTCAGTCAGAAGCAAGACTAACAAATAATAAATATTTTGAAAATTTGTCTTTTCCCCCTGTTATTTCTAAGTGTTTCTTATATCTAATCCATTAGTAAAACTGCATGAGGAACTCCTTTCCAATTCAATTCCAATTCTACACAATCTGGGTGTATGAAACATGTTAAAATTAACTTTGGAATTAAACAAACTACAATTCATATGCTTGAAAGAGAGTTAGTGGTTGAGTTTTGATTTCAAATTCTCAAATTATTTCTGGAAATGCTCTGGTGTGACAAAAAATCATAATTTTTTTTTTTGCTGCTGCAGGCATTAACCCTTATGCTACTGGTGGCTAATTTGGTCAGAACAAAATGATGCGAAAAAACCTGAAAAATGACTGAAACCCTGGCACATGGGTACTTATATGAGAGTACTCAGTGAGAGCTATTCAATGAATACCAACATGACAAGGTTCAGATGGTTTTCAAAAAAAATATTTACGTCATTGTGCTTTGGACAAAGGTAGCCTCTGCATTTGATGGGTTCAAGTTAAATAAGGTTGTTCGTAAATTTTCTGGAAGATCTTACCTCCTCTACATGCTTGGATGATAAAAACTTTGGGTTTCGTCTGCAGGTTTTCGCAGTTGTCCCCATTGAAATAATGTATCAGTAAATCCAGAGGGACCAGGTCTCCATCTGTGCCGTAGATTTCTCCATCGAGACCGTGGCTGAGAATAGCCACAACACAGCTGTCTACGGCTCTGTGCTTATCCATACGCGAAAACTGCTGGACCACATTTGTCATTTCCTTCATAAAAGAAAAAATGAATGAAAATAGATTGTATTTGTCATTTCCTAAATATCTTTGTGGCCAGCTTTGTACGCAAAAACTTCCGGACCACATTTGTCATTTCCATCATAAAAAAAGATTAAACTGGATTGTATTTGTCATTTCCTAATGACTAAAAAAGTTGTTTGTTTCCTGTAACCCTACCCTAACAAGTTTTTACTCAGGGAAATCCCTCCCTTAAAGTATTTTCCGCCATCCCAACTCCCAATCAACATAAAACACATTTTTGAACAAAAAATGAATGCCCCCCAAAAAAACTTTACCGACCTACCTACCCTATTTTTTCAGATCGTTACATAAAACAAACAAATCCTTTTCTAGGCTTAACTATTAACATAATACCATGATTTATCTCCACACATAAATAAAAGGGAATGGTGATTTAAAGGGTGTTGTGTCTGGATGGTGCACTACCTTCAAAATTGACTTTGCAAATTGATCAAACATTGAAACAATATTTCTGAAGGAGAAATTGTTTATTTCTGATAAATGTTTCTTCAAATATTTCCTAAAATATTTTTATGTTAGAGATATGACCAAACTGTGATTTATAGGAATAGGTGAACCAAAAAACTTTTAAAATGTGTTGTATTTACAAGCCAGGGCTCGACGTTAAGGCTAGCTCCGTAGCCCCGGCCTTAATAAGTTATTGTAAGTCAGGGCTAGTAAATTCTTCCTGCGAGTAGCCCCAAGGGGCTAGATAGAATTAGAATATCAGCGCTTAAAAAATATAAAGCCCTCCTTTGGTTCTGCATAACTGGATCTGCTGGGTTGATAATATAACTCAATTCAATACAATACACTGCAAACTTTTGATGTTATCAACATAGACTGTGGGGTAGGTCACTATTTGAAAAATGTTGTTCTTAATATCATTATCAGGGCTAGCAAAAATGTTTCAGGGCTAGTAAAAGTAACGGCAACTAGCCCTGCTGGGCTTATGAAGTTTTTTCTTAATGTTGAGCCCTGCAAGCATTTACCAATTAACATTAAAATTATTTAAACAGGGCTCAACGCTAACTCAAAATGATACTAGCCCTGTAGGACCAGTAACACCTAGCATCTGCTGGTCCTGCAAAATTTTTACTGGTCCTACATTTTTTCTTTAACATAACAAGAAAGAACATTGCATAAAATTCACCACAACATTTATCTTTATAGATTTTATCTTCTTTTATTTCAAAAACATTTGGGGACATTCTCCGTGAGAAACTTTTTAACAAGAATGTCTCCAAATGTTTACTGGGCCTGTAGGACCAGTTGAGGTCTTTTTTTACTGGCCCGAAGCTGTTTTGGGGAATTTTTACTGGCCTGGGGCCATAGGTTCACCCTTAGCGTCGAGCCCTGTTAAAGTAAGTTACAGGGATTCAGCAGAAAATAGACCAGAGTGGTCAAAATGAAACAATGATGAGATTTGAGCTAACTCAGTACTCTGTGTATTATGGAATAAAGTGACAACGTTGTATGTTTTGTTTTTATAAATGGTGACTTATTAATAATCTATTTTTCAGATGGCTCAGTAAAAAGGAGTTTTTTTTATATGTAGCACTCAAAAACGGCATGAACATGAACTATGACATAAAAGAATGCAAACTTCTCCAAAGTAATTGTTTCTATTGTTGGGCAACTGCCTGCACAGAATAAGAAATGAAGGGTTTTCAGTGTTTGCCGAAGGGGAATTAAACACCTACTAGCTGGGGCATGGGATTGAACTCAGGACCCTGGATCTCTCCACACTTAGGTTGGCACTACAGCCAATATCACCAAAATAGCCAGCCCTTTTTGGACGAGTTCAGGAAAAAATGGGTTAAATGAGAATCTAGAACATTTCTTAAAGGTAAAGTATATACTACCAATGAAGCTTTAAATTCTTAATATTGTTTTCCTTGCATTGAAGCCTTAATGACTGTCCAGCAGGGCGTTATGTGTATTTAATGTACACCTGAAGGCATCCTGGCTGGACTGAGGGCCGGAGGTACAATTTACACATGCTACTAATCCTGATTGCTGATTGGATGAGGCAGAGCCAGAGGAAGTAATAATTATAGTCCTTAAAACATATTAAGACCTGACTATAACAATTGCTCAATTGGACATCCAGTTTCAAATTCTTCACTGAGGCCCAGTCTTAGATATGAGATTAGGAATAGACTACCTACCTTGCCGATTAAGTTCGTTTTTACACACACATTGTACCCAAGTTGTAATAAGATGCTTTTAAGGTTCTCAGTATCCACAGAAGAGCCATTTCGCCTCTTCAGCCCATTGGTGAAGTCGATGTTGTTAATGATCAGAGCATAGCCAGCCGGGTTTGATCTGATCACATAAGCCTAAATAAGAAACAAAATAAAATATAAATTTGATTGACCTAGAAATGCATTCAACACTGGCATGACTTTCATGAATATTCTGGGTAGAGTGCAGAGAGAGCACTAGACCATTTCCCCACATCAATGCACTTTCTTAATAAAAGAAAATTTCTAGCAAAGGATTGTTTTCATAATTTCAGTAAATTTCTAAAGGCAACAATGAAACACCGCCAACTTGGATGTAAATGCACGTGACCTCAGATAGGGTGCTATATATATGTTGACATGGGTGGGTCAGTTGGAGTAAGTCCAGTGTATTGTCCAGTCTAAGCAGTTATTAAATACTAGTAGTCTAGAAGGAGCATCAGGAATCTGCGTTGTTATAGTTATACTCTCGGCAGCATTTTACAACAATTTAAATATATATAAATATATATACATATATCTATCTATATCTATATCTATATATATATGTATATATATATATATATGTATATATATATATATATGTATATATATGTATATATATATATATATATATATATATATATATATATATATATATATATATATATATATATACATATGTATATAATATATATATACATATGTATATATATATATATATATATATAAATATATATATATATATATATATATATATATATATATATATATATATATATATATATATATATATATATATATATATATATATATATATATATATGTATATAAATATATATATATGTATATAAATATATATATATATATATATATGTATATAAATATGTATATGTATATAAATATATATATGTATATAAATATATATATATATATATATATATATATATATATATATATATATATATATATATATATATATATATATATATATATATATATATATACATATATATATATATATATACATATACATATATATATATATATACATATATATATATATATATATATACATATATATATATATATATACATATATATATATATATATATATATATATATATATATATATATATATATATATATATATATATATATATGTATATATATATGAATATATATATATATGAATATATATATATATATATATATATATATATATATATATATATAGTTTATATATATATATATATATATATATATATATATATATATATATATATATATATATAATATATATATATATATATATATATATATATACATATATATATATATATATATATATATATGTATATATATATATATATATATATATATATATATATATATTTATATATAATATATATGTGTGTGTGTGTACATATATATATATATATATATATATATATATATATATATATATATATATATATATATATATATATATATATATATATATATATATATATATATATATATATATATATATATATATATATATATATATGTATCTATTACTTACATCTACAGCATCAGCAGAATCTCTGTTGGAACTGGTACTTTGCACTCTCAAACCCATATAGCCCTGTGTAATCTCTATGTCTAGCAAATAAAGCAACATATAACTTTAAATAATTGTATTGTATAGTATGTTTATTTGCCATAATCCCATCATTACAAACATTTCATCATTAATTATTTCAAGTGAGGTATGTGAAAAACTTAAGCAATTTACATCAGCATGGATTACTCTAAACATATAGACAGGAAAAGTATGATACAACATGGAGAACTATTTTCAAATTTATTTACCCTTCCAATGCTTAGGCTACTTCTGTCCAAAGCACAAGGACGCAAAGATTTTTGGAAATTTACTAAACCCTAAACCCTGTCATGTTGGTATTCATTGGATAGCTCTCCCTGAGTACTGTCAGATGAGTACCCATGTGCCAGGGTTACAGTAGTTTTACAGGTTTTTTGCATCATTCTGTAATTGCCAAATTAGCCACCAGCAGGATAAGGGTTAAATAAGGCGCCTGCTCGGATGCCCTATTGGTGTAAGGCTTTGTCACTGACTGCTCCCTTCACCAGTAACTTCAGTTTAGGTGGGTTTTTTTGCTGGGTACTTTGGTTTCCTCCATCACTTACAACTAGCTATTCACTATTTAATATGGCAGAAGAGGTGACGATAATCAAGTTCCAGAATCATCCAATGAAATTAATCATATTCATACACTAGGTATAAGGAATTAGTCTACTGCTTGACCGTTGCACACCAGTAACATCTAGAAAACCTAACAAGCTTGCATTTTAGCCTGTTAATAGCCCCTAACAGGGCTGTTGGTGCAACTAAGTCATTAGCATTAAGCAGCTTTCTTAGATGTCTAGTTCATAAATTGTTTACTAATGCCTATTATCGGATTAGTCAGTTCACAAAGATAAATTTGCAATTTTCTCTAGATAGGATGTGAATATGATAAGTCATTAAAGAATTACTCAATCTCATTTTCATTCCTTGATTTATACCTTACCTGTCACATCAGATGGTTGGGTCACCAAACCAGACGCAGAGGACGCCTGGAAGTTACTGCCATGAACAGGTTGTGTGTAGTGTCCGACATCACCACCAGGGTGTGCTGCGTGTCCTCCAAAAGTTGCACCCATATTCTGTCCATTTTGATTGCCACTTGTGCTCAAATCTACAAGTCCACTAGCTTCAGGGACACTGGGGGGACGGCCACGCAATTCTAAATTTTTCTTTCTCAGTTCATCAGCAATGAATTTTTGGCGAGTATTATCTAATATATCACAAAATGCATCAAATGCACTGTCCCCTCTCCTCTGTATGTCCAATACTAACTTAAATGCTTGATCGTGACGGGTGCCGGCAGCCTTAAAAAGGATATTTGCAGAAAATATATTATCAGGAAATATGCAGGTTCAGCCTATGAACCCAGACAGTATGGAATCTTTACCCTATTTGCATCTGGCAAGCATTCATGGTCTTTGAACATCCAATGGAGTAATATTTGAAAAGTGTCAAACTGAACAGAAGCAAGAAATCTAAGAGAAATATTTATCCAAACATTTTGTGTGTTTGTCAAGATATTTTCCTACTTGTCAAACCATGTGTACACTCCAGATGTCAATGTTTTGAATATCCTAATCATATTGATATACTATCAGTAGGGCCTAATCATCTGGCATATGACAAAAATATCAATTTTGCAATACATTTCCTTCAAAATTATAAAACAACATCATGCTACCCTTATAAAACTGATACCTTTATAGCTTGATAAGAGCCAATGCAGTTCTTTGCTAAAAGCACTGATACTCTATTACTCCGATCTCAAATCATCTATAATTGCAATGATATCATTATATTGTTAATAGAATACCCCATTGTGGCCAAACATCTCCTTGAACAATTTGTTTTCTGGCTCTATGAAACTCTTGAAAATAACTGTAAAATGAAACATTGATTTACAAAATGTATTTAAAGGAAAGTTATTGGTTCGGTTGTGATGAACATTTCTCCTTCAAATATTTACAAGATAGTTTTAGTAAGACAGATATTCCAGGAACTAGACATGAAGGGATTAAGAGATCAATAGTGCTTTTAACATGATGGCTCTGTCTCTCTAATCAAATAATTACCCAACTTGTAGCAAAGTAAGAACATGAAAATTGATGTCACTTGTTAGAACGCAAATATGGTAACTTGAACCCCCTAGCCTCCTGCAATACAAACGGTTTGTATTGTGCTTTTGAGTGAACTGCTGCAATACAAACGGTTTGTATTGTCGGCCTGACTCAGATTTCTCAGGGCTTTGCAATACAAACGGTTTGTATTGTCGCTATGAGTCAGCACTGCAATACAAACTGGATGTTTTGTGATGTGACTGACTGGATGAAATATCATGTGTGGTAAATAAATAGACAAAATTAATTCAAATTCGATAATTTATTCAGATCATAATTCAAAACAATGAACATGGTTATAATGCTTTGAAACTTGTTTTACTTAGTGACTGGAGGATCATATAATGGTTAATTTATTAACCGACACTTCCTGTAATTAAGTCATAGTCTGTATAAGACTATCTAGAGACAACAAATAAAACACAAATAAATAGCTTGTAACAATAGTACAACAAGGTACTAGGTAGGTACTAGGTAGCTGGGACAATTACACCTTACATAATGGATTCTAATGAAACTTCACTGTTGTGATGATTTCTTCTCACTGGATCAAGTCCACACTTTGTTTTTATATCATAGCATGTATAAGACTATCTAAAGAAAGCATATACATAATAGCTTGTACCAATAGCACAACTAGGTGGGTAGCTGAGACAATTACACCTTATACAATGGATTATAATCAATAACTGATGGGCTAAGCACAGTCATTGATCAAGCATAAAATAACTTCAAATTTCCATCATAAATTTGACAACTGTTTTGAAACTTCACTGTTATGATGATTCCCGCACACTGGATCAAGTCTTTCAGCGTCTTCGTCTGCATTTCACTGTAGATTTGCAAACGGTACATTTGAAATCCTTGCGTTCTAGTCTAGTTGCGTCCATATTGTAACAGTTAATGTGACTCCATAGGTGGCAATTATATCACACTCCACCAGAGGTTTGCCATCATTTTGAGTTGCACTGCAGATGCAGTCTACAGTTGACAAGGCTATCAGAGAAAAAATTCCTAGCCGCAACTAATACATACAGTCATACTCTTTTCAGAGCCACCACATCCTCACAAAAGAGCTAAATACTCACAAGTGATAGTTTTAATATCATAATAAAGTACATATATAGTTTTATAATCATAATAGATATACACCTGAAAAAGTATTTCCTAAGCCTTCTTAATAATTGACCAAGTTATATTTGTAAATATGCACTGTACCTTTCACCATCTTCCATTCAAGGTACTTATGCCATCAAAGTAATGAGTGCTACAAATGCCTACAATACAAACCGTTTGTATTGAACCACTCAATTTCAGCAATACATATGGTTTGTATTGCAGGGGGTTCAAGTTACCATAGACAATACAAACCGTTTGTATTGCAGGTGGTTCAAGTTACCACCCACAATACAAACGGTTTGTATTGTCATCGACAATACAAACCGTTTGTATTGTAGTTGGCTTGCAATACAAACTGTTTGTATTGTAGTTGGCTTGCAATACAAACGGTTTGTATTGTTAGCTCCACAATACAAACCGTTTGTATTGTCAAGTATGCAATACAAACTGTTTGTATTGCAGCTGAGGGCTACAATACAAACGGTTTGTATTGCAGGGGGTTCAAGTTACCATACTTGCTGTTAGAACCCTTAAATTCAGATTTTGTGATCAGTATCCTTACACTTGTAAGTATTATAAAGAGAAGGAAGGGATGAAGAAAAAATGAAAAATAATACATCAATCTTAAACTTAGGAGAAAAAAACGTAAAAGAAGACAGATTCAGAAGATGAAGAAGAGGATGAAAAGTTTTTGAGAAGAATGGAGAAGACAATAATAAAGAAGGTAGTACGGAAGAGTAGAAGACAATATAGAATTTGTAAGGAATGATAATGATGATAAAAATACTAGTAATGATAATAATAATAAATAATAATAATAATAATAATAATAATAATAATAATAATAATAATAATAATAATAATATTAATAATAATAATAATAATGATAATGGTAATGATAACAATAATAATAATAATAATAATAATAATAATAATAATAATAATAATAATAATTCACCTTAAAAAGATGTAGAAGGAGAAAATAGAGAAATGGCAGATATGACTTACCTTGATAAGATCTACCATAGATTCTGTAAATACTTCTTTAACTATCAAATGTGACCATATTCCATCTAAAATAATATTATCACATATAAAGACGATAGACTGCTGGAGAGCCTTTTTGTGAATGACATCCATAGCCATCTTCTGCAATGAAAATTGGGTTTGAGTTAGAGTTAGATCAATTATAAGGAAGAAACATAAAAATATTGATGAAAGTTCAACAATCATATGTGTATGGGAAAGAACGATCCCGCAAATTCCCTCTCGGATAACCTAAGACTTACAAAATGGTGGTGGCCACTGGCCTTAACATGTAAATCAATGATGGAAAATCCAGTGCCATCCACATTCTAGTTACAGTACAAGTACAAAGACAGCGGAATAGATAAGAGTACAATCAAAGGTAAGGGTTTTATTTTTTGCTTCAGTTTAAATTTTTCCATCAGACTTTTGGTGCATCAATATTGTTAAAAAAGAACCATTACATTTTTTTTATTGATACAGTATTTTTGTAGTCTCAATACCGGTATTTACTACTGTACTATACAGAGTACCCATTGTTGTGGGTAAAAGCTCAGACTGCTTAAAATTTACAAGTTCAAATGCAAATATCACAATGTCTAAAAAAGTAAATGTAGGAGGGCTCATTTTGAACTTTAAAACTAAGATATAAGTATATATATAGCCTAGGGAGATAAGCAACTCCTGCCAATGTAGCTCTAACACCAGTCTGGTATATTGTTATGCAAATTAACTCTTATCAGGTAACCCCACTTTACCACAGGCATCCAACTGAGCATGTGCACTGCTCTAATTATCATCACTTCCTGTATATCTATCTATAGACATAGCACACCGGGTTAACCATATCACTTGCTTGGGGAAGGGTGTTGTTGTGAAATGTCATTTTACATGAGGATCGATTCTGTGCATGTTTTACTCTCTTGATAACTTGCTGTGAGATAAACAAACAGGTCAATTTTCAGATTCTCTTCCTAAATTAAATGCTAGCGAATTAGCGTTGTTTGCAATATTCTTCCACTTGCATTT